>CM076579.1:1469056598-1469526478 GCA_034641835.2 Pinus albicaulis | reverse complement strand
AGTGTTGATATTGCAACAAGATGATGACTTAGTGGAAATGAACAATGCTCACATAAGTGGGCCCACGAGTTATTTTTGGTATGAAGATCTATTTTTATACTATGTCTATTTTTATACATATGGATCATGTTCTATGAGTTGCAGGATGCTATTTGTGGATGGTTGGTCAAGTTGGAAAAAATAGATGGACTTCTATTTTTAGACATATTGGGCGGAATCTATTTTTAGATTGCCAGTCTAAAAATAGATATGTCAAATATTATTAGCTCTTAAAAATATTTAGACTCTAAACATTATCTTATTCTCTTGGAGCACTTCAGTTAAGTGCACAGATGTGGCACAGGAGCTGACAGAAGGAATTACACTATTCCTGAGGGTTATGTGGAGCTATTGCATGGATACTTCAGTTAGAACTCATGTGACAGAGTTTGGTGGAGTTGATTGAGAAAGTTAGTGGAGTTGTATTCAGTTTAACTAATCTAAACATAGTTGAGCTATTTGTATTCAGTTTAACTAATTGATACAATTAGTGAGAGTGGTGTGAATTAATTATTAATTAATTCACTAATTATAAACTCATTAATCAACTAAAGAATGCATCAGTTAACTTCAGTGCATGGACAGTTTCAGTGGAGACCAGTCCAGAAATAGGTGAAAGAGAAGGTTAACTATCAGTTTTGACTATACTGTTGCTATTTGCAACACACGGATAGGTGGAGAAGCCCATAATGATTGTGCAGTACAATCCAGGTGGTTTATCTATTTAATGAAGCCGTCCCATAGCATTGATTACGCAATAGAGGCTGGCTATCAAGTGGCAAAATATTGGAGCATGTGTTTTGATAGATCTAGCTTGATAGTGTGTAGCAATTGAGGGTGTGCATGAGAGCTTGTGAGGAGCTTTTGTACTATGATTTTTACATGATATCCATGACATATAATATACAGATAGTTGGGGTTTTCAGCTTTAAGCTTTCCCATTAAATACTGTGTTCATATGTGTGATTGTTTGTGGTTTTAATGTATGCATGCAATTGATTTTATTTCCGCATGTGATGATCAATGGTAGAAGAGATTTTGTATTATGCATGAAGCTAAAACAGTGTGTGATCAGGAGAATCTCGGTGAATAATATATCAGTTATTCAAATTTCTAAGGGAAGGTCTTACTGTGAAACGATAGTCATGGTCTGTAAGTTTTGTTAGTTGAGCTTCCTCAACCCTTCCTTTAAAAAAGTCAGGCCTAGGGTGAGTTAAATGTCTTTGGTTTGTCTCCAGGGCTAGTGAACAGTTTGAATGTGAAAGATGCAACTTTAGTAGTGGTTGAAATTCTTTTATAGTTTTTTGCAGTTCAATTTAATTGGTGATAATGATGGGCATGGATTGCAATGGCTTCATTTTGCACATGTGATCAGGATTGAATTTGATGTGATACAATGGCTAGGAATTTGTTTTTGTTGATCCATGTGCTTTGATCTGTTTTAATGGGAAATATAATAGGTTGAATTCCATTTATTGAAGTTATTGGGTGGGTGCCATTTATTGTACATAGTGGATTTAAATGTTGTTATTGGGTGGGTGTCATTTATTGAACACAAAGGGTTTAAATGTTGAATAACACACTAGTTATGGCTGACATACATTAACTTTTATTATGTGCAGGTATGGATATGCAGATGGGATATACAACATGAGTTATGATCAGTGGGGTTGAAGTGACTGCTAGTTTTTACTTCTGGAATAGACCATTTTGGAAGGATAAATGGTTTTATGACTTTTCTAGTTGAGACAATAGGATTTGTACACTTAATACTTATTAAACTATTTATGGGCAGTTGTGGGCCCAGTCAATGACTTGCGAAAAATTTGTTCCTTGGAGGCTCAAAAAAGATCTTAGCCACCTTTTGGTATAACAAAATATTATAGGTGGCTAACAGGAGGGAGACTCCATGCATGGAAGTAGTGGCCTTAATGAGTGGGGCCAAAGGTGAGGAAGCTTGACACCAAGAATATAAGGAAGGGGATGCCAGCCATTGTGGGGGATGATTGGATTATTGTTTTGTCTATGGCATGTTAAGACTTGTGGCTCTCTTCAGTTGTTTAGCTAAGATTATAGTGTTGTTTAGCACAATGGTGTTCCCGAGCGAGAATCCCACCTTCATCCTCAAGGCACTTCAAGTGTCTACTCAGGAGAAGTATCTACACTACATTTCCACATTTCAGCATAAGGCCAAGCTACAACTTTCTTCAACAACACAATTTTTGCTTAGAGTTGTGCTGTGTTGCATGGTGCAATAATGGAGGATTGTATTGGGTGTTTTCTGAACTAGTTTTTTAGTGGAGGAAGGTTTACTTCCATTGGGAGACTAGTAAATAAGCCCCTTGGGATTTATTGACATATTTGGCACCAAGCCAAGGTGATATTATCCCCTCCAACACAATTTCAATCTAGATCTGCGTTATTTTAGGGAGGAGTTGCAGGGGTGGTTGCAATATATGATTTGGGAGGTGATTTCTTCAGTGGAGGGGACATCCTTTCATCCGAAGGATGTATTGGAGAAGAGATAATTATTTCTATATCAGCTTCAGCCATATCTTCTCATTCATTTTATTTTAAAAGTGAAATCTTGGGACCTAGGGGCTGTGACTCCATTGTTGTATTTTTGTGTGTTTTTCAGAACCCTCTTAAGTTTGTCTTCTGAAGGTATAGTGCCTAGATCTATTTATTACTGGCATATTGCAGGCATATATCAATATTGTTATCATTTTATTCTTTCCATTTGTGGGCCATTCATGTTGTGTATTTTATGTTGTGGTAAGCTCTCGACATTTGTTTAGTAACAACTCACTTTTAGGTGATTATTCATGAGGAAACATTTGCTCCTATTGTATGATTTGTGCCTCAATGTATTATGTGTATTTTCTTCTTATTTTCCGAATAAAGTGGCTACATATTGGTTTGATATGTTTATACATTGATTTACACTGCTATTTCCATTATTGTGTTCATATATTACCGCTTTTCCTATTTGGGAATATTACACAATGCATGATCTAATGTTTTGAAGTGTTGTGAAACTAGCTCCAAAAATAGAAGAAAAGAGATATCAATGCCTTAGAAATAAGCCACTTCGAGGAAGAAACCTCCAATACATTACATGAATGAACAATTCTTGGATGATACAAATTACAAAACCTCCTTTATATATATAGGATTCCATGGGGCCACAATGTAATCTTAGTGGGGCCACAATGTAATCCTATTCGAACTAACAATAATAATTTAAGGGCACAATAATAACAATATGGGGGTTACAGGGGTACAATAATAACAATAAGGGGGTTACACTAACAACAATAAGGGACTATACTAGTAATATAGGAACCTAACATGCCCCTCTCCTTCAAAAAAGTGTTATCCTCAATGCTTGAGTAGCTCTGGGTGCTTCTGTATAAAATTCTCATCCTCCCATGTAGAATCTTTAGTGGGTAAGTCATTCCACTTGATGAGATACTAAATTGATTGTTTTCGTAGCTGTCGAGTTCTTGTTTCCGTGACCGCTTCAGGTTCCAATATGATTTTTCCTTCCTCATCAAGTTCTGGCAATATTGTTTGAACTAGAATATTTTCACCTATAACCTTCTTTAAGCATGTAACATGGAAAAATGGATGCACTCGTGAAGAAGCAGGAAGCTCCAATTTGTATGCCATAGTACCAATCTTTTGCAACACGTTGTAAGGACCATAGTACTTTGGCCATAATTTATTATCCTTTTTAGCTTGCTTGAGGGACATTTATTTGTATGGTTGTAGCCGTAAAAATACCCAATCTCCTATATCAAAAATTCTCTCATTGTGATGTTGATATTCCTGTTGTTTCATTCTATTTTGTGCCAAATTCAGGTTATCCTTTAAGAGCTGGAGAACTTCTTGTTGATGCTTGATGTGATATTCCACTGCTTGAACCTTCGAATTTTCTCTTAAAGATGATGTGATGGATGGTGGATGATATCCATAAAGTGCCATAAATGGGGTCATTTTTGTTGCAGTGTGGAAGGAAGTGTTATACCACCATTCAGCGAGAGGTAACCACTTGATCCATTGTGTTTGTTTACCAGATACAAAACAACAAAGATATCCTTCCAAACATTTATTTACTATCTCATTTTGACCATCAGATTGAGGATGATAAGATGAGCTATGAGCTAACGGAGTACCCAAAAAAGAAAATAACTCTGTCCAGAAATTTCCAGTAAAAATGGGATCTCTATCACTTACAATAACCCTTGGGTTTCCATTTAGCTTTTTAATTGTGTCCATAAATGTAGTAGCAACTGTACTTGCTTTAAATGGATGAGATAATGCACAAAAGTGTGCATACTTGGTAAGTCTATCAACTACCACCATGATGATACTCTTTCCTTCAGAATTAGGTTAACATGTGATAAAATCCATTGAAATCTCCTCCCAACGTTGACTTGGAATGGATAAAGGTTGTAGAAGACCCAGGGTCTTAATTGTATCAAATTTATTTTGCTGGAAAATCAAACATTCCGCCACAAACTTTTGAATATAAAATTTAAGGCCATCCCAAAAAAAATTCTTTCTTCACCCTATGGTAAGTTTTTAAAAATCCAGAGTGTCCTCCTAAAGGAGAAGTGTACAATTCCAAAAGAATATTTTTTTTTAGTTGGGAATTCTTACAAAGATATAAGCGATCTTTGTACCATAAGGAATCATTTTTCCAACTAAATGTATCAGATGTACTAATATCTTGCTGCAACTTTTGAATGAGTGTCCACACTTCTTCGTCCTTCTCCCATTCATCCCTTGCTTCGGTTATCCAATCTGGTTGGATAATAGAAATGGCACAAAGCAATGCTTCCACATCTTCATTCTTTCTTGAGGGTGCATCTGCAACAACATTTAGCTTCCATTTTTTGTAGATTATTTCAAAGTCATAACCCAACATCTTTGTGACCAATTTTTGCTGCTCTTTTGAAGATAGTCTTTGTTCCAAAAAGTGTTTAACACTATCATGATCAGTCTTTACCTTGAAGTGTCTTCCCATTAGGTAAGTTCGCCATTTCTTTAGTGCATGCAGTACTGCTAACCTTTCCTTCTCATAAATATATTTGTGTAAATAATTTCCTTTGATTGGACGACTGTCAAAAGCAATGGGTCTTCCTTCTTGCATTAAAACAACACCAATTCCATTTCTTGAGGCATCACATTCCACAATAAAGGTTTTTGTGAAGTCTGGCATAACTAAGACCGATGCTAGGCACATTGACTCTTTAAGATGTTCAAAGGCCTTAGTTGCTTCAGGAGTCCATGAAAATGCATCTTTCTTCAATAATGTTGTTAGAGGTGCTGCTATTCTCCCATAATTATTAACAAAATTGCGATAATACCCTGTTAACCCGAGAAATCCTCGCAATTGCTTTATGGTTGTCAGGACTTTCAATTCTTTAATGGATTTAATTTTGTTAGGGTCTACCTTAAGACCCTCGTGAGATACAATATGACCTAGATATTCCACCTCTTGTACTCCAAAGAAAAATTTGGACGTTTTTGCATATAATTGTTTCTCTTGCAATAGTTTAAGCACCTTATCAACATGTTGAACATGATCCTTCCAAGACCTGCTGTAGATTAGTATATCATCAAAAAATACTAGCACAAATTTTCTAAGGAAGGGTTTGAAAATGGAATTCATCAACCCTTGAAATGTAGAAGGTGTATTGGTAAGGCCAAAAGGCATGACCAAAAATTCATAATGACCCTCATGAGTTCGAAATGCTGTTTTTGGAATATCTTCAGTCTTCATTCTAATTTGATGATATCCTGAACGAAGATCCAACTTGGTAAAATTAATTGCTCCATGTAATTCATCCAATAATTCATCAATCACAGGAATGGGAAATTTATCTTTAATGGTGAGCTTATTGAGCTCCCTATAATCCGGACACATGCACCATGATCCATCCTTCTTGTGTACCAATACTACAGGAGTAGAGAAAGAACTTTGACTAGGTTGAATTATACCCGCCTCTAACATTTCTGCAATCATACGTTCAATTTCGCTCTTTTGGACATAAGGATATTTATAAGGCCTGATGTTTGGAGGAACACTTCCTGGAATCAAATGAATAGCATGATCATGATCACGAATAGGTGGGAGTCCTTTGGGAGTTTCGAACACCTTGGAATGATTGTCCAAGACTTGTTGGAGATCTGCAGAAATAGATGATTTTGATGTCGGAACTTCTAGTGAGCATAATTGTGCAATTACGCCTCGTTTTTATTTCTTTAGAAGCTTTGTCATGACATTAGAGCTTATTATCCTTCCTGGCTTCCCTTCAATACCCCGTAATTCGACTTCCTTTCCTTCTGAAAAAAATTTCAAGAAAAGTTCTTGAAAATTAAAAGCTACCGTCCCCAGAGATTGTAACCATTGTACTCCTAGTACAACATCAGCACCTCCCATAGGAATGGAAAGCATTGGACTATTCAATACATATTCCCCATGGTTAGCTTGATATTATGGCATTTTCCAGAGCAATTTATAGTTCCTCCATTTGCAACCATCACTTGACATTCTGGTGCTGGGTATAGGAAACAATTCAATTCCTTGGCTACCTTACAATGAATAAAATTATGGGTACTACCTGAATCAATCAACACTATTACCTTTTTCTTCTTGATATGTCCTTTTATCTTGAGAGTTTGAGGAGTGGTAATTCTTGCCAATGCATTACACGATATGGTTGGATTCATTTATTCCTCTTCCAAGGTTGGTTCCTGGTGTTTATCATCTTCTTGTTCATTTTCTACTTCCTCTTCACAATCTATGTAAAATAATTTCTTCTCATCACACTTATGACCTTTAGTGTATTTGCTATCACAATTGTAGCAAAGCCCTTTTGCTCTTTTTTCTTCCAATTTTTGTGGTGTCAACCTTGTAGGTTGTGGAAATCTAGGAGTAGAAACACTTCCCTCTTTATAGAAGTGAGTGGTAGGCTTCCTTGTTGCCATAATTTTACATTCAATTTTTCTTGCCAACCTGAATGCCTTTTCCAATGAATCAGGTTCCAAAACAAGAACTTCATTTTGGATGTTATCCTTTAAAGTACCTATGAAGAGATCAATCCTGTGTTCCTCTGGAATATTAGTTACCCTTATATTCAATTTTTGGAAGTCCTTAATGTGCTCCCCCACTAAAACCTTTTGTTTGAGATTTATCAATTGGCTAAAGAAGGTGTTGCTCTTTGTATCCTCATAATGTGCTATCATTTCCTCCGTAAAAATTGACTAAGTGACAATTTTTTTACGGGAGCAAAGCCATCGATACCATACAAATGTATTTTGTTCTAAATGTAAAGTTGCAATGCGTACCTTTTGTGTGTTTTGCACATTATTGAGATCAAAATATTGCTCCATTTGTAGTATCCATGTTACAAGATCCTTTCCATCAAACTTCCTCATATCCAGTTTTGGAATATGGGGGTTCTTCCCGCCAACATTAGAGTTTATGAAATCATGATCAACATTTATTTTGTTCTCATCATGAGTTTCCTCTACTATGTTTTTACCATTAGGAAACATTTCTTGTATCAACTTTGTCAAACCTTCCATGTTTGCTTTTAGATCATTCTTCATTTTTTCCATTTTTTCATCAATCTTAGCTTCCATGTCATCCATCTTAGATTCCATGCCAGCTTCCATGCCATCTATCTTAGCTTCCATGCCATTATTCAAACTATCCATCTTAGATTCCACGCATTTTTAAAACCATCCATCTTAGTTTCCACACCTTTCTTCAAAAATTCCATGTAATTTTTGTTGCTCTTTGCGAGAGCGAAATTTGTTGCACTTGCTCTTGTAATTTTGATATGTCATGTTTCCATTCTTCGTCTTCATGAGTCATAGTAGAGCTTTCTAAAGGCCTAATGGGTGTTTAATTATTTTTAGGGGCCATTTTAGAATCCAATATTGATATCTATTCTATAATATGCCCTTGGAATCAATTCAACTTGATTCTTCAAACAATAGTTGTGCAATTCGGGAAAAACAATACACACCTTTTACTTGCTTTCAAGGAGCTCGATATTGAAATTGACTTATCTCTATACTTGCAGATCCTCAATATCTAAAAGTCGGCCCTGTATTATTCCTCTGAAGCTTCTTTCAAATACCACAAGTTTGACTCGATTTGGATTCTTCAAGGAAAAGTTATGTCCAATCTCCCACAATGACCTAATTATGGACTGGTTCAGTAGAGCGAACTTGTACAACTTGCCACGTGTCACTGCTTGCTCATTTGGTTCTAAATTTTATAGAAATGAAAGTACAGTCTATGTACTTCCAGTAAAGTTTTACAGAATTCCAATCTGATGCTCAGAGAGAGAGTTATGAAGATTTTCCCATGATCACCTCTTTGAGATGAAATTTGGGAGCCTGAAAAAGACCTAACTTCCACAGGTCATATCTTGAAAAATATTTTGAACCAAGCTATGATATTTGGCGATGATGTTCCTCAGGATTTCAGTTTTGTGCTATAAAAATTTCAGCTTCTGAACCTTCGTAGCAAAACAATTATAGCGAAAATACTGCAATGACCTTTCTAAGTGAAATTCAGGAGCCTGCAAAAAGCCCTAAATTCAACAGATCATATCTCCGAAAATAATGTGAACTAAGCTCTAAAATTTTGCGATGATGTTACTCAGGATTTCTGCTTCACACTCTAAAAATTTCACCTTTTGAACCTTCGTAGAACAAAATTTATAGCGAAAATTCCACAATGACCTATTTAGAGTAGCAAAACCCTAGAATCCAAAGCTCTGATACCAAATGTTGTGAAACCAGCTCCAAAAATAGAAGAAACGAGATATCAACGCCTTAGAAATAAGCCACTTCGAGGGGGCAACCTCCAATACATTACATGAATGAACAATTCTTTGATGATAAAAATTACAAAACCTCCTTTCTATATATAGGAGTCCATGGGGCCACAATGTAATCTTAGTGGGGCCACAATGTAGTTCTAGCCGACCTAAAAATAATAATTTAAGGGCACAATAATAGCAATATGGGGGTTACAGGGGTACAATAATAATAATAAGGGGGTTACACTAATAACAATAAGGGACTATACTAGTAATATAGGGACCTAACATGAAGAGTGAGAAAGGGTAGCATGAAAAGAGAAAAAATCAAGGTGAAAAACAACAGCAAGAGGTTCACCACATGAAGTATTCAAGTGGGAAGCACTGCATACAGTCACTATAAAGGTATCATTGTACTGAGTCATTGTAAAAGCATCATTGCAAAAGTTGTACAAGTGTCTCTCTTCCAAGCGTTGAAGAGGCAGTGTCAAGAGGTCTAAGATCATCATTAGGTGGTTGTGGTTAAGGTCTAGTGTGTCTTATTCTTCTAAATCATTCTATATCATTGTATAGTGGACCATTTTCCTTGGTACGAGAGTACATTCTTCTTTTATTATTCTATAAGGTGTTAGGGTGGTGCTAGGATGGTGCATGAAGTCACCAATAGGTTCAAGCCTGTGAAAAATTTAGGGTGGTAGGGTGGTGGTAGGGTGAGTTGTAGCTCATTGGGTGTTGGGGCATCTATTCAGTTGACTACTGAAGAATCTCAAGCGTTGGAGTGTCCATCCAGTGAGAGCTGGAGAAGAATTCTTTTCTAGATTCTAGGAATTTGGGCCTTTCTTTTCAATTGGAGTTGAAGATTAAAGAATTATTAGGAAAACATTCAGGTGGTTTTTGTCCCGGAGGGGGTTTCCACCTTAAAAAATGTGTGCATTTGTGTTACTTTTTTTTATTGCTATCATTTTACAAACACTAATAATAATTTAAGATTAAATAGTGCTATGAAAGATTAATAATAATACTAATTGAAAGGAATAATGATTCACCCACCCTCTTAGTATTTCCAACAATTGGAATCAGAGCTTGGTTCCTTCAATAGAAGTTTGACAGCTGGAAGGAGGTCATGGAGCATACCAAGAATGGTGTACCTCTATTCAATGAAAATAATTATGCACCCTGGAAATTAAGAATGGAGGTCTATCTCTTGGCGCAAGGTTACGAAATATGGGACACTGTTCAAAATGGCTTTACACCAACCGCGAATGAACAAGGTAAGAAGAATTTGGTAAATTATGCAAAAGAAAAAAATATCATTATCAGTGGACTTATTGAATTTGCTTACCATAGGGTATTGGGTTGTAAAATCGCCAAAATTGTATGGGAAAAGCTTGAGAATATATATGCAGGTGACTCGAATGTCAAAGAAGCAAAGCTTCAAATCTACAGAGAAAAAAATGAGCAACTTGGAATGAAAGAAGATGACAACATTGCTAATTACTTCCAACATGTTGATTAAATAACCAACGATCTGGAAGGATTGGGAAAGTCTGTTGATGAGAAGACTATTATACGAAATATTCTTAGAATGTTACTAGGAAGATTCAAACCAAAGGTATCGGTCTTAGAATACAATGCAAATATGGACAAACTCAACAATGAGGAATTACATGGAGTTCTCATAGCTGCATATGAAATGAGACTTGATGAAGAAGAGGGTACTTTGCATCTAGAAACTGCGTTCACTGCATCTAAGAAAATCAATAAAGGAAAAATAACCTTCAAAGGTAAAGACTTGCACCTGCAAGTGTGAAGAAAAGGAAGATGATGAAGAAGGTCTTTCAGATGGAGAATATGCTTACTTTACGAGAAAACTAAAAATTGGTAAGGGAAAATTCAAAGGTAAACTTCCATTGATATGTTTTGGCTGTGGTGAGGTTGGGAATTTCACAAAAAAATGTCCGAATAGAAGTGATGGAAACTCAAAAGGAAATAAAGGATTTAAGAAATTCAACAAGCAAGGCAAGAAGAAAGGATTAAAAAGGAACCTTCTCTCTAAAGAAGATAGCTCATCATCTGATGAAGACAGTGACAACGAAGAAGAAACCAATGAGAGAGTAATGTTTATGGCCAAGCACAATAAAAAAGAGGTATCAAACAACGAAGAAGAAGGGTTGACCATAGAATAATTTTCTAAGGAGGCAATCAAGCTTATAAAATATCTCAAGGCTGAGAAGATTCATTCCAATACTCTTGAAGAACAAGTTCAAGGTCTGAAAATTGAAGTTGAAGAACACAAATGTATTGAAGAGTCACTTCAAAAGAATTTGGAAGAAAGCAACCAAGAAAGGGAAGCATTAGAAGTTGAAGTAGTGATGCAGGGGCATCAGGCTCAAGAAAATTCCTTGTATTTAATAGGCTTAGGGGTTTTTGTTGAATTTTGCAAAAAGAAACAGTGAAGGAGGCATCTTGAAACATCATCCTTGATCCTAGTTGGAAAATAATCACCTAAACTAGGTGGGGCCCACACAGGCTATTTTTAGACTATCTCTATTTTTAGACATGTCGATCATATTATATGAGTTGCAGGATGATATTTGTGGATGTTTGGTAAATTTGGAAAAATAGATGGATTTCTATTTTTAGACATATTGGGCGGAGTCTATTTTTAGACTGCCAGTCTAAAAATAGATATGTCGAATATTATTAGCTCTTAATAATATTTGGACTCTAAACATTATCTTATTCTCTTGGAGCACTTCAGTTAAGTGCATAGATGTGGCATAGGAACTAATAGAAGGAATTATGATATTCCTGAGGGTTTAGTGGAGCAATTGCATGGAGGACTTCAGTTAGAACTGATGTGACAGAGTTTGGTGGAGTTGGAGAAGTAGTTGGTGGAGTTGTATTTAGTTTAACTCAGTTAGACTCAGTTGAGCTAGTTGTATCTAATATAACTAAATGATACAATAATGAGAGTGGAGTGAATTAATTAGTTAATTAATTCACAAATAATAACTCATTAATCAACTAAACAATACAACAGTTAACTACAGTGCATGTCAGAGCCAGTGGAGACCCAGTGGAGAGATAGGTGAAAGAGCAAGTGTGACTATCAGTTGTGACTATAGTGTTGCATTGTTTGCACCACACATTCATTGGAGATGCCAATGAGGATTTCACAGTTAATATAGGGTGGATTCGAGTTCATCCAGAGCCATTCTTCAGCAGGGATTACATAGTAGAGGCAGGCTAGTAGGTGGTAGAGATCGGTGCATGGATTTACTAGATCGGGCCTGATTAGTGTGTAGCGATTGGATTGTACTAAGAGCTTGTGATAAGCTTTGTATGAGGATTGTTACATGATCTCTATGAAATATATTATATACATATAGTTGGGGTTTTTAGATTCAAGCTTTCCTGTTAAACAACTGTGTTAATGTGTGTGAATTTTTATGGTTTCATGTGTGCATTACAATTGATTTAATTTCCGCATGTGATGATCAATGGTGGAAAAGATTTTGTATTGTGCATGAAGTTAAAATAGTGTGTGATCAGGAGAATCTTGGAAATATGCATGCTTAGTGCATATAATTTCGACATGGTATTAGAGGAGTTGATCATTGGAGGAGATTGCAATTATTGAAGCAGTTGAGTTTTGTGCTGGTGGAATTCGAAATTGCTGCAGTGTTTTCTTGGTGTCAAAGTTGAGAATTTATTGAAATATCTTTCAACAGATTACGATTGGAGTATGCCCTTGATGGCAACTTGAATTATATTGCATGGAATGACAGGATGGAGGCGGTGCTGGAGGATAATGGGTTGAAGGAGTTCATAGATGCTGATATTCCTAAACCGGGTTCTAGTGATGCAGCCGCACTTGACGCATGGCAAAAGAAGGTAGCAAGGTGTCGAAGGATTCTATTGGAAGGTGTGAAGGATCACATTGTGTCAAAAATTCATGGTAAAGCCACTCCATTCTTGATGTGGAAGGATTTGACAGAATTTTTCCAAAGCAGAAGTGACCAGAGGAAGTTGGCACTTAAAGACAAGCTCAGGAAAATAAAAATGGAGAAGAATGACACTATTCCGGTATACTTGAAAAAGTTTTTCCACTGCATGGATGAGCTTGGGAGTTTAGGAGTTAGTGTGGATGAAGAAGACTTGGTGAGCTTGGCTCTCCTTGGGCTTCAGAAGAGTTGGCATAGCTACGAGGAATCTGTCAATGGTCGGGAGAAACTGCCAGGATGGGAGCGACTTTGGTCGGATCTTGTGTAGGAGGAGATAAGGCAGAGTACCAGGGATGGCTCTTCATCAAAAAATGATGATGAAGAGGATTGCGATTTGGCTACCAAAGCAAGGAAAGGGAAGGGGAAGAAAAATCCTTCTCAATCTGGTGCAGATGGCAAAGAGCGTGACATGTCCAAAGTGAAGTGTTTTCATTGTCACGAACATGGGCATTTCGCCACACATTGCCCATAGAAGAAGAAGAACAAGAAGGCTGCTGGAGTTGCAGCTGGTGAGGCTCTTGCCTTGCAATTTGAGCTGGAATTCTCATTGATTGCATGCATGGTGTCTAGTGCATTGGGATCGGGGTGGTATTTTGATAGTGGCGCTTCCTTTCACATGACGGGAGATGTGAACCTTTTTAGTGACTTGGTGGAGAGAGATCTCCAGTTGCATGTTGATTTGGGCGACAATGGACGATACAATGCAACCGGAATTGGTACCATTACCTTTCAAAGGGAGTCAGGTAAACTCATTCTTTTACAATATGTAGTGCATGTTCCAGGTTTAAAGAAGAATTTAATCTCAATAGCAATGTTAGAGGATAAAGGGTATGATGTTGTCTTTAGTGAAGGAAAAGTTTTCCTTCGGTACAAAGCAACAAGACAAGTCAAGAAGGTTGGGATTTGAGCCAAGAATCTCTATAGACTTGAAGTAGATGGGATTTCTACAGAGCTTCCTACTTTTGGGAAGTGCAAGAAAGACATGCAATTGAAGCTTGAGAGGGAGCAGGATTTTCATGAAGGTAAGAGTGAACCTCAGGATGTGGAATAGCCACAATATTAGGATCAAGGAGTGGGAGAAACCACTCATGTAGATAAATTTCATGCCAGATTGGCAGAGGGAGTGCATGTAGCTATATCACTAGGTGAGAGGTGGGGAAACATGCATGAGTAATCCCAAGAGGAGATTTCTGAGTAGGATTCATGGAGATGGTGTGGATCTCATGAATTGAACCTGGCTATGAGGAGCCCATAGAGTAGCAGTAGCACGATCAGTTGGATTGATGCAGGTATATTAAAATGACAGTGTCAGATACTGGAGTGCGATTCAGAGTTGACAGCAAGTGCATAGTGCATGGGTGCAGAGTTCAACAACGCAGTGGTTCTTGAAGACATGTACAGTAGCTAAGAAAAAGTCAAATAATTTGATGATAGACATTAGACTGATTGAGTTGTTTGGAGCCTTTCATTTTCGGAAGTGTTGTAGCAAGAGTTGCAGAGCAGATGCATGGAGTTGCAGGGCACTTGCAAAGGTTGCAGGGAGAATTCATGGAGTTGCATGTCACATGAAAATACAATCCTTTCTTGTTGAGAGGCAGTGTTGAAGTTTGCAACAAGAAACAGTGAAGAAGGCATCCTGAAACATCATCCTTGATCCTACTTGGAAAATAATCACCTAAACTAGGTGGGGCCCACACAGGCTATTTTTAGACTATGTCTATTTTTAGACATGTCGATCATATTCTATGAGTTTCAGGATGATATTTGTGGATGGTTGGTCAAGTTGGAAAAATAGATGGATTTCTATTTTTAGACATATTTGGAGGAGTCCATTTTTAGACTGCTAGTCTAAAAATAGATATGTCGAATATTATTAGCTCTTAATAATAGTTGGACTATAAACATTATCTTATTCTCTTGGAGCACTTCAGTTAAGTGCACATATGTGGCACAAGAGCTAACAGAAGGAATTATGCTATTCCTGAGGGTTTAGTGGAGCTATTGCATGGAGGACTTCAGTTAGAACTCATGTGACAAAGTTTGGTGGAGTGGGAGAAGTAGTTGGTGGAGTTGTATTTAGTTTAACTTAGTTAGATCAGTTGAGCTAGTTGTATCTAATATAACTGAATGATACACTAGTGAGAGTTGAGTGAATTAATTAGTTAATTAATTCACAAATAATAAATCATTAATCAACTGAACAATACAACAATTAACTATAGTGCATGTCAGATCTAGTGGAGACCCAGTGGAGAGATAAGTGAAAGAGCAAGTGTGACTATCAGTTGTGACTATAGTGTTGCATTGTTTGCACCACACATTCATTGGAGATGCCAATGAGGATTGAACAGTCAATATAGGGTGGATTCGAGTTCATCCAGAGCCATTCTTCAGCAGGTATTGCGCAGTAGAGGCAGGCTAGCAGGTGGCAGAGATCGGTGCATGGATTTTGCTAGATAGGGCCTGATTAGTGTGTAGCGATTGGATTGTATTGAGAGCTTGTGATAAGCTTTGTATGAGGATTGTTACATGATATCTATGAAATATATTATATACAGAAAGTTGGGGTTTTTCTCTTCAGGATTTCCTGTTAAACAACTGTGTTAATGTGTGTGAATTTTTATGGTTTCATGTGTGCATTGCAATTGATTTAATTTCTGCATGTGATGATCAATGGTGGAATAGATTATGTTTTGTGCATGAAGTTTAAATAGTGTGTGATCAAGAGAATCTTGAACATATGCATGCTTAGTGCATATAATTTCTATAGTTTTTATGTTTTTAAGGGAGTTGGTTCCTTATGTAATGATTTGAGTGATTTTAATGATTTTTAATTAAATATTGTGAGGAATTTGTAAATGTTCTTGAATGTTGGAGAACATGAGAGAATTAGGAGTGCATAGACATTGAGAAATTTAGGAATTAATTATAAATCCTAAATTAGAGTTTGTTTCATTATTTTTGGGATGAAAGAGGATCCTTAGGGATTAAATAGTGATTTTATGATTAATTAGTGATTTTAGGATATTGTTGAGAAAATGCAGTAACTGAAACCAAAAATTGTTTCAGGACCTTTTGTATAAAATGTAAGCCTCAAAGGCATAAAAAAAAAGTAGAGTAGGATTGAGAAATAGGGGCTTGGATTGAAGCCTATGGGCTGTAGGAAAATACCACTGATTGAATATCAGGCGAAAGGAAAATTCCTATGTAAATACTGGTTTTAATACAGAAAGAAACTCAAATTCTGAGTTGTGTTTGAGTGCATATTGTGTGCAATTGAATTGACAGGAACAGGGGAATTTTATCATTTGATATTCAATATACGTTTTAAGAGTGTGTGGTTTGATGGTAGTTATGTTAATTCTGTGTGATTGAGCACGTTGAGAAATTAACATCGATCACAGAATGGATCGATGTTATTAAAAGAGTTACCCGGACTTATAATTTGAGGTATAAATTGCCTGGATGTATCTCACATTTGGAGTTTACATTGTATAAGATATTTCAAGGAGAAATTGGACACTCTGTTGTGTATACACAGTGAAATAAGGTCCAGGGTTCGAATTCATGTTTAGGGTTTTTATTTTAATGGAAGCGATGGATCTGGACCACAGAAGATGAGTAAGTCATGCGTGGAATGTATGCAGAGAGGGTTTTAATATTTGATGGAACCTTGGCTGTTATAACTTTGAAATAGAGTGAAGGAACAACATTAGTGAAGGTGCAGAGGGAACAACAAAGACAGTTTTCGAAAACCATTAATGGTTTTCGCGTGGCTTCCAAATGGTAAGCAGTTTTGTCTAAATTGAACGCGATAGTGGTCAATGAGTGACATGTAGCATAGGTGGATTTCCAATACAACCTATTTCGCACGCCTTTGGGCTAATAAAGTGTTGGAGAAAAATAAGCGCGATATCTGTTCGATCTTAAGCAGTTGAGATCTGACAACATTCGTGGTTAAAGCTGCATGGTGGTTAACAATGGTGGAGACCAATGGTGGAATGTTGAGTTGGCATGCGAGGAGTTATCAACCGTCAATTTGATAAATGTTCGAAAGGTGAGTTATTAACATTGTGGGGCCCGAATCTAATATTCATGTTGACATTGGGTTTTAACCTTTGTATGAAAGGTCAACATATATGCGGATTAGTGAGCCATGTGGAAATGAAATAAAGGCTAGTTGATTAATATGCTGTGGCTGAGAACATGATATATGTTGGTATTTTATGTTTAACCAAAGTTGAACTTTGGTGTGAAATCAACGAAATGTTCGCGTGGTTTTGAATGTATGGTGAGTTGGTATAATGTGGCTGAATATATATTGATGAAAGGCGAACCTGAATATAAGTTAATGTATATGTTGGAAAGGGTTTATACTATGGGTTTTATTCCGAAGTTTGGAGTATTGATTCGAAATTTCATGAAGTGGGTTTTGACTATGGTTTATAACCATAAGGTATGAAGCAAGGAACAATCCCGTAGATGAATATTGTAAAGGAATTTTATAATAAGGTTTTGATCAGATATTTAAAAGAAGAGCTTCCGCACTAAAGATTGCCCGAATTTGGGACTAATTTTTTATTTTTTGGGTTGACATGCATTTTTATATGCATCAGAGAGAGAATGTGGGTATTAGTATCTTTGGCTGCTATCAAGTAGTCTCACTGTGTAAGGAAGTGAAGAAGGGAAAAACTGTCCAAAACTATGCCAACAACTCAAGGGCATTGGAAAAACTCATCAACAATCAATGATCTTACAACGAAAAAACTAGCCTTTTCTACAAAGAAGAAGAAGCATGACCTTCTACATAAAAATACAATTAACCTATGAGATATGACAGGCATGTAGACTTCATTGGACAAGATTCGCAAGAAAATCCTTGGAAGATAATTCCCCGACAAAGATTTCCATCTTGGTACCGACATATTTTTCATGGCTATTGTTATTCATGGGGAAAATTTGTTTAGAAAGCTGTAGAATGTAACATGTACCCTAGGAACCAATACAATTCCAGGATATATGTCAAATATGAACCTCCTAGGGCTCAATGAAACATCAATAGATTTGGAAATTTAAGAAATAATATTGAATGTTACAAATGTCGAAACTTTGGACACATAGCTAGAGACTGGAGACTTGAAAATCCTCTAGAAGAATCTTCGAAGCCACAAAACGAACAGACATGGAAGAAGAAGAAGACTGATAATTCTGCTCTCTCTCTCAAGGCTAAAAATAACAAAGATGTGTGGTATGTTGATATTAGTTTCTCAATGCACATGACTGGAGATAGAAAGAAATTTGCATCTCTGAAAGAGGAGAAGGATGGAACCATTTCCTTTGGAAATGATAGATCTTCAAATGTTATAGGATCAGGTACCATCAGAAGAAAATATGCTCTAGCCAAGAATGTTCTATTGGTTGAAAACATGAATCACAATCTGCCTAGTGTTGGAAAAATGTGTGATCAAGGACACACAATGCTATTCAACTCAAAATTTGAAATCAGGAAAGGCAAGAATGGTAAAATTGTGGCTACAACAAGTCAAGCTCCAAACAACATATATGTTTTGGATGAAGCAACTAGAGCATGTCTACTAGCTAAAGAAGATGAAAGCTGGTTATGGCACAAATGAATGGGTCACATAAACTTTGAAATATTTTCAGGATAAGCAAAAAGGAAACAGAACAAGAAATGCCGAAAATCTCAAAACATTCCAACACACTATGTGAGGCCTATCGGCACGACAAGCAGAAAAAAGTAGAATTTAAAACAAAAGAACACTTTGCATCACATCCATTGGAATTGATACATGCTTATCTGCGTGGTCCTGTGAGAAAAAAAGGCTTAGATGGAGAATTATATTTCATGTTAATGATAGATGACTATTTTAGACTCTTGTAGTTCACAGTATCACAAGGTGATTGATTATTGATTAGATTTTTCATACTGAAAATAATATTCTATGGCTATCATTTATTTTCAGAGAAAGAAAGGGAGAACCTGATTGTCAAGAGCATCAAATGAATCTATCTGCCTTTCAATACAAATGAAAAAGGAAAGTGTTGCTGATTAAGTGTGATGGTGAGAAAAATCCATACTGCCCTCATTCATTCCATCTATGCTCTTCTTACCTTTCATTTTCCCAAATTTTGAACTCCAATGCTCTGAATCCCATTTAAACCCCAAGACCCACATATATAACCTTTGGGACTTATTAATTTATAAACCCATTTATATTAAAGTCCATAATTCTATTGTTATAGCTCCGACAACCCACTAAAAGTTGTATCTTATAAAGACTTACCACTTACCATAGCTCTGCCCACCCATTGAACAACCCTATACAATAAACCTTACCTCCTTCCCACACTTCGCACCCCACAAGTTTTAACCTTTTCTTCTTAACTCATCACCGAAACATAAAACTCCACCGATGCGATTTGGTGGGACCCATCCAACCTTTATAAATTACCCAAGTCCACATGAAAACCTTTGTATTTCGCATTTTCTTTACCTTTCACCTTTTCGCACTTCCTAGTGTTTAGTGCATCGCATTTCGAACTTCGCACATTTTATAACTTACCTTTTAGCGCCTGCAAGTTAAATGTTTTAACTTGCGATATGACCCGATCGCAATCGCACATCGCAAGTTTTACAATATAAATGCATAGGGTTCAATGTTAAAACCGTCGAAGCGTGATATGCAATGTCGTGGGGCCCGATCACATAGCACGCACCACAAGTTTCAAAAGATAAGTGTAAAAGAAAAGTTAAAAAAATAACGAAATGTGAAGTGCGATTTTGGTGCGGATGTGATATATTTCAGAGCAAATGCCTAAATATTTTCAAGTCCGCGCGGATGTAGTTTGTATGCTGTTCTATGAAGAAATAGGCTAAAACTCAGCAGAAGGAATTATGGTAGAATAAGCTCTGAAAAGGGCGTTCGTGTAGAACTAACTGTGATTGAACAACATATGCCAAAGGGGAAACGAACACATCAGCACAGTTATTGATCCAAGCACCTCATCAATTTATTAATCCCACAACGGTTTTCTAAAGATGAAGAGCAAAGGTGTCAGAGCCTTCCTCAACTCTTCGACATCACTCCAGCCAGTTCCTGATCATTGCATAATTAATAAACAGACTGCTAAAGCCACTGTTGGAGGCCGAGGTTTTCTTATCACTGCCTGCATGTTTCCACTTGTCCAATTTATGTTTGAATGTAATCACTGTAGTAGACAGATTAAACGACTTAAGTTTTGTGTTAATACTGCATGCATTAGCAGTGTGAAGGAGGCCCAGAAGGGAAAAAACCATTGTAATAGAATCATTTAGTTGTAAGCACTCTCTTGTAGATGAATGAAGGATTATGCTGTTTTCCAGATTCTTGTGTTATGATTTGTGGTGAAGTGCTTCTCCCATATAATTTTTGATTCTTCTGTTTTACATATTGTTTTCTTTTCTTTACTGCAGATATAAATTTTTGTGTAGGATTTACCATGGGGTACCTTGCTCAGTCTTGAAACAGTACATTATGTTTTCCTCTGAGACCAGAATGTAGAATTCAGAGACGATTTTATCTGCATTCCCGTTGAACCTTAAGCTCCTCCTCTTTTCCATTTCATAAGATGTTAGGATCCATTAACATGGCTAGCTTTCTTGGTTACACCTGACCTCAGATATTCATTCATTTGAATATGTTTACATCTATTTGACTCCATAGCCCAATGGCCCCCCTTCTGCTACCTCAACCAAAAATCTTCAAAAAAACCCTTATGCACTAATAGCTAGCTAAAATGCCCCTATAAAAAAAAATATATCTAACAGAGAGAGCCCTCTCTGAATATAGGAAGTCTAGGTCCTGGATTCCAAAGCGGTTTGATGTTTCCCTCCGCGATTCTATCTCTAGCCTTCGGAATTACGGGGTGACAACGTAATGGTGACTCCATGATTCAAAGAACCCAAATTTTGAGCATTCATGGCGACTCCACAACATGCTGACCACAGTTCCTACTGAACAAGATGACAAGGTTTTTTAGCAGACCTTCTATCTAGTGAAGTTTAAATGCATTCAAGAATCAATTATCATAATTTCAGCTTGATGAATATTTCCTAGAGGCTGTCTTTCTTATTTTGAAATCAAGCAAATTTAGTCCTAAGGCTAAAACATGTTTTCTGGAGATAGTTGTTGAATGATATGAAACTGGTATTGAAATTTTGAATTCTCGAATTCAGTCATACAATTTCCAAGATCCTAAAGAATTCTTGGAAAATCTTCCTTCCCCTAATCAAGAGGAAATTGTACGATGATTGTGCTTTGAAGTGCCAAATTGAAGATGAGGTTTCAAGGTTTAATATTGGGGATACAACTGACCAACTAGTCATTGAAGGTCTAGAAGAAAAAAATTTACATCATGATTTTATTGATCCTATAACAGATTATATGTAGGTTCTTTTTAGCTCAATTTTTCAAACATGTATTCTCTATAAGGATCAAATAAATCAGAAGTTGCCATTACATATTATAACATTGGTTATGAGGACACATAATAAAGTTATACTACTGATTTTCTTGACAAGCAGTCAAGTTGTCCATCTATTTCTTCTGGTGCTTGACTGGCTACACTGACATTATTGTATCATTTAGAACATCAACAATTTTAGTAGAGTAGGGTAGGTAGGTGTGCAAATAAGCTCAGTACTCTGAGCATATTTTTAGTTTTAGTTTCATATTGATTTCTAGTTTTCAGTACAAGTGTATTCTAGACTTTAGTTTGCAGAGAGTGTTGATTTCATATTTTCAGCCACAGAGGTTTTGTAGCAGACTAAGTTGTAGATTTGGGAACAACCCAATGGACCAGGCCACTAGTCTATGGTGTTCTTAACACTTCCTGAAGGAGATGCCATCCCTAGCTAGAGCCACTGTTAGACTCCTGTATTTCACAGTATCACAAGGTGACTGATTATAGAATATATTTTTCATACTGAAAATAATATTATATGGCTATCATCTATTTTCAGAGAAAGAAAGGGAGATCTTGGTTGTCAAGAGCATCAAATGAATCTATCTTCCTTTTAATATAGTTGAAAAAGGAAAGTTTTGTTGATTAAGTGTGATGGTGAGAAGAATCCATATTGCCCTCATTCATTCCATCTACCCTCTTATTACCTTTCATTTTCCCAAATTATGAACTCCAATGCTCTGAATCCCCTTTAAACCCCAAGACCCACATACATAACCTTTGGGACTTATTACTTTATAAACCCATTGATATTAAAGTCCGCAATTCTATTGTTATAGCTCTTCCCACCCACTAAAATTCATATCTTATAAAGACTTACCACTTATCGCAGCTCTGCCTGCCCATCAAACAACTGTATACCATAAACCTTACCTCTTGCCCACACTTTGCACCCTGCAAGTTTTAACCTTTTCTTCTTAACTCATCACCGAAACATAAAACTCCGCCGATGTGATTTGGTGGGACCCATCCAACCTTTATAAAATACCCAAATCCGCATGCAAACCTTTGTATTTCACATTTTCCTTACCTTCTACCTTTTCACACTTCCCAGTGTTTAGCACGTCGCATTTCACACTTCGCACATTTTATAACTTACCTTTTAGCACTCGCAAGTTAAATGTTTTAACTTGCGATATGACCTGATTGCAATCACACATCACAAGTTTTAGAAGATAAATGTATATGGTTCAATGTTAAAACCATCGAAGCACAATATGTGATGTGGTGGGGCCCGATCACATAGCATGCATCGCAACTTTCAAAAGATAAGTGTAACAGAAAAGTTAAAAAAACAACGAAATGCGAAGTGCGATGTTGGTGTAGATGCGATGTATTTCAGAGAAAAGGCCTAAATATTTTCAAGTTTGGGTGGATGTAGTTTGTATGCTGTTTTATGGAGAAATAGGCTAAAACGTGGAAGAAGGACTTATGGTAGAATAAGCCCCGACAAGGAGTAAAAAAGAAGAAGCTTGAGTCGGGAAAAGGGTGTTCGTGCAGAACTAACTGTGATTTAACAGCAGAATATGAAGGGGCAGTGAACACATCAGCAGAGTTATTGATCCAAGCACCTCATCAATTTAATAATCCCACAATAGTTTTATGAAGATAAAGAGCCAAGGTGTCAGAGCCTTCCTCGTCTCTTCGGAATTACACCAGCTAGATCCTGGTCATTGCACAGTTAATAAATGGACTGCTAAAGCCACTATTGGAGGCCGAGCTTGTCTTATCACCGCCTACATGTTTCCACTTGTCTAGTTTATGTTTGAATGTAATCACTGCAGTAGATATATTAACTGAATTAATTTTGTATAAATCTTGCATGCATTAGAAGTATGAAGGAGGCCCAGAAGGGAAAAAACCATTGTAATAGGATCATTCGGTTGTAAACAATCCCTTGTAGATGAATGAAGGATTATGTTGTTTTCCGGATTCTTGTGTTATGATCTGTGGTGAAGTGCTTCTCCCATGTAATTTGTGATTCTTATGTTTTACATATTGTTTTTTTCTTTACTGCAGATAGAAATTTTTGTGTATGATTTACCATGGGGTACCCTGCTCAGTCTTGAAACAATACATTATGTTTTCCTTTGAGACTGGAATATAGAAATCAGAGATGGTCTACTCTGCATTCTCGTTGAACCTTAATCTCCTCCTCTTTTCCATTTCATAAGCTGTTAAGATCCATTGACATGGATAGCTTGCCTGGTTGCACCTGAACTCAGTTGTTCATCCATTTGAATATTTTTTCACATGTTTGACTCCATAGCCCAATGGCTCCCCTTCTTCTGCGTCAACCAAAAATCTTCAAACAAACCCCTATGCACTAATAGCTAGCCTAAAATGCCCTTATAAAGAAATATATATCTAACAGAGAGACCCCTCTCTGAATCTAGGAAGGCTAGGTCCTAGATTCCAAAGAGGTTTGATGTTTCCCTCCATGGTTCTGTCTTTAGCCTTCAAAATTACGGGGTGACAACAGAATATACCAAGATGACAGTCGTCAGTTTCCTAAAGAAAAAATTTGAAGCATTTGAGTGCTTTAAGATCTATAAGGAGTTGGTCGAAAATGAAAATGATTTGAAAATAAAGTGTTTAAGATCAGATAATGGTGGAGAATTCACTTCCAAATTATTTAAGAAATACTGTGACAAAAAATGGAATAAAAATAAAATTTTCAACAACATGAACACCTCAGCAAAATGGAGTTGCTAAAAGAAAGAACAAAACCATACAGGAAATGGGTAGAACAATGCTGAAGGACTCAAAATTGGATGAAAAATTATGGGTTCAAGAAATTTATACGAAAATATCAATTATCAACCGAAGTCTTCTCAGAAATAATTCCAACAAGACCCCATATGAATCATGGAAATGAAAACCGACTAATGTAAAATATTTCAGAATCTTGGGAAGAAAATTTTATATCAAAATATAAGATCAAAAGTTGGGTAAGTTTGAATCACATGTTGACGAAGGTATCTTTGTTGGTTACTCATGCAAAAGAAAGGCCTATAAATGCTATAATCTAAGACAAAAAAAATAGTGGAGAGCATAAATGTTACATTTGACGAAGATGGTGTTCTAATAAATAATACTGAGGATCTAGAATCTTTGAAACTTGAGGCAAAGGATGAAAAATAAATAGAAAAGATTCTAGAACAAGAAGCAATTGTCAACCAGGAAGATGTAAATAATGATCATCAAGATATACAGAAAAAACAACAAGAAGATCCTCCAAATAGCACAAAAGAATGGATTCAAAAGAACCATCCATCAAATCAAATCATTGATGACATAAATGCAGGTCGACATCTTCGTTCATCACAACAAGCTCACATTTCTTTTCGAGCAACATTTGAGCCTAGTAGTTTTGAGGAAGCTAGCCAGAATGAACATTTGGTAGCAGCTATGAATGAAGAATTGGATCAAATCAAGAATAATAACACCTGGGAATTAGTTCCACAACAAAAAGATAAAAATGTGGTTGGGACTAAATGGGTGTTCAGGAACAAATTGAATGAAGTTGGATAGGTTACAAGAAACAAAGCAAGATTGGTTTGCAAAGGATATGCACAAGTGGAAGGAATTGATTTCGACGAAACATTTGCACCAGTTGCAAAAATGGAATCCATCTGGATGTTTCTCACCTATGCATGTTAAAAAAAAATCAAATTCTACCAAATGGTTGTTAAGTTAGCACTTCTGAATGGCTAATTATAAGAAGTTTACATCGATCAACCTGAAGGTTTTCTACTATAAAAAAGAAGAAGACTATGTTTGCAGGTTAAAGAAGGCTCTATATGGTCTTAAGAAGGGTCCCAGATCATGGTATGCTCGTCTTGATGGATATCTATGTCAACGAGGGTTCAAGAATGGTACTGTTGATAGAAATATTTATGTACAAATAGATAAAGATAATTTAACAATCATTGAGGTATATGTGGATGATATAGTCTTTAGTAGCGATGATGATTGACTAAGTAAGAAATTTTCTACAAAGATGAAAAGCGAGTTCAGATGTATTTACTTGGGGAGCTGACATACTTCTTAGGGCTTCAAATATCTCAACAAGAGAAAGGAATATTTATATGTCAAGCCAAGTACATCAAGGAAATTCTCAAGAAATTCAAAATGGAAGATTGAAAACCTGTCCTTACTCCCATGGTAATAGGTTGAAAATTAAGCATATACGACTCATCTAAGGATGTAGATTAGAGGTTGTACAAATATTTGATTGGTAGTATTCTATATGTAACAGTCTTCCGACTAGATATTATGCAAGCAGTTGGAAAAGTAGAAATATTCCAAGCAGCACCAAAAGAATAACTTATTATTTCTGTCAAAATAATTCTTCGATATATAAAGGGCACAAAAGAATATGGCTTGTGGTATCCGAAGGGTAACAATATCATTATTCAAGCCTTTACAGATGCATATTGGGCAGGAAGTGTTGATGATCAAAAGAGTACTAGTGGAGCAACATTCTTTCTAGGTGGTTGTATCGTATCATGGTTGAGCAAAAAGAAAACCTCAATCTCATTATCTACAGTGGAAGCAGAATACATTGCAACAACTACTTATTGTACTCAAGTCCTTTGGATGAAACAAAATTTGCAAGATCTTCAAGTACAATTCAGTGAGCCTATTCCCATCTTCTGTGATAACACCAGTGCCATTAACATCTCCAAGAATCCTATCATGAATTAAAAAACAAAACACATTCCGTTCAAATATCATTTTGGTAGAGAACAAGTTGCTGAAAAGAATATCAAACTTGAATATGTTGGTAAAAAAGAATAAATCACTGATATCCTCACTAAACCTTTACCTCGTGAAGCATTTGAATATATTCACTAGAAGCTTGGGATTCTACCAAGTTCTCATTAGATTTTCCTTATTCAGAAAATGAAGGTGGAGTGGAAGTGTGTACAGGTCCGCAGGATGGTTGTGTGTTAGGGGGAGTTACCCTTTGCCATTGATGTCAAAGGGGGAGAGAATTGTGTAGGAAGAGGTGTCATGATCACAGGGGGAGTAACTGTGTTTCCATAAATGCAAAAGGGGGAAATATTTGATCAATGGTTGTCATTGGTGTTAACCCAAGCAGCACCAGGGGCTACCCTGAACTTGCATGGGAATTTTGACTTGAAAAATTACACTATTCTGAGTCAAGGATATTTGGAATGGTTTCTATTTGTCAAGATGTTTCCTTTGATATATGGCATGCCACATAATTCTTCACGGTTTGAGAGATATTTGTGTTTGAATTTAGTAACCTAGTTAGTGGGCTAAAACCCCATGGGGTTGTGGCATGAAACTAATCATTGGTTGCGGTCATTGAACAGTCAAAAATTAATATCATGGGGTGTGTCTTCTTCTTCTACATCATTCTATATCATTGTAAAGTGGACCATTTTCCCTGGTACGAGAGTCTATTATTATTTTATTCTTCTATAGGGTGGTAGGGTGGTGCTAGGCTGGTGTAGGAAGTCACCAACATGTTCAAGCCTATGAAAAATTCAGGGTGGTAGGGTGGTGCTAGGGTGAGTTGTATCTCATTAGGTGTTGGGACATCTGTTCAGTTTACTATTGAAGAATCTCAGGGGTTGGAGCATCCATCTAGTGGGAACTGGAGAAGAATGATTTTCTAGATTATAGGAAGTTGGATCTTTATTTTCAATTGGAGTTGAAGATTAAAGAATTATTAGAAAATAATTCAGGTGGTTTTTGTCCCAGAGGGGGATTCCACCTTAAAAACTGTGTGCATTTGTGTTCCTTTTGTTTACTGCTATCATTGTACAAACGCTGATAATAATTGAAGATGAACTAATTATATAAAATATTAATAATAATACTAATTTAAAGGAATACTGATTCACCCCCCCTCTTAGTATTTCAAACAAAACGAATGACAATCATAAGAGACAGAATAACGATAAGATGGGCTAATTAAGGCATCAGATTCCTAGTTTGTAGTTAATGAAGATGAATCAATTTGAATAGCTCTGGGAATGCTCTGAACAATAGAATAAATTTCCTCACATGTTGATGTGACAAACCATTTTCCTATAGCCGATGACAAACTATAAAATAATTGTAATTACCGAAAAATTTTAAAAGGAATGTTAACACAAAAACCCCATGAGACTAGTTAGGAAATAATGAATAAAGAATAACTTGACTCGTGCAATAGATTGTGCACTCATTATGACTCAAGATGATTCCAAGTGCGATGAAGGGAAATATTTGCAATAAAACATTTACACAAAGTACTAGGAGATAACTATCAAGAAATGATTCTGATAGGAATGCTTATTTCGACCAAATATAGTCTTCAATATGATCAACTTCATAATTACATGACTCTATTGGATATATACATCCCAAACCCGAGTTTGATGCAAGATATTTGCATGAAGATGGATTAACTGAAGAATATTCTTGAATCCGATCATAAAACAAATCTTGAAAGTTTGAAAGATTACATTTGAAATACCAAACATCTTTCAGAAAGAGATTTACATCGAGTGAAATCATGTAAAGAGAGGGATTGTGTGAGAGAAACAAAATCTGGCTTAGTTCGAGGGGCTTACCAGAGTCGTGAGATCTTGACATAAGCATTAACAAAAGTTGAAGTGTCTCGACTTCCTGACAAGTCCCATAAATTTCAAGGATTATAAAATCGCATCTTGAAGATTGAGCCAAATTGTGAATTGTGTGAGGATATTTCCTACCACTGGTTTCAATAAGATCACCATTCACCGGATGGAAATCATCTCTGTCACTAACTTGACTGGTTTTTTCAACTTCAACAACTAGATTATTTGACATATATTCAGCTCTGACTGTAAATCCTAATGTGTATGAATTATAGGAAATTATGAGCAATTATTTGAAAATTTAACTATGCAAGAGAAAAGATGATGAGGGGATGGAATCAACACTAGTAGAAAATTCTTTGACCAAATAAAATTCTAGATCTAAAGTAAATTATTTGTGAGAAACCAAAATATCAGATGATGCACTTGGGCATTCGTCATTGCTTACATCAACAAAATTATCCCATCAGAATGATTATTTCCCAATGCTATGGATTGTTTGAAATAATTAATTTCATTTCATTCACTATTGAGATTAGTATATTCAATATCAAACAAGAATGAGGAAACACCATATTCACATGGAGGATTTTGAAAAAGAGAAGAAATATTGAAAACATCTTCACCTCCCTGCTCCTCTACTTGTGTAGTGTGGCTTCCTTATATCTGATCGCAATTTGAACCAACAACTCAAAAATGCAGAGAGTATGAAAAACTAGCTGATGTAGCAGATTGATCGAGTGGACCATGATACAATAAGTCATGGCATGTAGATGATAGAGGATAAAAAAAATAAGGTCATATTTGAGACTAGAGTTATGAATAGTAACATCATCTTGCGAAATGGGGGAGTTTGTCTTCACCATGGGCTTCATGACCCATTCTGGGATTTCCTCCATTAAATCTGAGTCATGAAAAGAGAAATAGGAATTAGATGATGGATTATAAATTTGATTAGTAGACATCGTAAATTTATAATCATCACAAGGAGGAACACTCACTGGAACCGTGAAAGGAGGATGACAAGGAAAAAAAAGAGCAGTGAATTTCTCCTATGAAATTAGAGATGTCTCATGATTTACAAGAGTTGGGAAAGAAGAAACATTAAGGGGTTCAGGTTCACCATGCAAAGAGATATGAACCAAATTTTGATTTTTTTTTAAAAGAAATACCAATCCGTATCCTCTTCAGGAAATTCACAACAAAGGTGAAGGAATCGATCAAACAAATCCTCGACTAATTCACTAGGATTCATTCTTAACTGATTGATTATTTTATAAACATCTCATTAATCATAACTATCAAAGGCTTGATGAATATCCTTGAGTAAATGATGAAAATAATGGATGGATGCACGTGGTAAAGTATGGAACCATCAATTAATATGACCTTCAAGGGTGAGGGCAAAAATCACACAAGAAAAATCTTCATCATTGATTTCATAAGATTCAAAAATTTCAGGAAAATTAGAAATGTGCTTGGTTATGGATGTTCTATCCTCACAATCAAACTTTAACTGAGAAAAGTAATAGAGAGGATCATCAGGAATTTAAAATTTATAAGTGGATAAATTAGATAAACACCCTGGGAGTAAGATTTGAGGATGAGCCATTCTAGATAAGAGGTTCAAAACATACTCAACGAGCACAACTTGTCATATAGAACTCTTTCTAGTGCCATTGTTAACGGTGCTAGAAATCCATCAACTAAGGGGTCACCCTGATGTGAAGTCCAAATTAGATCACATACCATTTGGAATAGGATCCCAATCCAAAGTATCGGCTTGGTTGCCATGTATTCTTGTAGAGTTTCCTTGGCTCTAACTATCAGCAAGAGAGAGGAATGCATGTGTGCCTTCGAAAAGAAAGTAAGTGTGCCTAGCGAGTGTTCAGTTTAGATGTGTCAATATTATTCTACTACAGAGGGAGAGATAAAAGGGAGCCTGTAGGAGAGAGGTAATAGTACACCCTTGTAGAGACACATGCAACAAGGAATGATCCATCTAACATCTAGTGGAATAGTCCACAAAATATGTGACGACCATTACAACCAATAGATAAGAAATATTTGTCTAATATCCAACAAAATATTCCATAAGGATGTGACAACGATAGCAACCATTACAACACATTATTAATAAGATAAGTACTAAAATAACCAAAATAGTTCAACTAATTTATCACAGATGAAATAAAACATGAAATACAAACATCCACATAATAGTATTACAAATATTCATAATCCATGCATGAAGAACGTGTTGGCCATGAGGCTTCTGATATTAAGTAAAAGTTCCAAGGAACATGTATACAATGAACACCACTAGCTCTAATAGTGGAGCGTTGGAGCCACTCCTTGCTCCTCAAAAGAACTAGCTTGTCTCTCTAATTCCTTACGGGAGGAGCCAAGGTGAAAATTCATTTTATCATACAATGAGGGTGTATATATAACTAATGGGGTGATGCTTCACCTCCTTGTGACTCTTCGACTACCCTCATGACTATTTGAATTCCACTAAATTTTTGACATTACACGACTCTTCATATTTTTTATGTGTCCCTTGTACTTCCACTTTACAATACATTCTAAATAGATAATTACATAATCCACAATAATTATGTGGCATATGATAACTCATGGCAGGGCATTACATGACAATGATGACATGGAATGCATGTGATGTGGTTGTGCCAAGATTTCCTTCTTGTTGTTTCTTTATTTATTTCTTCAATAATATATGTATCCAATGTTTCATCTTCATGAGAGATATGATTTGTTCTTCATATCTACCCTCCAAAGGGTTGTGAATCAGATGGAGCCTTCATGCAGTCCTAATCTTTGGTCTTCTATTGTAATCTAGTGTTCCTTCATCTTCTCACCTGATGATAATATTATCTCTTTAGCTCCATATGTGTCTTCGAGCATGTCCTCCTTACCCATATCCTTCTTCATAATCTTTCCATAACATGATAGAGTACTTTCATCTGCAATCCACTCATGACAAGATGAAATCAGTCTGATAAACCCCTAGTCTAAGATGGTGCATATTGATCCATTGAGTGAGTCTAAACAGGGTGATAGGTTGGGAAAGAGGCTCAGTGATTACAAAATTTTGCAACTTAGGCAGTCAAGGGTGAAGCTTGAGCCTTGAGACTGTGCAATGTGCGGTTTAGGCTGGACTGAGGAAGAAAAATACACAATCTGGGAGCTTAGTGTGATAGGTTGAGGGGATGGGAACTTGATCAGCTTATTATGTAGTTATGGAGGAAAATTAGCCTAGGTGATTGTGAAATTATGAAGTTCAATAGCTCAATGATGAGGCCTGAGACTTGAGATTGCATAATGTGCAGTACTAATTGGGAAAGAGAGAGAAATTGCATATTTTTGACAGTCAGTAAGACAGGCTGAGGGATTTTTCACTGCTTCAAAAAATTACACAGCTATGGGAGGTAGAGAAGGCCTGGTGATAGCATAATTGTGCAGTTCAAAAGATCAGGGTTTGAGCTTGAGCTCAGAGATTGCACAATGCACAGTTGGGGCCAAGCTGGAGGGTTGAATTGCACAATTTTGGAGGCCAAGGCTCGGGCTTGAGTACTGAAACTATGCAGTGCGAAGTCGATCCAGTAGGATCTAGACAACCCAAGGAGCACTATGAAGAAGATATATTCATGTTAAGCCTAGGTCAAGGATGTATTTATTTTTTATTAAATGTTCTCATATATTTTTAAAATATAAGTTGAAAATGTTGAGAGGATTTTCCTCGACAATTTAAAAATTCAATTTCTAATTTCATATTGAAGTTGATATATTATTCTCATCCCTAAGGTTTTGGGGATAAGGCCCTTGAAAGTAGAGATTGAGATATTTCCTCCATAGAAATATCATGAGAAAATTTTAGGGGATATGAGAATTATTTCCTCCTTAAAATCAAAGATAAGGAGATATTTCCTTATTTTTGGGCTCTTAAGAGCTATATAATGCCATTCTATGTACAGGAAAGGTAAGGAGAAAGAGAGTAAGGAGACATTTGGAGTGCTTGAAAAAGTCATTTTCGATTAGAGCTTGGATAGCTCAGAGCTTGGACAACTCATAAGTCTTTCAGAGTATGGATGTATAATTGAGAGTTCTCGGTTGGCCACCTTGATGTAAAAATAAATGTACATTTATCTCTATTTAGAAAGACAATAGATTGATTCATCCTGTTGGAGGCGAATCCAGAGAGGTAGCCCAGTAGAGGGGGTGAACTCCGTTATCAATTGTGTTGTTCTCTTTCTTGTGAATGCTTGCTTATGTTATTGAACATATTTTATTAAAGCATTCAATTAAATGATTTTTTAATCATTTTTCCATATACATGTTTTAAAGTTTAATATAAGTTAGAACTAAAAGTTAAATTTCAGATCAAGCTTGGTATCAGAGCCTGTTCATTATCTGTTTTAGTGGGTACATCTTCCAGTTTCAGCTTAGGCAAGCAAAATAAGAAGAAGGTAAATTGTTTTGATTCAAAATGTCATAGTTTGATTCCTTTCTTCAACAAAATTGGGAAACTTTCTTAACCATGAAAGAAATGGTAGAAGAAATGTACAAGAATTTTCAATTGCATAAGCATATAAATGAATTGGAAGAGAGTAATTCAGCACTTCGAGAGGAGAATCTCAAGCTGAAAACATTTCTCAAAGCCACAAAGGATAGAGATGTTTTGAAAAAGCCATTGAAGGATTCTTTCTATCAACCATGTGAGAAATGTAGTTCTCATGGAGCATCATCTTCTACTTCGTCATCAAAAAATAATCAAGAAGATAATCAAGTGTCCAAGGAGGTACGAAGCATTTCATTTTCTATACCTTATAATAATGATGTTAATGATGCATCATTTGTAGATTCTGAAAATCATACCAAGGGGATTGGTATGAAATTGTTGACCAAGATGGGATATGACGGAAAAGGCCTTAGGGTTAATGGTCAAGGTATCATTAATCCTACTGAGGTGAAGAGACAACCTCATAAGGCAGGATTAGGCTATACATAAATTGGAGAGAGTTCCAAATCTGCAGAGGCAAGAAAGTCGAATTATGGTGGTAATGGTGATGGAAAGCAGTCGCCATGAAGAAATGAGCACTTCAAGAGAAGAGCTAAATCTTGTTCTCCTGATCAAGGTTTGAAATCGTTTTTTCCAAGGAATTGACGAGTGCATTTTTTTTTTCATTGTGGAAGAAATGGGCACCAGAAGGAGAATTGTTGGGATCTATATCCAGAGCTTCGACACAAGCAGAATAAACAGTTCTCGCAAATATATCTTCTAAAGTTGAGAAAGGAACATGCAACAAAAGCAAAAGAAAACAGTATTCGTGATGCAACAAAGGCAATCAAAGAAAATCCATTCATCGAGTTGGGTAAGCAATGGATATCGTTTCTTCTTAATTAAAATAATTCTTCTCAGGTTTGTTTCTGCATGAAAGGGATGTTGAAAGTACGATATTATAAATGTATCAAAGGAACAATATGAACTGTGATGATGAGATGGAAAAAAGTCCTTTTAAAATTCGATCATCAATAGATTGCAGGTTGTAATACTTGGTATCATTTTTTTGTTTTTGAATCATTGATTGTTGAAGTTGATGAATATAATTTTATTATGACTCTGCTGATGATATAATGACGCTGATGATTTTTATTTGGAAATGATGAGAATCAGGAGAACTCTCACACTGTTGTACAAGTTGGAATTATCTTCAAGCTATCCTGGATCAGATATTCAGAGGTAGAATGGACATAGCTTAGATTTGCAGAAATTTGATGATGATGGGCACCCTTAGCGGACAAGCATTGTGTGGACTGCAAGTGCTCATATTATTATGAAAGTTATTGGCTCTGGAGTTCTATCACTGGCATGGTATATGGCTCAATTGGGATGGATCGTTGGACTTGCAGTTTTGATTGTTTCCATGCTTGTAGATGCAATAATCGTGATCCAATTGCAGTTCGATATAAATTTCTATATTGGGTAAGATCGCAGAACCATGTCTGTGCCGCTCCTAAATTTTCTTTCACTGCAGCCATGTAATTGTAATTTCTCTTTACATTAACTGGAACAAGACATCTGTAGTAGTAAGCAAGCAAAGCCGATGTATATAAGGTTATAAAAGAAAATGAAATAAAAAAAATCGACCTGCGATCCACGTACAACAATGGCTTCCACCTTGATAAGATCGTCTATTAAGGTGAGATCATTTACCATCCTTCTATGGTAGTTGATACAAAGATCCGATCATAAACAACACAGATGGCACAGTCAGATTGTATTTCTAAAGTTTTGGAAGCAGTTTCTTCGGATGCGTTGCTGAGTTTGGCCAAGGTTCCACGATTTCATCAAGGAAATGAAGATTCAACTGTACGTCCAGATGCATAATTCTGCAAATGTTGGAAACCAATCCAAAAGGTGGGACACGTCCACGAGGAAGTGAAATAGTGAAGAATCGAAAGGCTGTAAGAATCGTTTTCGAGGATGTCACTATGCGAAGAGTCAATGTTGAAGTCATGATTTGCTACTGGTTGTGAATGCGATACAGATGTTTGTCGAAATTGTTGGGTTGGTTGTGGAGATGGCACTTTGGGTGGTCCACCATAGAGAGGTGATAATTATGAATGCAGAAATATGAAGCTTCTCCTGAAGCAGGAGCCGCAGATTCTTAATAGCACGTAACTTATTTAATGGTCTGAAGACCTATTTTAAGATAACATAATATATCCATCACAATAAGTCCACAATGCAGTGGGTAGCCAGATATGTGCCATATTCACGGTCTGATGGAAATGGGAAGGCTGACCGTAGTGATTCTATGGGAACAAAGGCTCGAACACGAATAAGATTTTGGCATAGAAGGGGAAGAGTACAGAGGCGGAAGTACACTTGGAAGTCTGCTAGTCATCCCTAAATAAAAAAAGTGAATTTTTGATAGCAAAGATCAACCATGTAGGTAATTTACACCATGTGACTGTAAATCCATGTGTGGAAAGCAATGTCCTTTCCTGCATAGTTGGACTTGTTGCGAGAAATACTGTGTGTTAAAGAGTGCGTGGATGTCATTCCTGCATAAAGAGGCTGAGAGGCAGAATTCGGATCTCTGTATGGAGAGTACTGCCGAATTCAGGAGCTTCTTAGTCGCGTGGATTTCTAGAATGAAGCCAATATTAATTTTCATCCTATAAAAATTAGCATCAGCAGTCAGGGTAATCACCAGCACCAAGAGTTCCCGGTGGAGGGGTGTATCAAGACGTGTCACCGTTTTACTCTGTTTAATGGATGTATGAGATTTTTTTTCGAATGAAAGTGTGGAGTTTGAATAGCTTCTTTATGCCTCAGTAAAGACATGATTGATTAGTGCAGGTATTTTCAAGCGTTTTGCAATTTTTTGATGATGATTGCTCTTGCTTAGGATGGAGTTGAATTTCCATTCTGCAATCTTTCTGTTTCTAAAGATCACTACTTAAATTTCTTATGTGCACTTATGCTAGTCTTGGAATTTGTAACGAGGAGCTATGAACTACTGGTGACATTGCTTTATGTTATTTTAAATTTTCTATGTAATTTACAAGGAAAAAGATCATGAAATTTTGTCATTAGTTTGCTGATCCATTACACTAGCCAGTAAAGCAGTTTCCAAATTTAGGATGGGCTGTGGTAGCTCAATTTGTAGGTAGTGGATCTGATGTGACTGGATTTTCTCTGGAAACAAAAACATCGAATGTCTGAGAACCAGATTCATCAATACATGACTTATCTGATATTGTGGGTAGTACATATTATGTTGTACCAGAAATTCTGAAGCGTCTACAAGCAGTTTCACTGTTGAGTCAATCATTAGAATGATCTCACGAGCTTGGTTTTCAATACAAGTGATATGCGTTGAAGAATATTGTTGGTTCTGGCCTTGAAAATATGATGCACAACTCGTCGGTGTTAATGTTCTTTTGAAAGTTCTTGGTAGTCAGCTGGATTAATGGTATGGATTCTTGACAAGAATTTATGGGCAGTCAAGGTAGTTTTCCAGTATAATTCCAGCATGACACAAATTCTTAGACACAAATTCAAGTTCATATTTCTGTTTGGTTAAGATTTGGTGCAAAATTCAAAGCATGTTAAGGAGAAGGGAGAATCAATGCAGAATTCCAACATCGATTCCAACAAGGTAGCATGATTACATCACATGAAAACAAAATTTTTCCCAAGATTCACAGGAAGAATTGACTTCATCTAGAATCGACTTCAATTTAAAAAAAATACTTTTAGATGAATAACAGTTTTTTTAATGGGGAGGTTTGATCCAGGAGGATCTACACAACCCAAGAAGCACTTGAAGAAGATATACTCATGTTAAGCCTAGGTTGAGGATGTATTTATTTTTAATTAAATGTGCTCATATATTTGTAAAATAGAAATAGAAAATGTTGAGAGGATTTTCCACAACAATTCAAGAATTCAATTTCTAAATTCATATTGAAGTTGATAGATTATTCTCATCCTTAAGGTTTTGGGGATAATTCCCTTGAAAGTAGAGATTGAGATATTTCCTCCTTAGTTTTGGGCTCTTACGAGCTATATAATGCCATTCTATGTACAAGAAAGGTAAGGAGATTTTTGGAGTGCTTGAAAAAATCATTTTTGAGTAGAGCTTAGATAGCTCAGAGCTTGGATAGATCATAAGTCTTTCAGAGTATGGATGTATAGTTGAGAGTTCTCGTCTGGCCACCTTGATGTAAAAATCAATGTACATTTATCTCTATTCAGAAAGACAATAGATCGGTTCATCTTGTTGGAGGCGAATCCGGAGAGGTAGCCTAGTGGAGGGGGTGAACTCTATTATCAATTGTGTTTATTCTTTCTTGTGAATTTTTTCTTATGTTATTGAACATATTTTATTAAAGCATTCAACTAAATTATTTTTTAATCATTTTTCCGTATACATGTTTTAAAGTTTAATCTGAGTTAGAACTAAAAGTTCAATTTTAGATCAGAAGTCCTGGGAGGAAGGAACTGTGCATTGATCAGTGTCAAGATGCAAGGTTGCAGCTTGAGGGCTAGGAATACGCAATTCATAGATCATAATGTCCTAATGAGGCTAAGTTGTTGGGAGTTTTCATAAATTTGGATAAGGGTGGGATTAGTGAAACTGATGTGAACAATGATAGGAATTGACTATGATCACACACTTAGACACTTGACGACCCAAAATAGATCATCCAAAACACATGAACACACACTTTCCTCACTGTGGTAACCTTCACAACTATTGATCATTGGTTGTCATTGATGTCAACCCAAGCAGCACTAGGGGCTACCCCGATCTTGCATGGTAATTTTTACCTACATAATTACTATATTCTGGGTCAAGAATATTTTTGATGGTTTCTACTTATTGAGATGTTTCTTTTGATATATGGCATGCCATGTAATTATTCACGGTTTGAGAGATATTCTTGTTTGAATTTCACAACCCCATGGGGTTTTAGCCCACTAATTGGGGTTACAAACTTCAAACAAGAATATCTCTCAAACTGTGAATAATTACATGGCGTGCCATATATCAACAGAAACATCTTGAAAATTAGAAACCATAAAAAATATTCTTGACCCAGAATATAGTAATGTTGTAGGTAAAAATTACCATGCAAGATCGGGGTAGCCTTTGGTGCTACTTGGGTTGACATCAATGACAACCACTGATCAACAATATCCCCCTTTGGCATTGATGAAAACATAAGTACTCCCCCTGCGATCATGACACCTCTTCCTACAACATTCTCTCCCCCTTTGAAATCAATGGCAAAGGGTAAATCCCCTTGACACACAACCATCTTGCGGACCTGTACACACTTCCACTCCCCATTTATATTCTAAATAAGGAAATATAATGAGAAATTGGGAGAATCCCAAGCTTCTGGTGAAGATATTCAAATGCTTCACGAGTACTCTTACTATCATCAACGCTTCCTACCTAATTTTCATTTTTAAAGGCTTGAATAATGATATTGTTACCCTTGGGATACCATAAGCCATATTCTGTTGTTCCCTTTAGATATCGAAGAATTATTTTGATGTAAACAATATGTGATTTTTGGTTCTATAGTATTCCTCTGAGTCTTATTTCCAATTCCACAGGTCTGATCCAATATGGATTCTTCAACAGAGAGTTATGCCCAATATCTCACAATGACCTAATTATGGATTGGTTCAGTAGATCAAAATTGTACGGAATTCCACGTGTCACTGTTTCTTCATTCGGCTCTAAAATTGATACAAAGAAAACTACAGTCTATGAAATATCTGCCACTTTTTACAGAATTCCAATCCGATACTCAGAGAGAGAGTTATGAGGATTTTACGAAGGTCAATTCTTTGAGATGAAGTTCAAGAGCCTACAAAAACACTGACTTCCACAGATTATATCTCCGAAAGTATTGCACACCTTGATCTAAAATTATTATAGGAGCTTCCTTAGGATTGCGGCTTTGCCACATAAAAATTACAACTTCTGAACCTTCGTAGAAAAATAGTTAGAGTGAAAATGCCACGATGACATGTTTCATATAGCGAAATCCCTACATAAGGAGGATATGAGGATCACAATTTATATAAATGCTTAGGTTGAGAGGGTCTTCAACAAGTGAACGTGGGAGGGATTTTAGGAGCTTAATACTTAATAATTATTGACTTTTCAATGACCCATGCCACAACCCCATGGGGTTTTAGCCCACTAACTGGGGTTACAAACTTCAAACAAGAATATATTTCAAACCGTGAAGAATTACATGGCGTGCCATATATCAATAGAAATATCTCGATAAGTAGAAACCATAAAAAATATTATTGATCCATAATACATTAATTTTGTAGGTAAAAATTACCATGCAATATCAGGGTAGCCCCTGGTGCTATTTGGGTTGACATCAATGACAACCACTGATCAACAATCTCCCCCTTTGGCATTGATGGCAACACAAGCACTCTCCCTACGATCCTGACACCTTTCCCTTATCAATTTTTAGTTTTCTCATAAATTAAGCATATTATCCATTTTAAAGACCTTCTTCATCATCTTCCTTTTCTTCACACTTACAGGTGTAGGTTCGAGCCTTTGAAGGTTATTTCTCCTTATTGGTTTTCTTAGATGCAGTGAACGTAACTTCTAGATACGAAGTACCCTCTTCTTCATCAAGATATTCAAATGCTTCACGAGTACTCTTACGATCATCAATGCTTCCTGCACAATATACATCTGTAAAGGCTTGAATAATGAGATTGTTGCCCTTGAGATACCACAAGCCATATTCTGTTGTTCCCTTTATATATCGAAGAATTATTTTGACGACAATTATATGTGATTCTTTTGGTACTGCTTGGAATCTTGCTACTAGTCCAATTTCTTGCATAACATTTGGTTGGGAGGTTGTTACATATAGAAGACTACCAATCAACGATCTTACAATGAAAAAACTGGCCTCGGTTACAAAGAATAAGAAGTAGTACCTTCTACAACAAAATACAATGAACTTATGAGATCTGACATGCATGTAGACTTCATTGGACAAGATTAGCAAGAACAACCTTGGAAGAAAATTTCTCGACGAAGATTTCCATCCAGGTACCAACATATTTTTTATAGCTATTGTTATTCATGTGGAAAATTTGGTCATAAAGCTGTAGAATGTCGCACGTACCTTGGAACCAATACAATTCCAAGAGATTTGTCAAATATGAACCTCCTAGGGCTCAACTAAACATTAATAGATTTGAAAATTTAAGAAATAATATGGAATGTTACAAATGTCAGAAATTTGGACACATAGCTAGAGACTGCAGACTTGAAAATCCTCCAGAAGAATCTTCGAAGCCACATAATGAATGAACATGGAAGAAGAAGAAGACTGACAATTGTGTTCTCGCTCTCAAGGCTCAAAACAACAAATATTTGTGGTATGTTGATAGCAGTTTCTCAACGAATATGACTCGAGATAGAAAAAAATTTGTATCTATGAAAGAAAAGAAGGATGGAACCATGTCCTTTGGAAATGATGGATCTTCAAATGTTATAGGATCAGGTATCGTCACTCTTGGAACAAAATATGCTCTAGAAAATAATTTTATATTGGTTGAAAACATGAATCACAATCTGCTCAGTGTTGGACAAATGTGTGATCAAGGACACACAATTCTATTCAAATCCACAAAATGTGAAATCAGGAAAGGCAAGCATGGTAAAACTGGGGCTACATCAAGTCAAGCTCCAAAAGACATATATTTTCTGGATGAGGCAACTAAAGCATGTCTACTAGCTAAAGAGGATGATATAATATTTGGTAGCAATGATGATCGACTAAGTAAGAACTTTGATACAAAGATTCAAAGTGAGTTTGAGATGTCCTTACTTGGTGAGCTGACATACTTCTTAGGGTTCAAATATCTCAGCAAGAGAAAGGAATATTTATATGTCAAGCCAAGTACATCTAGGAAATGCTCAAGAAATTCAAAATGGAATATTGCAAACCCATCCTTACTCTGATGGTAATAGGTTGCATAGATGACTCATCTAAGGATGTGGATTAGAGGTTGTACAGATCTATGATTGGTAGTCTTCTATATGTAACAACCTCTCGACAAGATGTTATGCAAGCAGTTGGACAAGTAGCAAGATTCCAAGCATCACCAAAAGAATCACATATTATTTCTGTCAAAATAATTCTTTAATATCTAAAGGGAACAATAGAATATGGCTTGTGGTATCCCAAGGGTAACAATCTCATTATTCAAGCCTTTACAGATGCAGATTGGGCAGGAAGCGTTTATGATCGTAAGAGTACACGTGAAGCATTTGAATATCTTCGCCAAAAGCTTGGGATTATCCCAAGTTCTCATTAGATTTTCCTTATTTAGAATACAAAGGGGGAGTCGAAGTGTGTATAGGGCCATAGGATGGTTGTGTGTTAGGGGGAGTTACCCTTCTCCATTGATGTCAAAGGGGGAGAGAATGTTGTAGGAAGATGTGTCATGATCATAGGGGGAGTACTTGTGTTGCTATCAATGCCAAAGGGGGAGACCATTGATAAGCGGTTGTCATTAATGTCAACCCAAGCAGCACTAGGGGCTACCTTGATCTTGCATGGTAATTTTTACCTACAAAATTACTATATTCTGGGTCAAGAATTTTTTTGATGGTTTCTACTTTTTGATATGTTTCTGTTGATATATGGCACACCATGTAATTCTTCGCGGTTTGAGAGATATTCTTGTTTGAAGTTTGCAACCCCAGTTAGTGGGCTAAAACCCCATGGGGTTGTGGCAAGGTTCATTGAAAAGTCAATAATTAAAATTTTTTAAGCTCCTAAAATCCCTCCCACGTTCACTTGTTGAGGACCCTCTCAACCTAAGAATTTATATAAATTGTGATCCTCATATCCTCCTTATGTAGGGATTTCGATATCTGAAACAAGTCATCGTGGAATTTTCTCTTTAAATTTTTTTCTACGAAGGTTCAGAATCTGAAATGTTTATGAGGTGAAGCAGAGATCTTGAGGAATCTCATGTAAAAATTTCAGTTCAAGGTGCATAACATGTTCGGAGATATAATCAGCGGAAGTTAGTGTTTTTTTCAGGCTCCTGAACTTCATCTCAAAGAAGTGACCTTGGGAAAATCGTCATAACTCTCTCTCTGAGTATCATATTGAAATTCTGTAAAAAGTGGCAGATATTTCACGGACTGTAGTTTTCACTGTATTAATTTCAAATCTGAATGCAAAAACAATGACACGTGGAATTCCATACAATTTTTCTTTACTTAACTATTCCATAATTAGGTCATTGTGAGAGATTGGGCATAAATCTCCATTGAAGAATCAAAATTGGATCAGACCTGTGGAATTGGAAAGAATAATTAGAGGAATACTACAAAACTGAAAATCATATATTGGGGATCTGAAATAATAGAGATAGACCAGATTCAATATCGAGATCCTAGAAGGCAAGAAAAATCTAGATCATGTGTTGTCAAGGGCTGCAAAGGACCAGAATTTCTAGGGTGGAAAATCAAAACAAGGTGCAACAGAGGGTAGAACGACAAGAGAAGAAATCAAGGTGCAGAACAGTAGTAAGAATTTCACCACATGAAGTCTTCAAGTGGGCAGCACTGCATACAGTCTTTATAAAGGTATCATTGTACTAAGTCATTGTAAATGCATCATTGTAAAATTTTTACAAGTGTCTATCTGCCAATAGTTGAAGAGGCAATGTCGGGAGGTCTAGGATCATCATTATTTGGTTGTGTCATAATTGGGGTTATGGTCTAGTGTGTCTTCTTCTTCTACATCATTCTATATAATTGTAAAGTGGACCATTTTCCCTGGTACGAGAGTCCATTCTTCTTTTATTCTTCTATAGGGTGGTAGGGTGGTGGTAGGTTGGTGCATGAAGTCACCAACAAATTCAAGCCTGTGAAAAATTCAGGGTGGTATGGTGGTGCTAGGGTGAGTTGTAGCTCATTGGGTGTTGGGGCATCCATTTAGTTGACTACTGAAGAGTCTTGTGCGTTGGAGCGTCCATCCAGTGGGAGCTGGAGAAGAATGATTTTCTAGATTCTAGGAAGTTGGAGCTTTATTTTCAATTGGAGTTGAATATTAAAGAATTATTAGAAAATCATTTAGGTGGTTTTTGTCCTGGAGAGGGTTTCCACCTTAAAAAATGTGTGTATTTGTGTTCCTTTTGTTTACTGCTATCATTGTACAAACACTGATAATAATTGAAGATTAACTAATGCTCTGAAAGATTAAGAATAATACTAATTGAAAGGAATATTGATTCATCCCCCCTCTCAGTATTTCCAACATCAACAACCTAAGACAAGTATGACACTAAAGGTACACTTTGCGATGACCATGACGACACTTGTGCGAAAATGCCTAAAACTTTTAAAATGAGCCCGACGAATATATACATGGTAATATAAACTCATTTTCACAAAGATAACCTCTTGAAACCACCAAAATAATATTATGTACATTGTGTGACACTTATCATGCGAAAGGGACGATGATTGTTACATTGTGAACGACACTTGCGATATGTGAATGACAATGAAAATAACACATGCTAGTGCAAAGATAACATAAAAACGACACTAATTAGAGTGAAAGAAAGTGAAAGCAACAACCAAAAATATTAAAATGACACGCGTGAAATCAAAGGCGAGTAGAAGTTCCATTTTTCAAAACTCATTAAAATAGAAATACAAACACAACTAGAAGTGAGAAACTGTCGATGTCACTGTGCATTGACTGTTGACATGGATTGGACATCACACATATACAATCTTGATGGATCGTGCTATGCTTGTTCAAGCTTGTGTAAAAGAATGTGCTCACGCACTTTTTATTGATTGAGCATGTGTGAGTGAGTGACTTCTAAGGGAGCCCAAAAACATCAACTGAACAAGAAGTGAATACATAATGACCGATTGCAAGATCCACAGTAGGCTCCAAAATTCAGGTGTAGGAAAAATTTTGGAGGGTGTTTGTTGCAATGAAAACAATAAAACATGCATGAATTAAGTGTATGAGTAGGGTGTAACAACCCCAGGCTAAGTTTTTATGTAAATAAATATAATACCAAGGTCATGGGACACATATTTCAAGCTTAATGGTGGGCATCAATTTCAATTTATTAGTGGATAAAGAAATTGGCAAAGGCATTGGCAAAGAAAAAGAGATATATTTTGAATTTTATTTATGAAAATAAGGAAAATATTAGAAAAGGAAGCTAAAGAGACACAAATTTGCATTCAAGGGAAATTATAGGAAAAATGAAGGAAAATGAAAGGAAAACGAAAAATGAAAGGAAGAGAATATACACCAAATTGGTTGATAGCTTTTGCCCAACTTTTGAGTAGGTGTAGCAAAGGAAAGAGAACAAGAACTTGGATAAGCAAGCAAAGGAAGAAAAAGGACAAGCAAAGGAAAGTAAAGGAAAAAAAAGGAAAAACGAAGGAAATCAAGGAGAAGGTGGAATTAACCACTTCAGTAGGAAGGTGGTGCAAGTAAAAGGTTGAATGTGTGTTTCCTAGCTTAGGTGTGAATGAATGGTTCATGAATTTTTGTATTTGGTTAATTTGTTGTCATTGGCATGGTTTTTTCTTGGTTTTACAATGGTTTTAGTCTTTCCTTGTCATTTTCTGGATAGTCATGGTGTGATGGGATTCTTTTCTAGTTGAGCTTTGGATTGTCGAAAGGTTTTGGAATTGGGTGAGGCCTTCTTAGGAAAATTCCCAAGGGTTTGGGGTCGAGGTGGTTTAATCTCCGAGAAGCCTTCAATAGGTAGTGGAGACAAGAAAATTCCTCAAGTTATTGGTGAAGAAATTTTGAGGCATCAAAGATTTTTTTTGGCTTTGTGATCTCTTGATTGGTTTTGTCAAGATCACGATAGCCTAAGGTTGGAGGTTGTTTAATCTATGGGAATACCTGATTGTTTATGTATTGAGATCCTACATTCATGCTTAGAATATGGTACGCGGGTGATTGGATGAAAGAAATGTTTGGTTCAACCCAATCTATGGTCGGGTGTTATGAAGAAGTCGTTGAATTGGTTGGATTTGCATATGTTAATAAGATATATTTTTACTATGGTAATTCATGAGAATTTGTACTTTTTATTATGTGGATTTTATGGTTGTTCTCTCATGGTTAATAATATGGTTATATGATGGTTATAAGAATGGATGTATACTGTGCTCTAGCTATGGATTTTATTAGGATTTGATAAGTATTTAATGGTTAATGAGTGAATTGGCTAACAAGTGTTATTGCATCTATTAGGAGAAGGAATTAGAATTTATTAGTGATTATCAAACAAGTTTCAGACTCTTATAATTGGATATGCATTCATGACCTGTAGCTTACATTTTTACCATGCGTTTCATGAAATCACTGTCATGGTTAGGCCTATTTAGGTCAGATTCTTGTTCAAATTTTGTATGAATAAAATTTTCCTTATGCCATTTACGATTTTGGAAATTCTCATTGAATTATGGGTAGTGGTATGGAGGCTAGCTTGAAATGGTGGCTCAAAATCAGAACTGCACCCTATGAACTGCAGCTTTGGGTTCACAACCATTGGGAAGCAGACTTATGCATATGTTATAGGCTCATAACTACTACCTTGCCTTGTTAAGTACACATTTGGGGATTTTCTTAGTGAAAAAGAGACTCAGCTCAAGGATTTACCACTGTGGTGGTTCTCTAGCCTCTAAGTGTCCTGTAGCTCCTGAGGAAAGTGAGTAAGGTTTCAATTTGTTGACTCCACTTCTTTAACTGGAATTATGAGGTTGGGTCATGTCATAGTAGCACTCATCTCATGTTTACCCTGACAGTCAGGTTAAAGTGGGTAAATGTTGGAGGAGGTGTTATATAGGGGAAGTGTTTGAAAGTATATTTAATAACAAGAACAAATAAAAAAATATTAAAAAAAAAGTAAGATATCCAATGGTATTTTCCATCAATTATTTTATCTTAACTCTTATTAGTTTGCACTTTTTTGGATGTTACAAGTGTGAGAAAATCCAAATAAGGGGAAATAGACGAAAAATAGGCTAGCAATTATCAAGAAAAACTAAGTTAGGATGGGAGAGTATTACATAGAAGGTGGAACACAAAAATATGTAAACAACAAAATTGCAAGACATGGTATGGTGTAATATGCAACAAAAAGAGAAAAACACACCCCCAAAGTGGGGGAAAGGAAGTGCCAAATGAAAGATTATACATCCTTTGTAGATAAAAGAAGTGTTTTGGATGGATCATGAAGAATTAATAGAATATATTTTGAATAGGATTCATGAACAATTATTTAAAATATATTTTTAGTAGGTTATGTGTTAATGGAAACATTGTATAAGAATGTGATGGCGAAGCCCATGAAATACTTATTAATAATCAATTCATCCCAATTCAATAATTGATTGGGTTTCTAATGGAGATATTTCAATGTTCAAATAGAAGGCTTCATGGTGAACCTAAATGCAACATGTGGCAAGAATAGTGTAGTGGGGATATATAATGAGAATTTATCAAGGACTATTGGAATAGGAGGAAAATGAATGTCCAATGCAATTGAGATCAATACTCACGCATGAGATGATAATCATGTCAACAATTTTCCAATGGTAGTGATGACTCATTACCTCTGTATTGTGTCTCCTTTCCCTAGTTATCTTTGTTCCATGATCTAGCCATGAAGCCTATTTAAAATAAATGACATGTCATTGGTTACATTAAATAGATTTGTCAATCATCCAACTTGTTAACATAGGAGCTTGAGAAATATTTTTTTCAATGTGAACTATAATTTGATTATAAGGTTGGATTGGAAATAGAGTTTAATTTATTGAGACTTGAGGTAAATTTTCCTAATGGATTCCTCCCTATGTTTACTAACATGATGTAGTAGTAACCATTGTGGTTATGCTTGTTCTCCTTCATATATAAATAGAATAATTTCTTATTTTCAGTCTCTAGTATGTAAATCCAAATTTATCTTTAATGTAATATATGTTGCATTTTGTATTGACCTTATGAATGGTGAGGTTGAAATGCTTATTATTGTGATGACCTTTTGATGAACATCCGAGTGACCTTATGAGCTTTTGAGGGCTAACAGTCTCAATGTTGGGTTGACCTTATCAACACATGTAGACATTATGAATATCAAATATAATCTTCACAAAACATAAGGCTTACTTAATAATGGTATATCATGTCTGAATAGTGAAAAAATAATAGCATAAGACATTTTGTTCCAAAATGAGATTATTTTTCCTATCTAATAATGCTATCGAATCTAAAAAATCCTTCACCAATATTCTTTTCAATTTTTGTAAAGGCATTTTATGAGTTCATTTTCATTTTTTTGGTTCTCTTTGTATATGATTGGATTTTCTAGACATCATACCTTGTTAAAAAATCACTCTATTCAAGCATGCTTAAAAAATGTCAAGAATTTGTGCATCTTTAAATTATGCTTTTAAAATATTAATATTAATACTGTTTTCAAGGATGTAAATAGTTTGATGAGTATGTTCTTGGTGTTTTAATTAGAAAACATATTAAAATATAGCAAGAAAATAATAATAATAATAAATATATTTTGATAAATGTGCAATACACACACACACACACACACACAGAGAGAGAGAGAGAGAGAGAGAGAGAGAGAGAGAGAGAGAGAGAGAGAGAGAGAGAGAGAGAGAGAGAGAGGAAAATTGTAACTCATGGAGGTAATCTATCACAAGCATTAAAAGGATTAATCTCTGGTGGTATTATGAAGATTATTTTCTCATGGATTAATGGAAAAATTTAAATACAATTACCATCTAATGCAATGGTGAGAAAATTAGAGATTTTATTTAACAAGTATTGTCCTTTTTTTTTTCTTTCCAAAAAACCAAAATTCAAAATAGGGTCAAAACTTTCATACACCTTAAAAGGATTTATCTCCCATGGTATTATGGAAAACTATTGTTCAAATATAACAAGTTCCATCTAATGTAATGGTGCATAAATTCATTCAATAGGTATTTTCATTTAAGGAAAAGAAAAAAAAATTGAAAATGGAATCAACGATAAACATTTCCAAATAATTTATTTTTAAATGATAATGTTATGAAACTATTAGAATGTAATTTTAAAATGACACTAAGGAAACTAAAATTCATAAGTTTTGTCATTTTATAGAAAAAAAATATCTAAGAATGTTCCCAAATAAAATAACTCTCTAATAAATTTGTTTTTAAATAATTATGCTTGAAACTGTTTGATCTTCACCTCTAATGATGTAGTAACATGAAATTTCCCATCCATATAATTGTTTTAGTGAATCCAATAAATATTTAAGATTTAAAATTGCATTTACAAATTTTTAATGGAGAGGATAACTATCTAAGCTTCAAGATTAAACTTTAAGTTTCAATTTATAAATTTTATATGGAAAATGACTATTGGGTGTAGTATATGGTGGATTATTGGACAAACATTTAATTGTCAATTCAAGGTCCACAAACTTTGAGGAGAAGCACTAGAAATGATAAAGAAATAATTTGAAAACCTGTAAAACCAAATCCCTACCATAATTTTTTCATCAATACTCTTCCAAGTCCCTACAAACAACAATTAGGTTCTTGATCTAATTCCTACTCTCACTTTTGCAGTTTATTAGAAACAAAACCTAATTATCAACCAACTGTGAATCTGATCTCTAGCCTTTTAATTCACTAAACAAACCAAGCATAGGAATTGACTTAAGAAACTAAGCAACACACCAATGAAATTCTTAGACAACCAAAGCACTCCTTATGCCAAGGAGAACACACAGTGAATGATAAAATCCTTAATGTGAATCTTGCATTGTTGTTTTATCTTCACTCAACCTTGAATTTAATCAAGAAAATAAAGGAATGCATTAAAATCTACTTAATGTTTACCAAATCAATGAAATGCATTAACGGTAAGCACTGCATGCATAAATTAAAATAATATTTCTCTAATAATCACAAACTCACATCAAATCTCACTTCTTCAACCAACATCAAAATTGGAAATACTCTATTACCAAAACCGGTGCAAGAAGGACACCAAACGTAAATCACACTATACCACTATAATTATGAACCAATATGTTGCAACAAATTCTCTTGAAAATCTACAAGAATGTAATATAAGAAATGCAAACCAATGCTCTGCAAACAAATGGTTGAAAATGATACACAATATGGTACACCAATGCCTTGTGGAAAAACACTTGAAAAAGTGACAGATGCATTGTGATAAAAATATAAATAAACCTGTCAATAACCTTTCAAAGAAACTATCGATACATGGCTTTAAATATGATTTTTCGTTTAAGAAATAATCCTTCTTAACATCTAATGCTCATTAGAGATCACAAGTGTGTATATAGATCATTGTTATAAATGATTGAATCTTCAGGATATGTGGGTGAAATAACAACAATGATAAATTATGCAAGCTCATGAATGAGGAAACCATAATTATTAAGTCTAGAGACTCTGTTTCCTTATCAATAAAAAAGTAGATCAAATAATAAAAAATTTTGCATTAGGGATTAATGGTTCCATATTATTTTAATAATATTACATCTTAGATCCACAATGTTTAGGCTTAAGGAATATATATCAGACTTATAAAACCTTCTAGATTTCAGTATTCATTAAATCATTTGACACTCACTAGGGACCTCATGATATAATTTAGGTTCCAAGTTACAATTGAAAGGATTTAAATATTCAAAGATTGATATCCTTTTAAGGTGATATATAATTATAGATTTGGAGAGATCTATAGCTCTTAAGTGACTGGTGACTCAAAATCTATAAATCTAACTCACATTCTCTAATATATCAGTGCCAATGTTTCATGGAATCATTATAGATCAATAATAGCATTAAAACCCTGAACCAAATCTCACAACATAGCATAAACTAAATCAATATCCTTTGAGCATATGAAATACTATTATGAAAACTTATGATCAATATTCACACCCAAAATATATGGTATGATTCCATGTCTCAATGAAAATAAAATATAAAACAATGAGTTGTGTAAACCTTAGAAAGACAGAGCACAAATTATACACACAATTTTATTAGATCTGAAGGTTAACTTCAAAAATTAACACACCAAGTTAAGAGATCTCACACACCACTCAAAAAACTGATCAAACCACTTAATAAATCAATAGACAAGAGGGATGTTGAGCTAGGTTGGTTAAGCCCAAACCAACCAACTTGCACCCTCTTAAAAATAACTTAAATCACAGGGAAAAATTAACCATTAAATACACCAGAAAATAAGGTAGAACCTAGCATAAGTTTTTTATGTTGAATATTACTCAGTATTTTACATCATAGAGCAGAAGCTCAAAATCCATTTCTAGACAAAGATCGACCCCAAGGGTTAGATCTACATTCAAATAAATGTAAAACCTCAAGTTAAAAGTTCATGTAATAAAGTTAATATAGGTAAAATAAGACCAAGGTCATGGGACACATATTCCAAGATGAATATTGAGAGAAACATTCTAGTGGGAATCACTCGTTGTTTATTATGGTTAAGGAAATTGGCAATGGCATTGGAAAAGGAAAAAATGCATTTATTGGCATTTAATTATGAAAATAAAGGAAAATAGGAGAAAATGGAGATGAAAGGTCATAGGTTTGCATGAGAAGGAAATTGAAGGAAAATTAGAGGAAAATGGAGAAAATAGAGGCATCAACAATAAAAAGGCACCTAAGAAATAATTGATAGCTTTTTCCCAGCTTTCGAGTAGGTGTAGAAAAGGGAAGAGAATAAGCACTTGGAAAAGAAAGAAAAGGAAAGCAAAGGAAGGACAAGGAAAGAAAATGATAAGCAAGGAAAGTTGGATCAAGTAGCTTCAACAAGAGGGTTTTACAAGTAATCAGTTGCATGTGTGATTTCGTACTTGAGATGTGTATGCACGATACATGAATTTGTGTATTTTTTTAATTTGTTGTCGTTGTCATGGGATTTTATTTGTGTGACAATGGTTTCAACCTTTCCTTTCCATTTATGGATAACCATGGTGTGATGGGTTTCATGTTTGGTTGAGCTTTGGATTATCAGAAGGTTTTGGAACCGGGTGAGGCGGTCTCAGGAAAATTACCAATGCTTGGGGGTGGAGGTGGTTTTATCTCAGAGAAGCCCCCAATAGGTGGGAGGAGATAGGAAAATTTCTCATGGTAATGGTGAATAAATTCTAAGTCATCCAATCTGATTTTTGGCTTAGTGATCCCTTGACTCATTTTGGCGAGATCATGGTAGGCTAAGGGTGGAGGTGGTTTAATATTCGAGAAGCCCTGGTTGTTTATGTTTTGGTTTGATTATGTGATCTCTTGATAGTTTTTGGCAAGATCGTGGTAGCATGAGGGATAAGGTGGTTTAATCTCTGGGAAGCCCTGGTTTCTTATGTCTTGAGATCTCACATTCATGCTTGAAATGTGGCATGGGGGTGATTGGTTGGAAGAAATATTTGGTTCAACCCAATCTATGGTTGGGTGGTACCTGGAAGTCCCTAATTTGGTTGGATTTTGCATCAGTTAATAAGATATATTTCTCTATGGTAATATATGAGCACTTGTACTCGTTATTGTGATGATTTGATGGCTCTTATGCTAGGGTTAATAATCATGTTATAAGAAAAGATCTGCAATATGATCTAGTTATGGCTTTGCTCAGGATTTGATAAGTATGTTATGGTTAATGAATGACTGGGTTAACAAGTGTTATTATAACTATTATGAGAGGGAATTAGACATTATTGGTGATTCTCAGATAAGTTTTAGACTCCTATAATCAAATATGAATTCATGACCTGTAGATTACGCGTTTACCATGTGTTTGACAAAATGAATGTCATGGTTAGGCTTGTTTAGGTCAAGTCCTTGATCAAGTTTATTATGAATAAATTTTTCATTATGTTATTTATCATTCTATAAAATCTCATTGAGTTTTGAGCAGTGGTATGGAGGCTAGCCTGAAATGGTGACTCAAAATTTGGGACCACACCCTCTGAACTAGAAGTTTTGGGATATAACCACACCCTTGTAGGATTGTGCTTGTGGTTGTAGGGTCATAATTGCACCATTGAAGAGTTGTGCATGTAGTTGTGGGACTAGGTCATTGAAAAAGCAATCCAACTCAGGATTTAGGCACTTGGAGTGGTTGTTTAGCTCCGAGGTGTCATGTAGATCATGAGGAAGGCCAGTAAAGTTTCAATTTTCTGACTCCACTTCCTTAATTGGACTTAGGAGGTTGGGTCATGTCATAGTGGCACTCCACTTCACATTTAATCAGAGGGCTTGTTAAAGCAGGTTAATGTGGGGTGGTGTGTTATATATTGATATCATAGCATGGTTTAAATACTTAGACTGGATGGGATAGATACATCTCATTATGCATGCATTTCCATGGTTATTGTTGTCGTGCATGAGGTCATTGTATGCAGTTAGTGTTATCATGCATGATGTCGATATATTGATATGATTATATATATGCATGTAACATGTTAATATGGAATAATTTTGCAGATGAGATGGCCTCCCCTGAACTTCACTGAGGTATGTTGATAATGTTTATATTTGGTTATCTGACATGGTATGTTTGCAAGATATAAAAGGTTAGAGATGACTAGAAAAATGGTGGATTACAATTCACAAGACTCTCCTTATATATCAGATGAGCAACTAAGAGATTAGTACTTTCCTAGCATAAAAAATACCTTGAGAATTTTAAAGGCAAAAAGAAGTTGCAAGGTGGATAATGATAAAATCATTCAGTCATAGGAAAGAATTTCCAGGGCATTGGAAAAACAAGTAGAGGTAAATGCAGTGATCCTTTAGAGTTTTTCAGACTTTTAGAGACATGGATAGCCATGGATCAATTATGGATGAGAGGACATAACTAATAGGGGATATGGTAACAGGTATTCTGGTGGGAACAAGTTTTCCAGGGATGACATGGTCAAAGATGGTAGGTTCTTAGATACACTTGATAGTAGAGGTAATGAATATGAGTTCTATTCTAGTTATGGTTTATATAGGTATAATTTTCATTATCACTATCATCCTTATAGGAGGAGTGAGAGGGGATACTTTTCGGATGAGTTCAAGAAATCCATGCCACCTACATTTGATGGAGAGCTGAATAATATAGAATATGCATAGGCATGGTTGCTGGGGATGAAGAAGTTATTTGATCTACATGATTATACAAATAACATGAATGCCATGATAGTTTTTTTAGCCTTAAAGGAAAGCACACATCTAGTGGGAAGATGTGAAGTGTGTCAGAGAACATCATGACATAGGAATTGAGTTGGGATGAATTCAAGAAACTCTTCAGGAATAATGACTTATCAGACATGTACTATGATGGGAAGGAAAAGGATTTCTATGGGTTGAAGATGGGATTTATGATAGATGAGGAGTACGCAACTAAGTTCTTGGAGTTGTTGAGGTATGTGCCTTATCTTAAGGATGAGAAGGAAAAATTTCAGATATTTATCAGTGGATTTCCATTATAATTCAAGGATCAATTTGAGTATGATGAGCCTCAGTCACTGGATGAAGTCATCAGGAATTTGAAGCACTATTATGCAAAATCAAAGCATAAGACTGAGTCTAAGTAGGCTTGGAAAGGGAATGACAAAGGTAAAGTAAAATGGCCACCAAAGAAAGCAAGACTTCAATATGCAGGTGAGAAAGAAAGTGTTGCCCCTTATAAGAAGTTTAATGTGGTAGATAAGGGACATGGACCTCAGGTTGCAGATGAGAAAGAAAATGTTTCTCCTTACAAGAAGCTCATTGCGGTAGATAAGGGACATGGACCTCAACCTGGAGAGAAACATAATAGAGGTGATGGTAGGGGACAATTGCAGTGTTGGATTTGTGGAAAATATCATCATAAGAAGGATTTTGCATTGTTTCATGGTGGAAAACCACATAAAGACAATGAATATGAGGCATAGATAGTTTGGTATGTGGGCCAGAGCATTCCTCGGATATATGCAACATTTGATAAAAACAAGGAAGATCACCAGGCATCCATTATAGAGATGGAAGGTAAGCTTTGTGATTGAGTTATTTCCATTTTGATTGACTATAGATCTAACTATAGTATGTTAATATTGACTTGGTGGATGAGTATTGTTTGAGTAAAGAAGTGCATGAAAAGTCTTGGTTGGTGCAGTTGGATACATGTACTAAGAAGAGAGTTCATCATTGGGTGAGAGCTTGTGCATTTGAGCTGAATGATATGTTTACATCAGCACATATCAATGTGCTCCCATTGGGGTCATACAATATGCTACTGGGTATGGATTGATTGTACCTTCACAATACTAAGGTGGATTGTTATGAGAAGGCTATCGAGTTCTTGGATGATGATGGGGAAAAGAGAAACTTGCAGGGTAAGAAGAAGCCTATGTCAGTGGGAATGGTTACAACTATGTAGGAAAAACACAACTGCAGGAAAGGGTGTGTATTTTTTTCAGTGCACGTTTCCAGTGACAAAGGTAAGGATGCTGAGGATGCAGAAGTCTTGAAGAGTTATCCGGTTTTGCAAAAAATTCAGGATGTATTTCCAGCAGAGATTTCAAATTTGCCTCCTCATAGGGAAGTGGAATTTTATATTGAGTTGGTGTCAGGAGTAGCACCAGTAGAAAAGGATCCTTATAATAGTGTTACACAATATTTTGTCACATTCCTCATTTTTTATCCCAAGTGTTGAATTTTGTGCCACTTATGTCACAAACATCGCACAGCGACAAAAGCTGTATAGATGTGTTCATTCTAGACAACATGCTTAAGATATCCTTAAAGACCTAAAATAAAAGTGTCTTGAATTTTTTCTGCAAAGTTTGTGAAAAACCCTATTTTACAAGCCCAATGTGGTTCTCTCGTTTATGAGCTTGCGCTTTTCACCCTATCACTATCCTGTGAATAGTTCTGCCAGTGCGAGAATTTGTTTGTAAAAGCACGTTGGTCCTCTCCAGGCAAGTTCTCCAAAAATGGAGCAGAAGCTTCGGTGTCTAGAATGCTTGAGAACATAGTTATAGTACTTATTGGTTGAGGATATGGTCGAATAATCTCATTTTTGGCCCTTGATATTATCTCCAAATATTGTCCCCCTAGAGATAAGACCTTTCCCCCTCATTAGTGAATCCATAACCTCCTCAGCTTTGCTATAAGAGAGTGCCATGCTAGTGAGTCTTTGTTGGTCATTGCTGGTTGCCTTACTTCAGCCTAAATTGCGCCCATATGCTTCCAATTTGACGAGGAAGGAGAAGATATCGAAGAATGTGGCTTGGACTTGGATTACTCTGAAGGATGCGTTCAACATCAAGGTACTGGTTTTAAAGCTTCCCTCTGTTCATTTTATAATACAAAGTATACTTTTCTTCCCATAAATCTCTTAATGTTAATTGATTTAACATGACACTTCTTGATTTGTCATGTACTTTTATTTGAAACACATATACTATGTATTTTTTGTCTTTTGACGTGTGATCTTCTTTACAGGTATTCAGATGTAAAAATCATAGTGAGGCATGAGTCCAAAAGAAAAAGTATTGACATCAACACCGAGGAAACGATTGCATAAGGATCAAGGTAAGCCCCCCTCCATCTCTCACTTTAATTTTCAATGATAAACTAGGGATGCTTATATCCTTTGTCATTGTTGTTACTATACCCACTCATTTGGCTAGAGGGATCGCTTCTTTTCGAAGAAGGGATTTTCTTGCGTAAACAATTGGTGACTGATTTGGGGAGCTTACACCCTGTTCATTTTCTTCTTGTTTTTGTCTTCATGCCGAGTTTGGACAACTAATGAACGACCGCTTGCTTGACTTGTTTTTTAGCCTGTAGTCTAGCTTGTTAGTGTTTTAAAGTATCAATTCTGAAGTTTTTTTTCAAAGATTGCATGTGTTATCTCTCCTTTCCTAGCTTAGCTCATATTTTTATAGGCACAATTGTGCTACTGGTGCTGATTTTTGCTGGAACAGTCGTGCTATAGACTAATGGTGTGAATCAGTGGGTTGCGTTGATCTTAGAAAATAGAGATTTTTCAATCTCATTTTGAAAATATTTGGTGTATCTTGATCTTTAGAATATTTTATTTTCTTTCATTAATTTATTTCTGGCTTTGAGTGTTTGCAGTCTCTTTGAGAAGTGCAAATTGGTTTTGTGAGTTAAGTGGTTAAATTTTTCTTTTGATTGAGTCTTGTTGTTCTGACTCACTTAAAATATCTGTTTACTGCTTGTGTTGATAAAAAAATATTGATTCTTTGTCATAGGGAAGTATTGAACTTTGTGCTTGTTAATTGGTTTTCGCATTTGTTTAGTGTTAATTTGGAGAATTACTTTTCATTGAATGCATAAGATCACTTGCGTTGGAAAGATAGTTCTTGAATTTTTTTATTGAAAATAGATTACACTTTTTCAATGACTAAAGCTTCTTAAGTACATTAATTGCATCAAGTTTCATTTTTTTCATTCAAAGTGAAAAATAAAAAATATTTTTTGTTGATTTAAGTGCATATTAGTGAAAGTAGAAGTTATTTTACTTTTGAACAAGTTGCATTTGGGATAGTGAAATTGAAATCATTTTACTTTTTAGAATTTGCATCTTTGAAAAGTGAAAAGTGAAAGATAGTTGGGGGGGAATTTTGTTTGTTTCATTTTGTTTGATGCATTACTCTTTTTTATCTATTCCCTTATTAGTTTAGCTTTTGTTGAAATAAAAATGATTCCTTTTCCTCATTTAGCTGCATCTTAGGAATTTATATGAAATAGTTTTGAGCCCAAAATTGTAACTTAATTTCAGATCAACATTAAAATAAACCTCAATTAACCTAAGAATAATTTTGAATTAACACAAATATCTAGAGGTTTAGGATAGAGATGTGTTCCAACGTCATTAAGCGTAGTAGCTGTCGCTAATAGCCTGCGTTGCATTTCGGGGGTGATATCTTGTCCCATGTATGGAAGTATATAGGACTATCATTCGCATATGATAAGTATAAGGGGAAGCTCTCATCAAATGATTACACATTAGAAAACACTACTACAGACTGAGCTCCCACATATTGTCGAGTATATTTTTGGAGACCCAACTAGGTTGCAAACCTACCGTAGATAACCAAGTCGTCTGCCTTGTAGACGTGATACACTGAACACAACATTCGGGGAGATTGGCTGTAGTACGTCAAATCCTTGGTTTTCCAAGGTGTATATCACAGTTCAAGGATAGCTGGTAATACTTTCCCTAGATTACCCTTTTTTATTTTTTATTTTTAATTCTAAAATTTACTACCCACGAAAACATCTTACCTGTGCATTAATCCTTTGCCTCAATCATGACTGGTTAATTGAAAAAACTTAATTGCTAAAAAATAATTCATCCATCCTTTGATTGATCTTGAAAAAAGGTCATTGTGGCTAAATTTTCGAATTTTCCTCACTCTTCCTCTAAAGGAACTCAAGGAGCTCATCCTGAGATCTTTCCATATCCACCTGGGCCTCTTGAAGCTCAAGGTTTTGAACTTGGAATTTTCCCAAGCATCCAACTGCTCTTATCACGACCACCCCCTGACGATTGGTCTACGCCTTCTGAAAATTTCAAGCCAAAAAAGTTCTGAAACTGCGGCACAGTTTGTGGTCTTTCCTCCAAAATTTCTTTACTATCCATTCATGATATCTCTTGAGTGTCCGTATAGTCCTTTTGACGGTCCCAATGTTCCTTTTGGTGCTTCTCCTACAACATCTTGTAATATTGTTCATCAATTGTTTCCACCACACATGACGTTGAATGCTGATGATATTCCATTTGTGAGTACTCGTCAAAGTAATCCTCTGGAAACTTCTACGACCCATATACCAGAATTTGAAATTGCATCTATGTTCCCTCCAGAAGGTTTTCCTTATGTTTCAACTCTTCCTGATGTAGGAAGTGGAATGAGTATGCCCTCTAGTCAAGTCACATTTTTTCTTCCACTTGGATAAAATTCTCTCAGAACTCTTGTTTCGAGAGCTTCTGGGAAGCTACATCCCTATTTCATAATCTTGTTTGTTCAATGAGTGTTTCCCCATATTCTGTCCCATTTGTCTCAAATGCGGCTGCCGCTTCACAACCTGCGGTTTTTGTAGGTCAAATGACCATTTCACTAGGATCATCTACCCTTTTGTCACTATCTACGATCACTGCGGTTCCACCTTTGAGTGGACAATCTACAATTTCTTCCATACTTGGGGAAAATCACATCCTTTATATGTACCTCCCCTTTCGGGTGGGGGAAATATAAACTCAAGAACTATTTTGGGGGCAGGACGACCCTTATCTAGTCTTGGTGGAACTTTTGTTTCGTCCTTAACAAGTTCTGTCGTAAAGACCTCTCTACAGGGTGGTCACCCTACTTCGGCTCATCTTGTTTATCAAAAACCCCACGTTCAGTACCCTTATGTTCAATAACCCCATGTTCAACAAACGAATGTACGATATCCGTATGTTGAACAACCGAATGTACAATATCTGTATGTTCAACAACCAAACGTATCGCAACAGTATGTCTAGAAACCGCAAAATCCATTAGGTGTTGCTGCTACTAATCCTTAGTTTGGTCCTCAAATCCAATCTGGTCCAAACCCTTCTCTGGGTAAAATTGGAACTTACCCCAATTAGCCTGTTGTTCAATACCAACAAATTCCACATGGTCAGTACCAACAAGCCCAACAAGGACTGTATATCCAACAAGGGCCTTATGTGTGACAAGGTGTTGAGTATCAAAATTGTCTTCCATATTCATACATATTTCCATGATTTCATAACCATTCAGCTCTCATTTCATAACTATCTAGCCTAAAACCCTACATCAAGTAACCATTTCATAAATATATGGGTTAGGATCCTTGTTTTCCGAAGTTATTTATTTTATGTATTTAAAGTGAATTTATGATTAAAAACTAGAAAATTAACATAGTTTCATATATCTATATATGTGTTATGAGTTTTGTGATAGGTATAGACCTATTTTGGAGATTCTAGAAGAGTCTTACTTGGCCTCCCAGGATCAAATTCGAATTTCAACTCAAGAGGTGGACCATATTCCAAGGAGAAATATCATAGAGATCTTGATGTGTCATAGGATTTGTATCTAGAATTTAGGGATAAGTTGAGACAAGTATGGATCAATTAGATATTTAAGGGATCTACATTTATTGAGTAGATATCCCTAATTTTTGTATAAATAGGGGAAGCTTTCTCCTATCATGTCATGTGTAAATTTGGAGTTATGCTAAACCTTTGAATAAATAATTAGATTATGGCACCTTACTCATGAGTGTTCTCTCACTTTGACTTGGTTTTGCTTACATATTAAGCCTCTCAACTTACCATCTCTCATGCTTTTGGATCGGCCATCTACTATGTGTGAGATTTATTTTCTTTCATAGATTAAGATTCATTTTCTTTCTTAGATTGAATTCTCAATTAAATGTATAATTAAATGCTTGTGAATCATGTCAAGAAGGTGACTTTATCATGCTTCCAAAATTGGATGATTGAGTATTTAAAATATACAGTTGTTACACTGAAAATTGTCACCATGAAGTTTTTATTGTCCGTATGAGTTCATCATTACTCATACAATACTCCCTTAGAAGTCTACAAACATCAAGTTCCTAAAACCAAGCCTTGAAATTGAGAGAAAAGCCTATAAAAGTCATAAAAATACTTGTACCGCACTTTCTCTTAGTATTATCTGCGGTGCCGCATCTGTTTGTTCTAGAACATGCGGAACCGGCTGCACTTTTTCTTCATTAAAAGTGCGAACTCCTGTAAAAGGTAAAGTGAAGGCAGAAGTAAAATTTGGACGCCCAACTGGTTGAATCTAGAAGCCTCTGGAAGCAATTATTCAGTGGAAGGTTCACTCCTTTCATGTACATTCCTCCCTCCATTAAAGGAGCCTACCCCTTGGTATGTGGAACTTAATCCCTTTGAAAGAGGATTCTATCCCCTCTTAGTTGGAGCTGCAACCTCTTCTCTTTTTCTATAAATTTAGGCCATAGTTCAGCCTCAAGAGGAGTTAGGCTTTGAGAGTTTTTTAGGAGAAATGCTAGAGAAACTCAGGCTCTCTTAACTGATTGTCATATGGGAATGACTACACACTTATGTGTATGTTAGTTGAGCGAGTGCAAAAGCTTGTCAAAGTAGAGGAAACGCTTGTTCTGAACCTCGGAAGGACTTGTACGACATCAAGGTGGACACGGTTGTAAGGCTCCTTTTTTCATTAAAGATAATACGAATGGATCCTATTTTCTCAATGAGTTGTTTGTTTAAATAGCTTATTTCTTGAATTCCTTGATCATCAAAATAGGTTTATGGTTTATGAATTAGTCTATATTATGCAGGTACTTCTAATTCTTTCATGTTTTTGATTGCAAATCTCGAAAGGAAACGTATTCAAAGCAACATGAAAGAAGACTACAATAAGTGCTGGACTACAGGTAAGTCCTAAATCCTTCATTGTAGATAATTCTAGATCAAATATAACCTAGAGAAAGTAGTTTACATTTGTCCGTTTGTTGCTATTTATCCATAGGATACTAGGGAGTTCTGTCTTGTCCGCAATAACGATTTATCCGCCCAACAAAATGGTGACTCTGCTGGGGAATGGATCTTGAACTTTGTTTTCTTTTATTTTTTGACTTGTGCAATTATTTTTCTGATTTTGATTGATTGATACTGGCTTGGGTAATTTATTCCTGTAGAATTCCTGAAAAGTGCTTTAGATTTTTTTTATTTTTCTTTAAGTTTTTTGGTCTCCACACTTTGTCTTTAGGCACAGTGTGGTCATCTTCACTGTTTTCTTGTATACATAGTGCAACACCGCACCTGTCTACACTAAAACGTGCGGACCCTAAGAAATTTTTTGAAAAACTTAATATTCTCTTTTCTTGGATTGGCTTGCAAGATTCTCAGTATATACCCAGACTTGTGTTTTCTGTCAGAAAGCTTTGTGTGAGAGTTTCTTTTAGCTTTTTTAAGTTTTGAATGATTTTCTACAAGATCTGCTTGTTATAAGTGATTTTTGCTTTGTCTTTGTGTCAATCAAATATTAGAAACCTCTGTATACCTTAGATCATTGGTATTTCATTGTTTTCTTGCTGAGTCTTTGACTTCATAGAATTTTTTTTTTTATGAGAATTAGATCCCATTTTCTCATTTGCAAATCTTTAAAAAAATTTTTTATTAAGTTTTGAATTTCACTTAAAAAACATAATTGGATGTTTTGAGTTTTTGCTGATTTCAGCAAAGAATTTCTTAGTTAGATTACAAACTAAGCAAAATGTCCTCAAAATATTTAAGGTTTTGATTTCAGATTTAATTCTTAGAAATTTTAGATCTCGAAATTAGTGTTTTTAGTTTTGAGTGTTATTTCTAGAAATTGTAGTTTTCTTTTGAAGAATGTTTGATTGTAGTTTTGATCTTGAATAATAAAGGGATTTATTTTTGAGCAATTGATCATTTTGGGTTCTCATGAAATAATATTTCTTTTCATATGTTCTTGCTTTGAAGGAAAGAATTGTTTTAAAAGTTTTCATTTCTCAACTCTTTCTTTTAGATAGAATTCATTGAAAGGAAATGAATTGTTTCTCATTATAGATGCAATTTTAGTGTGTTTGAGTCGGGTCACTACATATCATCAAAGTTTCACTTTCGCACCTATTTTCCTAAGAAACGGCCTATTAAAAGCAACGCTTAAATTAAAATCAATATAGTAATTTTTATATTTCTAGGACTCTTTTCACCAACATAGCTTAGGCTAGTGTCTTGGAGTAGGGAGTAATTAACTCTCCAAGACAATTAAAACAAACAAGTAGTCAATATTGCAGCAGGAAAAGTCCAATAGTAGCCTGTATGCTCTGGGAAGCTCCTCCTAAAGGAGTTAAGCACGAGATCATATACAAACCAGTGAGGTGATCAATTCCAACTCATTGGGAATGATAGAAGATGTGTGCATATTAACAATGGTAAACCTTGGATTGACCATTATCGAGGAGCCTGGGGTCACTTGTCGGTATACCTTGGATTATGTCAAGGAGCCTTCAAGGGGATTGAGCTTTGTTACTCTGCCCTTGTGCGTATATCGGATCGTAGACTATTCCCCCAAGTATATTTGTTCCTGTTAGTGACCTTAGTGGCTATAAACTTAAGATTTTTTCCTAAGGTGACAGTGGAGGAAAGATCCCACTATACCTAGAGCAGACGTCGACTAGACTCACTTGGACTCTCCCGAGGGTTATCTTCACTCGAGATGGTTTAAGTGGAGAAACTTGCACCGGTCTATTTCACTAAGCAGGTTTTTGGGGTAACTGTTCCAACCGCCATTTCTACATTAAATTACTACGATCTTGGATTTCATCACCAACTAGTGTTTTTAGTGTGGGAATCTACTGTTTGTGTGTGGTTTGATCTCCTAGATTTTATAAGCGTTTGATCATTTGATTGTCTCCTTAGTGACTTTAGGATTTTTAATTGAAATTTTCTTTGATTGCGTGTGATTAATAATTTTTTAATCGTGGCTGAATTACCAAGACAATCATGTAGACTTTAGGGGAAAACCCCTGAGTATACACCAAGCCAACTTGAAAGACTGAAATCACTGATACCACATACTATCAGTAGAATTAGATCAACAGAACCAGGATAATCATCCATAATTACTCATCTTGATCATCACGAAGTAAATCAACCTCAAACAGCAGAATATATTCAAGAGCCAATTTCAATTTCCGAAATCACTGACATTGCTTCTCCAACCAGTGAATTAGCTAAAGAACCTGAAATTTCTGAGCCCGAAACTGAACCTGCTGTGTCGGAATCATCTTCATGATTTGTTACTCCGACTTCTACTGATCCTGATTCACCTCGAGTAAGGCATCACATTACCGAAAACCTTCCTTCTGATCTCATATGTATTGAAGAACTTGTTGGTCCAGACGAAGACGTAGTTCTTCCCGAAACCCAAGAAACTTTGAATCTTAGAGAGCACGAATCAATATTATATAGTCCTTTTAGAACTGACGCTTGGTATTTATCATTGATAGATTTTTTACAAAATGCAGGTCTTACTTATTCGCCACCCGAATTCCTTTTTACCCTACACCAAGAGGTTATCAACCTTCATTAGCTATGTCGAGTGAGTCATCTATGTTTTCGGAATCTCCAGAAACATTTTTATATGGTGGTTCGTCTGTTCCTTGAGGATACCAGTCGCTCTCTGGTACCTTCTCAGGAGCAGCTCCTTAACCAATTGAACAAACATTATCATCTGGTACGAATGAAACAAACACTGGCACATCGAATATAGAACAGATTTATATGATGTCTAGAAATATTCCAAATCCTCAACCTCAAGGAAGTCAGTTACCACCTGGGGGGCAACCTCAAGGAAATCAGTTACCACCTGGGGGGAACCCTCAAGGTAGTCAATTACCACCCGAAGGGCAACCTTAGGGTATTTTTTTACCACTTGGAGGTCAAACTATAGGAAAATATTTCCTACCTAGGGAGCAACCTCAAGGACAGTACATACCTCAAGTTCAATATCAACCTCAAGGAAAGTACATACCTCAAGGACAATATCAACCCTAGAGTCAGTTCATACTGTAGGGTCAATATCAACCCTAGATTCAGTACATGCCTCAAGGTCAATATCAACCTCAGGGTCAGTACCCAGTTCAAGGTTTTCAACCTCCTTCAGGTCAACCATTATTACAAGGAGCTGGAAATTTTCCAGTTAATTATCAAACCTACGTTCAACTTGGTTATGGTCCTTCATATGCACAACCTTCTATGGGTAAATATCCCGGAATTAATATGGTGTGGGATCCATCTCAAGTTCAACAAAATTTTCAACCCAATGTGCAATTACCTAATCAACCTGGACAGCTCATAGGTTCTGGTCCAACCTAGCAACCTGTCCAGCCTACTGTTCAAGTCTCTGTACTTGGTTCTGTCCAGCAGCCTGGGGCTAGTACACCTAGAACTCCGCCTCAAACTTTTGCTGCTGCTGTAACTTCTGTTCAACCTACCACACCTATTTCTAGAGTCCCTACAACTCCTATTTCTACTACCCCTGTATTAGTACAAATTCCTCAAGTATCTGTACCACATTCAGGACCGACAATTCAGACTATGGTCCAGATGCCTATAGGACAATCTCGTACAACTACGATTCTCAATAGTCAACCACAATTTACTTATCAATCGTACTAGGGGTAGTATCAATTTGGACATACTGCATAAAATCCAGCATATCAGTATCAGCTGTACCCTAGGTATACTTATCAAGTACCTCAACAACCCCAGTATGGTTCGGTTAATCCTGGTTATCTAGGAAGTCACACAATTCCCAATGCAAATCCAATTCCAGGATATCCTGGATATCCTCCTCCTAGCACTGGTTTGATCACACAAGGTTATCAAGAACCTAGCCGCCGGTTACCGTTCATAGCAACTTTAGATTTACCTAATCTATCGCGCCTTACGAATGATCCCATCTTTTATCTTTTGTATTGGACGCCGATGCCTAATAAGTTGCCCAGTGATATTCCAAAGTTTGAAGGTAAGTTAGGAGAAGATCCATCTAATCATGTTATGAATTATCACCTCTGGTGTGCGTCCAATTCACTAATCGATGATTCAATTCAATTGCGTCTTTTTCAGAGAACTCTCATTGGTCTAGCTGCCAAATGGTACATTGATTTACCACGAGGCTCGTTTAATAATTTTAATACACTAGCTATTGCTTTCTTAACCCATTTTTAGTTGACTGTCAGATACGACAATGGCATAGAATTGTTGACCTCATTAAAACAATCTACGTCTACGTACATATCTGATCATATTCATGAATGGAGATGTAGGAGATGTTTATTGAAAGTCTTCATTCCGAATCAAATTTTGGCTGAATGGTTCATCAAATCATTATTGCCCAAAATTACTGAAGATGTGGCCAAAGGAGGTGTTGTTATAGAAGAGCAAGTCATTGCTCAAGCTCAGTACCTTGACCTTGTATATACACAATCAGGTACTTTGTATGAAAAAATCCCCAATTTACCAAGATCCGATCAGATAACTACAACTCCTTTAGGCTCTCATGCCGCTGATGGTGTAGTTGGTTCTGTTAGCACTAGCAAGAGTAAGAAGAAATCTACCAAGATGACTTCTCCTATTATAACTTTACCCGATTCACCCAAAGGAGATTCGTCCATAGAAACTTCCGCCGATATTCAAGTTGTAGAATCATCTACAGCAAAACCTAAAACTAGTGGTAAGAAGAAACGTAAGAATAAAAACAAAAAATCATCTTGAAAAGATAAAAATGATAAAACTGAACAAACTGACGATAAACAAAAACCTCGTTATCCTTGTCTAATCTGTGATGAGGATCATTTTACTAAAGAGTGCCTGCATAGAGCCGAGGTATCAAAATTTGTTAAGGGTTCGCCTGTACCTGCTGTCTTGAAGGATCCCTTTCCTGCTCAAGATAGTAACATGATTGGATATTCCTCAAATGCGATACATGATATCTTGATGGTTGCGAAACGATTGCAATATTATTGTAGTAAAAATCCTGTTGGTGGTAAAGAAGTAGATAGTTCTACTTCAACATCAACTACATCTCCCTTAGTTTCTGATCTATTACAGATCGAGAAACCAAATCCTGACTTAGTAATCAAACTGCCTGCTAAAGGTGTGCTTCGTAAATCAGCTTTCAATCCACATGTGAGAGCTGCTCAGAACTACAATATTGTTGAAGACTTGGCGATTTCCCCTTCAGAAATGTCAGCTTTGGATGTGCTGCAATCATGTCCAACACAAATAAAATTACTATTGTTAGCCATAGGAGCTGTATACCTTTAGGATTCGAACCTAATGATCTTTGATTTAGATAATTTTACACCCTGCCTACCGCATCAAATGGCTTTTCAAATTCCAATAATCGTCAAAAACAAATGTTTCTTTCGTACTGTTGTTGATGAAGGGGCTTCTACGTGTATCATGTCATTAAAATGTTGGAAATCACTTGGTTAACTGGAAATTAACCAATCGCTGACTATCCTCAAAGATTTTGATGGAAGAGGATTCTAGCCGCATGGTATTTTACAGGATCTACCTATAGAGGTCGAAGGAAAAACCGTTAATCTAGATGTGGAAGTGGTTGATGCCCCTCTGGATTACAACCTTCTCTTGGGTCGCAGTTGGTCTTACGCCATGACTACTATTGTTTCATCGGTCTTTTGTCTCATCATGTTTCCTCATAAAGGAAAAATCATTAAAATAGATTAGCTCTCATATTATTCATCTGACCCAGCCGCTACTGATAGTATCCAACATGTCGGAAAAACGACTATCCCTTATAAATATGTTGGAGTAGGTTTAATTAAAGATTTTGCTTTACTGGGCACTTTTTCCCTACTTGCTCCCAATGTACCACCTCCTATTTATAACATCAATATGATTACATCAAGTACTCTTTCCTTTGATGATCCTTGGATAGTACCTTCAGACTCAGACCTGGATTCTTTTGATGGCGCGATGCCTTTGAGTCCTTTTGAATTAGAATATCAAGCAGTACAATCTTTTTCTGATACTCCTTCAACTCAACCTGATCTAGTGAATGTGATCCATGAGGAATCACTTTCGATATCGAGCTTAGCTTCGACAACCATTCCGGATCCTGTCCAACAAGTATTCACTACTGATGAGCATATTCGAGAATTTTTGTTTGTAGATGAATTACCATGGGAAGATCTACATCATCGATCTTTGTTTTTACCTAGTATCGATCATTTTGAAACTTTTTTTCCTCCATTTTTACTGCTAATTATGTCAACGAACCCCGGAATCCTCTCACGGATTTCGATTCTGAATTGAACTTAGCAAATATTTCTACAAAAGTTCCTATTGACATCTCAGTGAAACCAGGAATTGTTGAAAACGTTCACATACGTGCTTCTTGTATGCCAGATGAAATCCAAGCATATAAAGCCCTATTTCAAGAATTCCATGACATTTTTGCCTGGTCATAAGAAGAAATGCCAAGAATTGATCCATCAACTATTGTTCATGAAATTAAAGCATACCCGGATGCTAAACCTGTCCGACAAAGATTATGTCAGATACATCCGTGAAAGGCTGCCACTATTAAAGCTGAAGTTGAAAAATTAATTCATGCAGGTTTTATTTATCCACTTCCTTTAACAGATTGGGTATCTAATATTGTTCTTGTTAATAAAAAATAAGGGACAATATGAGTATTTATCGATTATAGGGATATAAATCGAGCTTGTCCAAAAGAAAATTATCCAACCCCTTACATCGATCAAATTATTAATGATTGTGCCGGAAGTGAAATGTTTTCGTTTATGGATGGATTTTCGGGCTACAATAAAATCAACATACTCCCTACCAATCAACCCAAAATCTCTTTCATTTTTCCATGGGGGACTTTTTCTTACTACAAATTACCTTTTGGACTTAAGAATGTTGGCGCAAATTTTCAGAGGAAAATGTCTTATGCATTTCATGACATTAAACACATTGTGCAACCCTATCTCGATGATTTACCTGCTCATTCATCGTGCAAAGCAGATCATATTACTCATCTACGAGCTATATTTATGAGATGTAGGCATTATAGGATTCGTCTAAATCCTCACAAATGTGTCTTTTGTGTTGAATCTGGACGATTGTTGGGATTTTTTGTCTCAAAGGAAGGCATTCATTTTGACCCATCGAAGGTTGAGGCTATCATCAATTTACCTCCTCCTTCTACTCTTCGCCAACTCCAAAGTTTGCAAGGGAAAGTGAAATTTTTACGTCGATTCATTCCTAACTATGTCGAGTTAACCAAAGGTTTTACCAGGTTGTTAAAGCAGAATATTCCTTTCTTTTGGGATGAGATCGCTGATCGATCTTTTGATGCTCTGAAACACGCGTTGAACCATGCACTGTTATTGCATCCTCCCAATTACAACCAGGATTACTTTTTATACTTAGCAGCATCCAATTCTGTGATTGGTATGGTCCTAGTTCAGGAAGATGAATTCAACAACGAACATGTGATTTATTATCTTAGTCACAATCTGCATCCGACTGAAATCAAATACTCACATGTGGAGAAATTGGCCTTGGTAGCGGTTCAAGCTATCCAACGATTTCGTCATTACATACTGCTACGAAAAACAACAGTGATTTCTGTTTGTAACCCTATGATGTATATTTTGACCAAACAAATGCTAGGGGGAAAATACTCCAAATGGATTTTTATCTTGCAGGAGTTTGATTTGGAATTTGAAAAATCCAAATCAAAGAAATCATTAGTCTTCGCTGAACTTATGTGTGACTTCCCAAGTACTGACACAGAAATTGTGGCAGAACATCCGATCGCGGATGAATATTTGTTTCTTATCAGTACCGTCGATCCTTGGTATGGAGATATCATAATTTATCTCCAAACCCAAACTTTTTGGCCTGAACTCTCATGGTCACAATGAAGAAAAATCTGTTTCCAGTCTCAGCAATATCATATTGTTGGTGACACACTGCACCGTCATGGAGCAGACTCTATTTTTTGACATTGTATCACTCTTGAAGAAGCTAAAAAGGTTTTAAATTACTGTCACACTGGAGCATGTGGTGGTCATATGTCTGGGTATGCCACTGCCCAAAAGATATTGCACGCTAGCTATTTTTGGCCGTCCTTATTCAAAGATTGTATTTCTGCTGTCCGAAAATGCCACAATTGTCAAATCTTTGATTGCAAGATGTGTGCACCACCCAATCCTCTTCACCCTATAATTTCTATCGGTCCTTTTGAAAAATGGGGCATTGAATTCATTACATGTAACCCTCACTCGGCCGGGGGGCATGTGTTGGCAATGTGATGCAGAGTGTTGTCCTTGATGGCAACCCACTGAATGAAGATGAAGACATGCGACTGTTGACATGTGTTGTCCTTGATGGAAATTCACCTGATGAAGTTATTCTTGACTTGATGGACTTGGTAAATGATGTTTGTTAACAATATGATGTTGAGTGTTGTCCTTAAAAGGTTGTTAGCAACATGATGTTGAGTGTTGTCCTTGAAAGGCAACCCACTTGATGAAGATAATGGCAACTTACTGGATGAAGTTGTGCTTGATAGAATATGTCTTGATGAACTAAATCTAATGTATCTACAGTGAGTACAGAAGAGAATGAAGAAAGGAATTCAATATATGCTAGATCTATGATGAAAAGAGTATGTCTCAAGGAATACGCGGATATGTCTAAGGGAAGTCGCGTATGCACGCGGGAAACAACGTTCCAAGTCGCGTATGGGCAAAAGCGCTCATAAAGTGCAAAACCAGGGGTAACCACCATGGCATTGACCCATTATATTGGGTAATGATTCGTCTAAATGACCCCGTCTAGGAATACCATCGGAAGTAATATTGTTTTGGTTCATGGTATTGTAAAAGGGGCCCGTGGTATTGAAGGCTCATGGTATTGTTTTGGCTCATGATATTGAAAAAGGGGGCCCGTGGTATTGAAGGCTCATGGTATTGAAAAAGGGGCTCGTGGTATTGAAAAAGGATAAACCTATATAAGGAGAAGAAATTCATTGTGCAAATCATGAATGTGGGTGCAAGATGTCTGAGCTTGAATGAATACTTCTCTCTGAAGTAGATCTGAATGGAAAGGGTAAAAGACTTGATGATAGATCTGAATCTATGGTGCACCAATGAAGAAAATGATGAAGAAGGGGATCTAGATCTGAAATGCATTTGTATCTACTAGATCTGTTTATGGAATGATTAGATCTGTGATGAGGCGAACATATGTCTAAAGTAAAGGGTTGAATCTGAACTAAATATCTGATCTGAAGAAGTATGCAGCTCTGAAATGGTTGAATATCCATACATTAGTTCGATGCAGAGGAAGCGCGTATATGCGCGGCTTATCTAAAGAAAAAGCATGTATGCGCAGTGAAGTTTTGTGCAGAGGTATACGCTTGTTGATGTGGACGAAAGCGCGTATATACGCGACATTAGTGAAAGGAACGCGCGTATGCAAACTAGGGTTTGTTGAAGCATGGGGTATGAAATCTCTGATCTGATCTACTCTGTTTTAGCTATCTGTTGTTGATGTTTGACTGTGCTTAAATGTATGGAGAGGGTCCAGTCTGAAAATATGATGAAACGTGGCTTGCAAGTTGTGTTCTATTGAAGTTGTTGGATCCAGTGTGAAAATTGATGAAACGTGGTCCAAGGTGGTGCTGAGGGTTGTAGCCTTCAGTCAGGGGGTTGTAGCTCCCTTCCGGGTGAGGCTGGTAAACGAGATCGGGGGGTCGTAGCTCCCTTCCAGGAGAGGCTGGTAAACGAGTCAGGGGGTTGGAGCTCCCTTCCAGGAGAGGCTGGTAAACGAGCGCAGGTGGGTGCCTGCGTGCTGGTAGAGTCTGCACCAGCACATATGTTGTAAGATGTTTTCTCTGTAATAAAATATTGAAGGCTGAGCAACTGCAGCGGTGGTTTTCTCCCGACTTGGGTTTCCACCTAAAAATCCTGGTGTTCATGTGTGATGCTTTGTGTGATAGTTTATTCTGTTCTTACTGCACATGTTTACTGTTTATAGAACATCTAATAAATGAATGATGGAATTATGTAAGTGAAGAACTAATGGCATAATTAGATCTCTGGGTATACGCGAGTTTCATGAAGGATATCCGCGTGTATATGCTAGTTGGCTTCAGCAAAGTAGCGTATGGGTTTTAGAGCATGAAAAAGTAAAAAGTTTCAGTTTGCCCTAAATACTGATTCACCCCCCCCTCTCAGTATTTTTCCCAACAACATGGGTATATTATTCTCGCAGTAGATTACTTTACCAAATGGGCTGAGGCGATGCCTAAATTTGCGATAGATGGAAAAACTGCAGCTACTTTCATGTTCAATCATGTGATTGCTCGTTTCGGTGTACCCCAAGTGATAATTACTGACCATGGGAGTCATTTTCGAAACATCATGATGACCGAACTAACTGATCAACTTGGCCTGCGCCATGACAGTTCTACACCATATTACCTGCAGGCTAATGGTCTGGTTGAAGCTATCAATAAATTTTTAGTCACCATGATCAAATGAATCATCAGAATTCATAAATCGAATTGGCATACCATGCTTTTTTCAGCACTTTGGGCATATCGAACCTCAGCAAAAACATCAACAGGTTTTACCCCTTTTCAACTAGTCTACGGTTTAGAAGTAGTATTAACGATTGAATGTGAGATACCATCACTCCAAATAGCCATAGAGTTACTACTAGCCACTTTTGAAGAGGATAACCACTTTTTTTACTTGGCTCAATTAGATGAGAATCGGCGCACTGCTGCATTAGCTACCGAAACTCATGCGAAACGAATGAAAGATCGTATGATAGAAGTGCTACACCTCGTATTTTTTTAGAAGGAGACCTCGTATTGGTTTATGATCAAGCTAATGATAAGATAGGGGCTCGGAAATTTGAACCCATGTGGCATGGTCCCTATATTGTCAAGCGACAGCTTGCAAAAGGGGCCTATGAATTGATTGACTTTGACGGGGTCTCTTTAGGCAAACCCAGAAATGGGCTTTATCTGAAGAGATATTATTCTTGATTCTTGTGTGGATATCTTCCCTGTATATTAGTTATTTTCATAAGCTGGTGTGCTGTAGATTAGAAGAGCGTGCCTAGTTTAAGTGTGATTTTACAACTATCCCTGCTTATCTGGATCACTCCTGATTTTGCAGATGTCGACATCCCTTCAAACATACATTGGTTTTGCTGACGATGCTTGTCGTAGTACATGGAACATTTCTTCCGTAGCTTGGGTTATTTACTCACCCACTGATGAGTTAGTATCTATGCATGGGGTAAGCCTCGATCAAATGATGAAAAATATTGCAGAGTATAGCGCAGCTATTGAGTTATTGTCTGAATCCATTTCATTTGGAATTCGAAGTTTGATCGTTAGGCTAGATTCTAAGCTCATTGTATTACAATTGAATAGGGTATATGCAATTAAAAACCCAGTGTTGTTAAGATTATTTTTGAAAGTTCGTCTCTTGGAATGAGAATTTGATTATATTGAGTATCAACACATTCCGAGAAATTTAAACAAATTAGTTGATGCAGTAGCTTCTAGTGTTATAAACAGACATTGCGATAATTAAAGCAGTAGATCAAAATAACATTCGATAACATGTTAAGATAGATAACTGGAAATAGTAGTAATATCATAGCATAAGAGTAGTGTTTTCAAAAAATATTACATCGTCCTTGATCATAGGTTCAAAATGCCTTATGATCGGAAAAAAGTGATACAAAAAATGATACAAGTCTACAATATCAATCATCCACTATCTGTGGTGATGATCACGATAAAACACTACAGCCCATGCCACCTTGCTCAGAAATATCCTGAAAGGTCCTGGAACCCTAATAACATATCTCTGTAAGCAGAGCAGAATGTCATCTATGGTAGTCTCTGGAATATCTAAGGTCAACCACTCCAAATGGTTCTCCAAATCGATAAGGAACTCTTCTGTCTGATCCTGTTGTGGTGGTGGTGCTGCATCTGGTTTCCTGTCAAAAGGACGGAGAGTGGCTGGTCGACATGGACCCACATCTACATTTGAAATTTTTGTCACCAGTTTTGGACGATTAAAAAAACAAAATAAAATCAGAATTTAGAACATGTCCAAATGATTCTTACTTGAATCAGCCCATTGTGTCCCTGGGGGAAGAGACATCTCTCGGTCACCGCAGAAATATATCCTAGCATAAGGGAAATCTTATATCACGAAGATTTGATTCTCCAACCAATGGAGATAGGATGGAGTAAAAAGAACAACCTCACTGCCTTCACTGTGACAGGCCATCAATGCAACCCATCGAACCATTTGAGGCTCTTTGACTCTACCATGATCAACTAAAATAAGTTGTGGGGCTAGTAAAGGAACCCTCTCTAGAGAAAATGTAACCACGATCGCTCCATATCCGAAGTTTTTCAACTTCGCGTTATTTGCTCTAGTCAGTTGGCCTTTGACATTGGCCAACGCTGCCTCACACCAATTGAAAATGGTGCCTCTAAAGTAGTCAACGACAGTCTGCATTTGGGATCTTGTAGCGACATGTGGAGCTACGTTCCCACACAATCCGGTTACCATAAACGCAACCACTTTTAGCTTAGGAAGAATAATGGTTATTATGTTAATGTGTTTGTCCTTGGGGTCTGCCTCTTCATTGCAAAAGTATTCCTGAAGGCTAGCGACGGACTGGCCACCTACCCTAGCCCCAAACAAAGAGAGTGGCTTGCCCCTCTTTGATAAGCCAGTGAGGAATTATATATCTTCTAGCTCAATTTCGAGTCGATGACCTCCAATGATAAAGCATTGTTCCTGTACATCCCATTTGTTGACTAGCCAGGTTAGCAAATCTACCTGAGCCCTCATACCTTGAATGGCCCAAAATTTGTACAAACCACATTCTCTTAAAACTCGTAATGTAGGAAGATGTAACATGGCTACTTCATCAACTTCTTCATGCTCTTTTTCTCTCCACTCAAGCATTGTAGATATCCTGCAATGAACAAATTGAAAGATCAAAAAGAATTTGAGTGATGGAAAATTTGGTTTAAATTGGGAGAATTGTTCATTTTATTTTTTCTTACGGTGCCTCCACACTTTTCACATAAAAACAGTGCGTGGATCCACACATGTCTTATGCATAAGGTGTGGGACCACGACAACATTCCCTTTGTAAAATTGTCGGGGTCCGCAAGTTTCATGTGTCTTACCTGCGGACCCCTGTGAGCGAATTTTTGAACCTATTTTCCTCCTTAAAAATCAATTTAAGCCCTAAATTGAGAAAGTAAATGGACAAAAATGAAGGTAAAGATGATGTGGATTACCTGGAACTGACGGATTTTTATTCTGGCGGGCGAATCTTCCATAATCTCCTCCGGAATGTTTTCTACCAAAAGCTCTCAATTTCCACTCTAAAATCAAATGGTAAAAATGATTTTAAAAAACTCATTTTTATAAGATTTTTTGAATAAATAAAATATTATTTTGTTTATTTTTCACTTTGAAAAGTGGTTTTCCAAATTATTTTTATTAATCATAAACAAGTATGTTTAATTTTTGAGTTTTTGTGCAGAATACAGGATTTTTTGGGTGAAATGGTCCTTTTGACAAAGGAGTATACTTTTTATCACTTTTTCGAACTCGATAAAAATTATGAAAAAGAAAATGAGTACATTTTTTATCACTTCTTCGAACTCGTTAAAACTTACAGAAAAAGCGAAACTACTGAGTACACTTTTATCTCTTTTTCGAACTCTTAAAAAAATACGAAAAAGTGAAAACCTGGAGTTCTCTTTTAAGCCCTTTTCACACTCTCTAAAGATGAAAATATTGTCGAGTACTTGACTATTTGAACTCGTTAAAGGAAATGAACAGTCGTCCTTTCAGTATAAGTTTACCCCTTTTCCGAACTGAAATGGACTATTTACGAAAAAGGTATACATTGACTAATCATGTTCAATAGAGTTCTCTCATGTATTATTTTATCCTTTTTTGGGCTTGGAGACTAAATTTACGAAAAATTACACCCACAGAATTTTCTTAAGTTTTTCTTCTGACTCCCTAAAATTGAAAAACATCGAGTTTCTCCTATACTGGATTCGTTAAAATTTAATAGTAAAGGACTTGTTAATTAAAAACAGGAACGAACCACTCCTTCTTAGGGTTCGATTTTAAACTAAGTTGGACTCATCCGAAGGATGAGCTTATATAACAAGCAAATGTTATCCTCCTCAAGCTTGTCAAAAATAAAGAGGTACTTGCCAGAAATGGTGGGGGAAAAAGAGAGAAAATGAATATGTTTGTCACACTTTGTTTAAAAAGCAATTTACCACTCTTTAACACGACACTTTTTGTCACACTTCTACCTGGGTTGGGAAAATCCTTTGCCTATTAGTTAATCAAACCATATTGAAAGTCTTCAGCTACTTTCTGGGTATTAGCTTAGGTCAATTATTACCAAACCATTTTCAGTGTCGTTATGTGTTCAAGACGACAGTTCAAATAAACCATTCATTTGCAAACATATGTCTCCATTCGCGTTGACCATCCCTGAGTCAGTCCTTGAAAAATATTTCTACAAAACTTGATCTAATGGTTTCGTGTCGTGGGTTTTCCTACGACGGATTACTTTATATCGACGAAAACTCATCATCTAGGAAGTTGATCTAGAATCCTTTAGTACCTTGGAATCTGCATGCCTTAATGGCAGGTTTCTCGCCTTCAACGATAGGTTGCATCATTGACATTTGATTGAACGATTCCATGAAACGTTTGACTTCAGATCATTCATCCAAATTTCATGGATTGTACTAAGTACTTTGAGAGCCATTTTCATTATTAGTGGTTTCTCTCACACTTGTTAACAGTTCACATCATTGACTAGTAATCAAGTGGTTTCTACCATGTTCGACTTCGACATAATCAATCGCATGGATAGAATCGTACTAGTCTGGGTAGCGGAAATCAAGACCCTGGATCTAGTTTCCACCATCCAGGCTGCAAGGATTTTTATTATTCAGTAGACTATTCATAAACATATGGTTGCGTCCATACTGCATCTACATTATTGATGTGATAGTAAAATCATTTCTACATCAGAACAAGTTTTAGTTAGTATTTGTTGGAACGTGGATACTACTTTCAATGTGATATATATATATATATATATATATATATATATATATATATATATATATATATATATACATACATATATATATATATGTATGTATGTATATATACATACATATATATACGTATGTATGTATATATACATACATATATATATATATATATATATATATATATATATATATATATATATATATATGTATGTATGTATGTATGTTTTTCATTGAATGTTTTTACAGGATTCCGACTGGAGTGTCCACAAGCTAATCCTCGAAATGAAAAAGCACTTCACTCTTCGAATATTCTCAGACTTTGCACTTTAGGGGGCAATCTGTTACACTAAAAATTGTCACCATGACGTTTTATTGTCTGTATGAGTTCTTCATTACTCATACAATACTCCCTTAGAAGTCTACAAACATAAAGTTCCCAAAACCAAGCCTTGAAATTGAGAGAAAAGCCTATAAAAGTCATAAAAATACTTGTACCGCACTTTCTCTTAGTATTACCTGTGGTGCCGCATCTGTTTGTTCTAGAACATGCGGAATTGGCTGCACTTTTTCTTCATTAAAAGTGTGGACTCCTGTAAAAGGTAAAGTGAAGGTGGAAGTAAAATTTGGAAGTCCAGCTGGTTGAATCTAGAAGCTTTTGGAAGCAATTATTCGGTGGAAAGTTCGCTCCTTTCATGTACATTCATCCCTCCATTAAAGGAGCCTACCCCTTGGTATGTGGAACTTAATCCCTTTGAAAGAGGATTCTATCCGCTCTTAGCTGGAGCTGCAACATCTTCTCTTTTGCTATAAATTGAGGCCATAGTTCAACCTCAAGAGGAGTTAGGCTTTGAGAGTTTTTGAGGAGAAATGTTGGAGAAACTCAGGCTCTCTTAACTGATTGTCATATTGGAATGATTACACACTCATGTGTATGTTAGTCGAGAGAGTGCAAAGGCTTTTCAAAGTGGAGGAAATGCTTATTTCGAACCCCGGAAGGACCTGTACGACATCAAGGTGGACACGGTTGTAAGGCTCATTTTTTCATTAAAGATAATACAAATGGATCATGTTTTCTCAATGAGTTGTTTGTTTAAATAGATTATTTCTTGAATTCCTTGATCATCAAGATAGGTTTATGGTTTATGAATTAGTCTATATTATGCAGGTGCTTCTGATTATTTCATGTTTTTGATTGCAAATATCGAAAGGAAATGTATTCAAAGCAACAGGAAAGAAGACTACAATCAGCTCTGGACTACAGGTAAGTCCTAAATCCTTCATTGTAGATAATTCTAGATCAAATATAACCTAGAGAAAGTAGTTTACATTTGTCCGTTTGTTGCTTGTTATTCGTAGGATACTAGGGAGATCTGTCTTGTCCACAAGAACAATTTATCCGCCCAACAACAGTAGTTGAGTTTTCCTTTACATGTTTTTATATCGCTTTCTTAGATTAATTTCCAATTAGTTGTATAATATTGTGCTCGCTAAGTCGTCTCAAGAGGGTGGCAACTGTCGTTCTCCAATTAGATCAGATCTGAGCATTTGGTCATACAGTAGTTGAGTTTCCTTTACATGTTTTTTTTTAATTTCTTTCTTAGATTAATTTCCAGTTAGTTGTATAATCTTGTGCTCGCTAAGTTGTCTCAAGAGGGTGGCAACTGCCGTTCTCCAATTGGATCAGATCTAAGCATTCGGTCATACAATAGTTGAGTTTCTTTTACATGCATCTTAAATGCTTTCTTAGATTAATATTCCAGTTGACTGTGCAAATTTGTGCTCAAATCATCTCAAGGAAGTGGTTTCTATCTTTTTCCAATTGGATTGGATTTGGGCATAGAGATATACAACATTGCTTTTTAATTTTCCTTGATTTCAATACAAAAATCCTAGATTAGAATTCAATTATGAAAATAGATTAAATTTTAATTTCTGAATTCAGAATATATTTTCAAGTTAAAGTAGAAATGGTGTGATTATATTAGTTTTTAGTTTTTGATAAACTGATCCCTAACATATATTGTGCATGTATGTCTCACAAGTCCTATGGATACTGGGTTGCTAATTTATGTTATTAATCTAAAGAAAATTATTTTACACAACACAACGATCTATCCCTCAATAGACATTTCAACAAGGGCTGAAGTTTCAGTCCAAGGAGGGGCCTTATCAACACCTACAACATATTCCTTACATTTAGCAAGAACTACAACAAGGTACCTATCAACAACCTTGGCCTCAACAATGTCCTTACCAACAACAATGGGGACAATATGCTTATTATGATCAAAATAAACCCCAATGGGGGCATAATCCATACCATCAAGGTTGGAAGCCTCAGATGGGTAATTACCAATGACCTTTCACCCCTTATAATCCTTAGTAACCCTTCTTGGCTACGTTGGAACTTCCAGATGTGTCATGACTTACAAATGAACCAATCCAACATATGCTACTTTGGCCTCCAATTCCAACCAAAATCCCCAGGGATTGTCCTAAATTTGAAGGTAAATCTGGAGAAGACCCCCAAGCTCACGTTACGATGTACCATTTGTGATGCTCCTCTAAATCTTGGGTAGATGATTAAGTTCAGTTACGTATTTTCCGACACACATTAACAGGCGCGACCGCTAAGTGGTACATTGAACTACCTCGCAAATTTTTTCAAGATTTCAATTCATTGGCTATGGACTTCCTTACACATTTTCAGTTACATGTCCGGTATGAAGCTGACTCTCACCTCTTAACATCTTTGGAAAATTTGACTGCTAACCACATCTTCGATCACATTCATGAATGGATACACAGGTGACATATTATCAAGTTTGAACTTCTTGATCAACTGCTATCTGAATGGTTTAGTAAATCATTTATTCCTCAAATCTCCAAAGATATTTCCATGGGTGGATTTGTAACTAAGGAATAGGCCATTGCTCGCACTCAGTATCTGGATTTGGTTTATTTCCGATCCGGGACATTATAAGATCTTTTACTAAATGCCCCACGACCTTCAATAGAACCTCATCTTTGAAATATGTTGATACACCACTGATTGATGGTGTTATCAGGTCAATGTCTCAAGTTTCTAACAATACTCCTAAGGCTTCTTCAAATTATAAGTCTACTTCGACCACTGCACCCTCCACTCCTGCAAGTGACCCTAAAAATCCTGTTAAAACCTCCAAAATTAACATCATTAAGTCTACCATGGCAGATAAATCCTCCAAAGGTAAAAAAAAGGGGAAAGGAAAAGCCAAATATGATGCCCCTAAGCATGATTCCTCTAATTCGTCTACTGATGATGCATATAAATGTATGCCCAAGTATCATTGCTTAATATGTGATGATGATCATTACACCAAGGATTTTCCTTGTCATGATGAGGTTAATTGTATTTTAAAGGGCACAAAAGGAACACCATTTGTCTTGAAAGAACCCTTTCCATATCAGTAAACACAAATGGTAGAACATCCTCAATCTTCTGCATTTGGAAGCTCTCAAGTTCTCATGAGTGGCACAAAGTCAATTTCTGTCGCAACACATTCAAAAGAATATTTGAATCCCGCCAAATCTATTGTGGAAAAGGATGCCATGGATGTGCCTTCTTCTTCCGCCCCATCCAATTCTGGTCCTTTTCACATTAAGCGACCTAGTAATGATTCCATCATCTGACCACCTCCCAAAGGTGTCATGCATAAATACTCATATAATCTAAATGCACGAGCTGCTCAACATTACAATATTGTGGAATATTTAACTCAAGCGCCTTCGACAATGTCAGTCTTAGAAGTCCTTCAATATTTACCATCGCAGAGGAAGGCATTAATATATACTATCAAAGGAATTGACCCCTAAGATTCTAATTTAATTTCTTTTGACCTTGAAAATCATGTTCCTCATCTCTCGTCCCAAATAGATTTTCTCATACAAGTCATGATGATGGGTAATACTGTTCATAGGATGGTAATTGATGAAGGTGCCTCCACCTGCATCATGTCTATCACGTGTTGGAAATCCAATGAATCTCCTCCACTAAGCCAGTCTCCTAATATGCTTGAAGCTTTCGATGGCAGAGGTTCTCAACCATATGGTATTCTTAAATCTCTACCAATCCAGTTGGAGGGAAAAATAGTGGATATGGAAGTAGAATTTATTGATGCTAATCTCAACTATAATATTATACTTGGTCATAGTTGGACCCATGCAATGGTTTGCATGGTCTCCACCCTTTTCCGTGTCCTTCATTTTCCCCATCAAGGAAAAATTGTTACGGTTGATCAACTTTCCTTCTTTTCACTTGATTCTTCAACTAGAAATGTACCATATGTTGGGAATACCATTGTTCCTTATGAGAGTGTCGGATTGGGTATTTTCAAAGACTCATCATTAATGGGAATATTCACCCTTCTGCCTCCCAACATTTCTTCAATAAACATGATTTTGTCTAGTCATGACCCCTAGATCATTCCCATTCCTAATTAGATTGACAATTTTGGAAACTTTATGCCACTTAGACTTGTTGAGAAGATGTATCAGAGCATCCTCCTGGCTTCTACGGCTGCATCTGATTCCAATTATCATGTGGTTTCATCTCTAGACACATACTCACAATCCCCTTGGTTTGGTTCATGGGATTCTGATGATCATTTGAATGAGATATTTTTGACTGATGAGAGTATATTGGAAGTTATGTATCTCTAAGAAACCCCTTGGAATTATTGTCATCATCATTCCTTGTTTCTCCCGAGCCTAGGTGAAATTTCTACTTGTCTGGAAACCCGTGTTTCCCCCAAATCGATTGGTCCACTTCAAAGCCCCATCTTGGTTCATGAAGTCCTATATGAAGGAAACATGGGAAAAAATTCAACTACCATTCCAATCAAAATATCTGTCAAACTAGGGATTGTCGAGAATATTAATGTTGGGGCTTCTTGTTCTCATGATGAGATCGATATTTTTATTGGTTTTCTCAAAATGTGCACCCCACCCACTCCCTTCGACCCAGTTATTACCATTCAATCGCTTGCTCATGGGGGAATTATTTCCATACTTCATAACCCTCACTAGGCTAGGGGGCATGGGAACTTCATATTTGCTATGAAATATCTCACAAAATTGGACGAAGTCATTCCTACGTGCAATATCAATGGTAGAGTTGTGGGTTTATTTCTGTTAATCATGACAGAAATCGATCATCCGGGTCTTGTATTGGACTCCATATGAAAAGTATTATGCTTGAATTAACGTAAATAATTTTGTACATTAGTGTGTTTTATTCATTAGTGTACAATTAGATTTTGGTGTGATTGTTTTCTTTTGCAGACATATTTTCTTTTGCTTATCCAATGTTCCACTTGGTTTTGCAAATGTTTTCAAGCCTTTATGGTTTTTTTGTTGATGGAGTTTGTCATAGTACACGAAGCTTGTCTTCCGTGGCTTGGGAATTGTTTTCTCCTAACAGCGAGTTAGTGAATTTACAAGGAATATGATCGGGATGAATGACTAACAACATTGCCGAGTATAGTGCAATTATCAAACTATTATCGGAAGCTGTTGCTCTTGGTATTAGGGCTTTGGTTTTCAAACTCAATTCACAGCTTGTTGTACTATAGTTAAATGGTCATTATTAAGTACAAAACCCTAATATATTACACATGTATCTGTGTGTTTGATTATTAGAATGGGATTTTGATTACATCACTTATCAACGCATTCTGAGACATTTGAACACATTAACTGATACATTGCAACATATGTAAAAAACAAAAGCATCATCATGATAAAGAACATTAGACAATAGTAGAAACATATATATATATATATATATATATATATATATATATATATATATATATATATATATATATATATATATATATGTATGTATGTATGTATATATATATATGTATATCGAGTATGTAAAGAGTGTGTTACATCATAATGACAAAAATATATGTCCTGAGACACATGGCTTCTCAAGCCTACATAAGTGCAGTCAAAAGGAATAAATGAGGCATATCTATCCTCTGAAATGGTGTTGGTGGTAATATGTTACAACTCTAACCACTCGACCTAGCAGTCGACGAAGTCTAGCTGAAACCCCCATCGTATGTCAATGATACCGGAGTGGTATATCATCTACTGAGGCATAATCTGGAATGCCTCTCATCAAAGATGTGAGGTTGTGACCCACATCTACTATAGGGTTTTCACCCTCATCATACACAACTGCCTCAATCTATCGAACCAACCTCCATGCTACCTGAGATAGCTTTGAAGGCCTAACCACTATGACATCTGCAATCAATAATGATAAGTTAAAATATTGGTACACATGTAAAAAAAATAAAATATTGAAAACTTGAAAAAACAATTTCTTACCGAGGTCATCCCACTATCCTCTCGGTGGAAAAGGAATATATGGGTCTCCTCTAAAATCTATCTGTGCATACGACCATTCATTAATCATGATGAGCTACTGGCGGATCCACCTAAATAATGCTGGAAGGAATGACATCTCCTGCCCACCACCATGGCGTGGCATTAGCTTGCTTGTTGTGTAACCAGCTCCAAAAATAGAAGAAAAGAGATATCAACGCCTTAGAAATAAGCCACTTCGAGGGGGCAACCTCCAATACATTACATAAATGAACAATTCTTGGATGATATAATTTACAAAACCTCCTTTCTATATATAGGAGTCCATGGGGCCATAATGTAATCCTAGTGGGCCACAATGTAATCCTAGCCGACCTAAAAATAATAATTTAAGGGCACAATAATAACAAAATGGGGTTACAAGGGTACAACAATAACAATAAGGGGTTTACACTAACAATAATAAGGGGCTATACTAGTGATATAGGGACCTAACATGCCCCTCTCCTTCAAAAAAAGTGTTGTCCTCAACACTTGAGTAGCTCTGGGTGCTTCTGTATAAAATTCTCATCCTCCCATGTAGAATCTTCGGAGGGTAAGTTCTTCCACTTGATGAGATACTCTGAAATTGATCGATTTCGTAGCTGTCGAGTTCTTGTTTCTGTGACCACTTTAGGTTCCAATATGATTTTTCCTTCCTCATCAAGTTCGGGAAATATTGTTTGAACTGGAAGATTTTCACCTATAACCTTATTTAAGCATGAAACATGGAAAATTGGATACACTCGTGAAGAAGCAGGAAGCTCCAATTTGTATGCCATAGTACCAATATTTTGCAACACCTTGTAAGGACCATAGTACTTTGGTGATAATTTATTATCCTTCTTAGCTTGCTTGAGGGACATTTGTTTGTATGGTTGTAGCAGTAAAAATACCCAATCTCCTACATCAAAACTTCTCTCGCTGCGATGTTGATCTGCCTGTTGTTTCATTCGATTTTGTGCCAAATTTAGGTTATCCTTTAAGAGTTGGAGAACTTCTTGCTGATGCTCGATGTGATCTTCCACTGCTTGAACCTTCGAATTTTCTCTTAAAAGTGATGTGATGGATGGTGGATGATATCCATAAGTGCCAGAAATGGGGTCCTTTTTGCTGCAGTATGGAAGGAAGTGTTATACCACCATTCAGCAAGAGGTAACCACTTGACCCATTGTGTTTGTTTATCAGATACAAAACAACGAGATATCCTTCCAAACATTTATTTACTATCTCAGTTTGACCATCAGATTGAGGATGATAAGATGAGCTATGAGCTAATTGAGTACCCAAACAAGAAAATAAATCCATCCAAAAATTTCCAGTAAAAATGGGATATCTGTTGCTCACAATAACCCTTGGGCTTCCATGTAGCTTTTTAATTCTGTCCATAAATGTAGTAGCAACTGTACTTGCTTTAAATGGATGAGATAATGCACAAAAGTGTGCATACTTGCTAAGTCTATCAACTACCACCATGATGACATTCTTTCCTTCGGACTTAGGTAAACCTGTGATAAAATCCATTGAAATCTCCTCCCAACGTTGACTTGGAATGGATAAAGGTTGTAGAAGTCACGGGGTCTTAATTGTCTCCACTTTATTCTGCTGGCAAACCAAACATTCCGCCACAAACTTTTGAATATCAGATTTAAGGCCATCCCAAAAAAAATTCTTTCTTCACCCTGTGGTAAGTTTTTAAAAATCCTGAGTGTCCTCCTAAAGGAGAAGTGTGCAATTCCAGAAGAATATTTTGTTTTAGTTGGGAATTCTTACAAAGATATAAGCGATATTTGTACCATAAGGAATCATTTTCCAACTAAATGTATCAGATGTACTAGGATCTTGCTGCAACTTTTGAATGAGTGTCCATACATCTTTGTCCTTCTTCCATTCATCTCTTTCTTTGGTTATCCAATACGGTTGGATAATAGAAATGGCACAAAGCAATGCTTCCACCTCTTCATTCTTTCTTGAGAGTGCATCTGCAACAACATTAAGCTTTCCTTTTTTGTAGATTATTTCAAAGTCATAACCCAACATCTTTGTGACCCATTTTTGCTGCTCTTCTGAAGATAGTCTTTGTTCCAAAAAGTGTTTAAGGCTATCATGATTAGTTTTTACCTTGAAGTGTGTTCCCATTAGGTAAGTTCTCCATTTCTTTAGTGCATGCAGTATTGCTAACATTTCCTTCTCATAAATAGGTTTCTGTAAATACTTTCCTTTGATTGGACGACTTTCAAAAGAAATGGGTCTTCCTTCCTGCATTAAAACTTCACCAATTCCATTTTCTGAGGCATCACATTCCACAATAAAGGTTTTTGTGAAGTCTGGTGTAGCTAAGACCGGTGCTAGGCACATTGCCTCTTTAAGACGTTCAAAGGCCTTAGTTGCTTCAGGAGTCTATGAAAATGCATCTTTCTTCAATAATGTTGTTAGAGGTGCTGCTATTCTCCCATAATTCTTAACAAACTTGCGATAATACCCTGTTAACCCGAGAAATCCTCGCACTGCTTTATGGTCGTGGGGACTTTCCATTCCTTAATGGCTTTAATTTTGTTAGGGTCTACTTTAAAACCCTCATGAGATATAATATGACCCAGATATTCCACCTCTTGTACTCCAAAGAAACATTTGGATGTTTTGCATATAATTGTTTCTCCTGCAATAGTTTGAGCACCCTGTCAACATGTTCAACATGATCCTTCCAAGACCTGCTGTAGATTAGTATATCATCCAAAAATACTAGCACAAATTTTCTAAGGAAGGGTTTGAAAATGGAATTCATCAACCCTTGAAATGTAGAAGGTGCATTGGTAAGGCCAAAAGGCATGACCAAAAATTCATAATGACCCTCATGAGTTCGAAATGTTTTTTTTGGAATATCTTCGATCTTCATTCTAATTTGATGATATCCTGAACGAAGATCCAACTTGGTAAAATAAATTGCTCCATGTAATTCATCCAATAATTCATCAATCACAGGAATGGGAAATTTATCTTTAATGGTGAGCTTATTGAGCTCCCTATAATTTGGACACATTTTCCATGATCCATCCTTCTTGTGTACCAATACTACAGGAGCAGAGAAAGAACTTTGACTAGGTTGAATTATACCCGCCTCTAACATTTCCGCAATCATACGTTCAATTTCGCTCTTTTGGACGTAAGGATATCTATAAGGCCTGATGTTTGGAGGAACACTTCCTGGAATCAAATGAATAGCATGATCATGATCACGAATAGGTGGGAGTCCTTTGGGAGTTTCAAACATCTTGGAATGATTGTCCAAGACTTGTTGGAGATCTGCAGAAATAGATGATTTTGATGTTGGAACTTCTAGTGAGCATAATTGTGCAATTACACCTCGGTGTTCTTTCTTTATAATATTTGTCATGACATTAGAGCTTATTATGTTTCTCGGCTTCCCTGCAATACCCCGTAATTCAACTTCCTTTCCTTCTGAAAAAAATTTCAAGAAAAGTTCTTGAAAATTAAGAGCTACCGTCCCCAAAGATTGTAACCATTGTACTCCTAGTACAACATCAGCACCTCCCATAGGAATGGAAAGCATTGGACTAGTCAATACATATTACCCCATGGTTAGCTTGATATTATGGCATTTTCCAGAGCAATTTATAGTTCCTCCTTTTGCAACCATCACTTGACATTCGGGTGTTGGGTATAGGAAACAATTTAATTCCTTGGCTACCTTACAATGAATAAAATTATGGGTGCTACCTGAATAAATCAACACTATTACCTTTTTCTTCTTGATATGTCCTTCTATCTTGAGAGTTTAAGGAGTGGTAATTCCTGCCAGTGCATTACATGATATGGTCAGATTCATTTCTTCCTCTTCTAGGGTTGGTTCCTGGTGTATATCCTCTTCTTGTTCATTTTCTTTTTCCTCTTCACAATCTATGTAAAATAATTTCTTCTCAGAACACTTATGACCTTTAGTGTATTTGCTATCACAACTGTAGCAAAGCCCTTTTTATCTTTTTTCTTCCAATTTTTGTGGTGTCAACCTTGTAGGTTGTGGAAATCTAGGCGTAGAAACACTGCCTTCTTTATAGAAGTGAGTGGTAGGCTTCCTTGTCGCCATAATTTTACATTCAATTTTTCTTTCAAACCTGAATGCCTTCTCTAATGAATCAGGTTCCAAAACGTGAACTTCATGTTGGATGTTATCCTTTAAAGTGCCTATGAAGAGATCAATCCTGTGTTCCTTTGGAATATCAGTTACCCTTATATTCAATTTTTGGAAGTCCTCAATGTGCTGCCCCACTAAACCCTTTTGTTTGAGATTTATCAATTGGCTAAAGAAGGTGTTGCTCTTTGTATCCTCATAATGTGCTATCATTTCCTCCGTAAAAAATTGACCAAGTGACAATTTTTTTACGGGAGCAAAGCCATCGATACCATACAAATGTATTTTGTTCTAAATGTAAAGTTGCAATGCGTACCTTTTGTGTGTTTCGCACGTTATGGAGATCAAAATATTGCTCCATCTGTAGTATCCATGTTACAGGATCCTTTCCATCAAACTTCCTCATCTCCATTTTTGGAATATGGTGGTTCTTCTCGCCAACATTAGAGTTTATGAAATGATGATTAACATTTATTTTTTTCTCATCATGAGTTTATTCTACTATCTTTTCACCATTATGAAACATTTCTTGTATCAACTTTTTCAAACCTTCCATGTCTGCTTTTAGATCCTTCTTCATGTTTTCCATGTTGTCTTTCATGTCATCCATCTTAGCTTCCATACCAGCTTCCATTCCATCCATCTTAGCTTCCATGCCATCCATATTAGCTTCCACGCCTTTCTTCAAAACTTCCATTTCATTTTTTTTTTCTCTTTGCGAGAGCGAAATTTGGTGCACTTGCTCTTGTAATTTTGATAGATCATGTTGCAATTCTTCATCTTCATGAGTCATAGTAGAGCCTTCTGAAGGCTTAATGGGTGTTGAATTATTTTTACAAGGCATATTTTATAATCCAATACTAATATCTATTCTACAATATGCCCTTGGAATCAATTCAAATTGATTCTTCAAACAAGACTTATGCAATTCGGAAAAAAATACACACCTTTTTCTTACTTTTGAGGAGGTTGATATTGATATTGGATTATCTTTTTGATTGTAGCACTTCAATATTTGAATTTTGGTACCAACATAGCCCTTTTAGTTCTCTTTCTAATGCCATAGGTCTGACCTGATTTGGATTCTCCAAGACAAAGTTGTGTCTAATCTCCCACAATGACCTAATTATGGACTGGTTCAGTAGAGCGAACTTATATGACTTGCCACGTGTCACTGTTTCATCCTTCGGCTCTGAAATTGATATCCAAGAAACTAAATTATGTTTACTTGTGACCACTTTTTACGAGACTCCAATCCAATGCTCACAGAGAGAGTTATGGATATTTTCCCACGATCACCTCTTTGAGATGAAATTCGGGAACCTGAAAAAGCACTACCTTCCACAGATCATATCTCCGAAAATATTGTGAACCAAGCTCTGAAATTTTTTTACGAGTTTCCTCAAGATTTTTGCTTCGCACCCTAACAATTTAAGATTCTGAATCTTCGTAGAAAAACATTTATAGCGCAAATGCCACGATGACCGGTTTAGGATCCTGAAAAAAGACCTAAATTCCACAGATCATATCTCCGAAATTGTTGTGGAACAAGCTCTGAAATTTTTAGACGATCTTCCTCAGGATTTCAGCTTCGCACTCTAAACATTTTAGCTTCTGAAACTTTGTAGAAAAAAATTTATAGCGAAAATTCCACGATGACCTGTTTGGAGCAGCGAAACCCTAGAATCCAAAGCTCTAATACCAAATGTTGTGTAACCAACTCCAAAAATAGAAGAAAAGAGATATCAACGACTTAGAAATAAGCCACTTCGAGGTGGAAACCTCCAATACATTACATAAATGAACAATTCTTGGATGATACAATTTACAAAACCTCCTTTTTATATATAGGAGTCCATATGGCCATAATGTAATCCTAGTGGGCCACAATGTAATCCTAGCCGACCTAACAATAATAATTTAAGGGCACAATAATAACAAAATGGGGGTTAAAAGGGTATAATAATAAAAATAAGGGGGTTACACTAATAATAATAAGGGACTATACTAGTAATATAGGGACCTAACATCGCTCCATATCAGGAGTCGTGGATCCCTTGGCATAGGAGGACCCATCTCTATACTTTGACATTAGAAAAATGGTACCCTCTCTTGGAAGAGAGTCATTAAGATCGATCTGTATCTGAATTGATTCGACCTCACTGTTTTGAACTTGGTGAGTTGAACTTTCAAGTTGACCAACAATCCCTTGGACTAGTTGAAGACTGTTGGACTCATGCAGTCTGCGACATACTGAAACTGAAACTTGCTCGTCTCATGAAGATCTTGTTCACTTGCCACCAAGCTATGGTATAAAGAAATATCCGAAGAGCTGGGTCATTGACATAGTTCTCTCTAGGAGAAACCCATGATAAAATATATATCTTGTTATGCTTATCGATCCTCGACCTCGTGACGCCATTATTTCCACTCAATCGCCATAATTGTTTGGAAAAAAGTTAATTAACAAGCATTAAACATATTCCATGAAAAAAAAATCGGAATTCATTGGATAAAAATTGAGCATTTCACGAATTTTTTTCTTCTCATGGTGCCAGTGCGACTATGTGCTAATTTTCATGCGTTGGTACTTTGGGGACTTAGGTGAGCAACGCAGGCCTAACAAGTGAAACCCACGTCAGTCGCCAAAAGGCCCTAATTTTCCAAGGGCTCCCTAGCTTAGAAATAAATGAATGAAAATGATTAAAAATAGAATAGAAATGTAGACAAAGATGAGGATTGTCACCTGCAACAAAAAAATCAGCAAATGGTGTCCTAGATCAGCTAAACGAGGCACCTGAAATTCAAATAAAAATGGAGGGAAAGTGCTATGGTAAAAGTGTTTTTTATTTTTGACTTTTTAGTTATTTAAAAGGCGTTTACCTATATTTTAATTTTTATCATTTTTTGAGCATTTTTGCCTTTATTTATATTTTTTCTTGTTCAAAGTGACGTTTTTTTGCATGTGCAGAACCAAGATATTATGAGTAAAATCCATCAACAATGAATGATGAGTTAGATTTTATATATTTTTCGGACTTGCTTAGAAAAAAAGGAACCCCTCAAGTCAATTGTAATCTCTTTTCCGACTCTCGAAACATGAAAATATTATTGATCACTTGTCTTTCCAAGCTCGTTAAATTAAATGAATTGACGTCATCTCAGTATATGTTTACCCCTTTTTCAAGTTGAGGTTGACTATTTACGAAAAATGAATACCTTGGTCAAACATTATTAGGAGGTTCTCTTGGGTATTTTTTTCTGCCATTTCGAATTCGAGAGAATATTTATGAAAAGGGACCTTATGAAGGTTTATTTTCGTCTCTTTTTCAGACTCCCTAAACATGAAAAATACATTGATTTACCCCTGCATTGAACTCGTAAAACTTAAACAATGGAGGATTTATCAACATGGTGAGACCAAGCTACTCCTTCCTAGGTCTTGTTAAACTTACTAGGATGGATTCATCCAAAGGGTGAATTTATCATGTGAAGCATATGGTATCCTATTCAATCTTGTTGTAAAAAATAAAGATGTACTCATTAGAAATAACAGGGGAAAATAGAAGTGAAGTATATTTTGTGTTCTATACCAAATTCAACATGTCGCTATTGAACATGACACTCATCTACATTTCATGTCGGGTTGGGGATATCCTTCATTCATCACTTTCTTACCTGGTTTTGGGAAATCCATTTGCCTCTCATTCGATCATTAATTTCTATCACCATGACCTTTGATCCCATTTTTAATTCAAATGCTGCCATACTCTAGAGTCGTGTCACCGATATGTTCAAGAGAAGTTCTTTCTGTAAAATTCAAAGATCCTCTGCTTATTTGACCCTCTATGCAATAGTTCTGAATCACTCCTATCATATTGAGAAATCAGTTCTTTCGTGTCGATGATGTGGGAATAATTATGGCCTTCCTTTGACGGATCATTTCCTTTCGACTTCAGCTCATTATCAAGGAAGATGATTTAGAAACTCCTTTTCAGTACCTTGGAGCTTACATACCTCAATGGAAAGTTCTTCATGTTCGACAACAAGTTCATATCATTGTACTTTGATCAGATGATTCTACAAGTGTTCGACTTCAACTAATTCATTAACACTTGTAGATTTTGTTGTCATACCTTGAGGGCCAATTCCATCATTGGTTGTTTCTCTCGTGCCTATTAACGGTTTACATCATCGATCGGTAATAAGGTGGTTTCTACCATGTTCGACATCAACACATTTATTCACATGGTTATATTCGTATAGTGGGTATATCGAGATCGAGATGAAGACCATGGACACATCTATTTTTATCCAGGCTACGTGGAGTTATTAAGTGTTCATGACTGTACACATGATCCTTTTATATGTATCACTGCGACCATACCATGGATCTGTTTCCTTGATATCTTTTTCGATGAATGGTTATGACCATGCCGTGGGTTCATGTGTTATTTGATGCTTATTTAGAGATATGTTATTAGGAATATTTATATCATATTTTTCATATATTGTGTTGTGTTTTATTTGACAGGTCTCATGACGGTGGTTTTCCAAAGTCGTTGCCATGGCTGATAAGAAATTTCAACCATCACTCCTGGTTCTAATTTCATGATTTAGGGGGCATCTGTTACACAATATTTTGTCACATTCCTTATTTATTATCCCAAGTGTCAAATTTTTTGTTGCTTATGTCACAAACATCACAAAGTAACAAAAGTTGCATAAACTTGTTCATCCTGGACAACATGCTTAAGATATCCCTGAAAACCTAAAATAGAAGTGTCTCGAAGTTTTTCTGCAAATTTTGAAAAAACCCTATTTTACAAGACCATTGTTGTTCTCCCCTTTATGAGGTCATTCTTATCACCATTTCCCTATCCCGTGAAAAATTCTGCCATCGTGGGAATTCATTTATAAAAGCATTTTGGTCCTCTTCAGACAGGTTCTCCAAAAATGGAGTAGAATATTCGGCCTCTAGAATCCTCGAGAATGGAGTTCTTGTACTTGTTGGTTGAGGATATGGTCGAATACTCCCATGTTTGGCCCTCGATATTATCTCCAAATATTCCCCCCTTAGATATAAGACCTTTCCCCATCATTAATGGATCCTTAACCTCCTTAGCTCTGCTATAAGAGAGTGCCATGCTAGTGAGTCTTGGTTGGTCATTGTTGGTTGCCTTACTTCTGCATGAATTGCGCCCATATGCTACAGATTTGACGAGGAAGGAGAAGAGATCGAAGAGCATGGCTTGGACTTGGATTACTACTCTAAAGGATGCCTTCAACATCAAGGCACTGATTGTAAAGCTTCCCTTTGTTCATTTTATAATACAAAGTATACTTTCCTTCCCATAAATCTATTAATATTAATTGATTTAGCATGATACTCCTTGATCTGTCATGTAGTTTTCTTTGAAACACATATACTATGTATGTTTCTTATTTTTTCATCTGATCTTCTTTAGAGGTATTCAGATGTAAAAAGCATAGCGAGGCACATGCCTGAAAGTGAAAGGATCGACATCGACACCAAGGAAATGAATGCATAAGGAGCGAGATAGGCCCATGTCCCTCTCTCACTTTACTTTTCAATGATAAAATAGGGATGCTTATATCCTTTGTCACAGTTGTTACTAGACCCACTCATTGGGCTAGAGGGATTGATTCTTTCTGAAGAAGGAAGTTTCTTGTGTAAAAAATATGACACTCTAGAGTTGGTGGATTTGAAGTTGTAGCTTAAGGAAATCCTTGACAAGGGATAATAGGCCAAGTGTATCACCTTGGGGTGAACTGATGTTGTTTTTGAAGAAGAAGGATGATGCTCTCTTCTTATGGATTGATTACAAGTATCTAACAATGAAACCATAAAAATGTATCCATTACCAAGGATTGATGACTTGTTTGATCAGTTGAAGGGAGTAGCATTTTTCTCAAAGATTGAATTGAGATCAGGATATCATCAGGTACACCTCAAAGAAGAGGACATCTACAAGACTGTATTCCATACCAGGTGTTGATTATATATTTTACTTTTAATATTTTTATGGTTTTCCATGAATAGCAAAGCATCAAATGACATTGCTCGTGGTGAATATTCTAGTGATGGCCAGAAAGAAACAATACTAAGCTAAGTCACGTGGCCTAATAAGTAAGCGCATGTCTATAATGGAGGTGGAAAGATACAAAGGTTTCAAACGTGAAACAAATGAAGGTATGATGTAAAAGGTTTAAAGCAAAAAGTATTATAATAGAGCCCACCTCTACATTATGCATGTTGGCATGAGTCTTTGCATGTGCTATTCCGAGGGGGTCTCGGAGCAGAGGAGGGTGGTAGAGCCATACCTCCGTAGAACTGTGGTGACGTGTCACAGGGGTCGACACGAGGTAAGGGTTATATGGCGAGTAAAGCGCGGGTCTTAAAGGCTTCGGGCTATGTGTTTCATGTTCCATGAAGATCAGGTTTCGAGAATAGAGTTGCTTATGTGGCAAAAAGGTAAGGTAAAGTCCTTAGTGAACTGGTACTGAGGCCCGAACTAGTATTACACCAGGCACGCGATGTTCACCTACCTGCAGTTGAACGCCCAATCCCTATGCGCCGCATGCTCCATTATCAGTGTCCTTACGACGCTCACCTCACTTGCCTCACCATTCCACCTTTTCCCAAGAATCCTCAGTTCTATATAACGGTCCCCCATCTTTTACTGCAATAAAATTTTCAGGTATTCGGCAATGGTATAAACTAAAGTGGGAGCCCAGTGCTAGGTCTACTCAGTCACTGTCAGTACCCCCCGCGTCGCTTTCCTGATCAGATTTCCTGCTTCACAGGTGTTCCGTCCCTCATACCCCCTCTGTTTTCATTTTTTTTTTTAATTTTTCATATCAGTCATGGGAAAGGTCACCCCCAAGAAAACAAAACCAGAGACCCCTCAGGTCTTTGAAACCAGAAACCCTCCCAGGTTCGAGCCTTTCTTAGACCTGTAGGCTGAAATCAGTGATCCGAAATACCCTTTTCTTTTCCCATTAACAATATCAAACCTAAGCTTTTTAGAAGACATGTCGAAAATAGGGACAGATATCGGGTGGTTTTATCAGGTCTATACCATCAAATTACCCCTCCAGTTTATCTTGTGGTCGAGTTTATCTTCTGGCTCAGATATGCCTACGACGAATGTCGAGGCACATTTATCTAGGCTCAAGGGAACAAGATATTTTATCTTTTCCCCGACATTATCACAAAAGCCCTTCTCTTTCCCACTAGCACGAATTACACCAGTTTCAGCGAAATGACTTTAACCCCCCAATTTGCAAAATTTCCATGGGAACAGTAAGGAGATTTCATCTCCTCCATAACCGACAACCAGACCACATCCGTTCCTTCTGCAGAACCTTTCCCTTTGAGTTTGTTCAAAGAAGAAGTGCAGCCCATCCTCACTCTCATCGTAGGTCTATTAGGTGTAGGCAGTTTGGGGAAAATCTCCAGGGCATGTGTCGCTTTCTTATGGTTAATGTCTCAACCGGGGGTAGTTCTGGATATCCCTGGTTTCCTGGCCTCCACCATTCAGACCCAGTTCCAAGAAATTTTAGAAATTGGTCACTTCCACTTTTGTTCTATGGTTTTCTACCTCTTCCTATATCTGCATGCTGATAAATCCGAAGGCTTGGGTTTAGATAAGGTGTATAAGGTAAATTCTTAGCCCAGACCGATTTTCGACTGGAGCTTTGTAACACACTAGTTACCAAACAGGGTGGGTTATTCCGTATTTCTAAAGGATTTCATGCCTATTACCTAAACTATCATCCATGACTCTCCCTCACCTAGGGTTTTTCCTAAGATGAAGAGATGGTTACAGGCTAGTCAAGCCCAAAGTACTAGGGATTGGTACCTGTATGATAACTACACCGAAATTCAAGTTTATGGAGCTAAAGTTCCCCCCTATCAGTTGCATGTGTTCCCTGCCCGGCGGATTTATGCTTTGGAGTACATTTGACAGACCCTGAAATCTGACCAACTCCACTTCCTCCCTGCAAAAAAGGGATTTATCCTTAAACTTCCCATTACCATTGGCCCTTTTGTTGTCAATTCAAGGCATACCCTCCCTATCGTTGAGAAGCTGCTTCAAGACATAGATTTTAGACAAGGGACAATTTGGCCCTACGATCCAAGGGGCATCATCTCTAACAGAAGGAGAAGGAAAAAATCAACTCCTTATGTGCATGAAACGAGACCATTCATAGAATGGAGGGATAATCTTGAAACTTGACCTTTCATTTTGCAGATGGAGACAGATTCATCTGCGATAGGGGAAAAGGAAGAGGCAGCTTCAAAAAGAGAAGCTGGAAAAAGGTCTATAAGCAAAAGAAATAGGTCCGTCAGGAGCAGGTTCTCCCCCTCGTAAAAAGAAGAAAACAGTGACAAGTGAAGCAGAAGTTATAGGGGAAGAACAGTTGGTCGAACCGGATATACCATACAGCAAACCCGATGGGAGAAGGGTAGGGCTCAAGGTGTTACGAGATAGTGTTACGTATTCTGACTACTCAAAAGTCTCACAGGCTATCAAAGTTGACACTTCACAGGTCGCAACCGAGAGAAGCCTGAAATCTGGAGCCATCAGGGATAAGTACAGGACAGAGCTAGAAGGATTCATAGAGAAATACCATACCAGGATTTCAGCCTTGATGAACCTGGACACAGAACATCTAGTGATGGCCATGACTGAGGCCATTTTGGACCTGAATGCAGGTACTACCAGTTACAGAGTGCTAGAGTACGTGGTCGACATGTCAAAGGTGCCAGCAATTGATAAGTGCAACATATTCCAAGTTTTCAGCTATATGTTAAAAGATCAAGTGATGCGGCTTTTGATCACTTTAAAAAAGTTGGAGACCAAGCATTCCCAAGTGAGGGAGAACTTCAGAAGAGAATAGGTAAATTCTTGTGCCCTCATGAATCAAATATGTTCTCTCTAGGATTCGATTAAAGGGAAAGAGACTGGTGAATAAAATCCATAGCGTAACCTCATCGATGAATTGCAGAAGGAAGTGGCATCCCTGAAACACAATATTAGCATACCGACCTCCCATCATGTACAGACAGCTGAATTAGCCCAGGCTGAAAAATATTAAGCAGACCTAGCTGATTTTCTTGCAAAGGAGAAGGAAGAAAAGGAAAAGATATCAGAAGCAATGGTTGTTCTTCAGTGCAGGCTAACGACATTACAGACGACTTGGGATACACATAGTTGTGCATCACCGCCAGGTCAACCGGAAACTAGTTCACTATCTGAACAGTTGAAAACAACAGTGGCTACAAACATTGCACTAGAGAAGCAGGTTTCTACAACAAGACTAAGAATGAATGAGTTGGAAGCTGTCTTGGTTGAAAATTCCAAAAATATCGAGGCTATGCAGAAGGGAGTCGAGTAGGGAAAAAAGGAGAAAGTTGACCAGTAGAAGACCATCGACGAACTCAGAAGTCTCCTGAAAATAATATCACCCTCAGGGATGCCAGACGAATAATCTGGTCAGAAATTATCGTGGCGGTAAAAGGGCATTGGGATTTTCTAAAAGTCATCAAAGAAGTAACGTCATCCATGCTTTATCTCAGAAGAAAGATTCATGAGGGCAATACTGATATATCCAGCAGAGCCCAGCATGCAAGAAGTTATATCTCTTTCTTGAAAGGGCTAAAGTCTGAAGACGTGGAGAAGCATGGTATATCAAGCAGGTTCAAGGAGGTTGTTGAATGTCAGAATATAATTGATAAGTAGTCTGCCCACACTATAGCTTCAAGAACCTTGGAAAGCGTGGCAGTCACTTTGGATTGGTTAGAAATGATTTGGGCCGAGATCAGAACGGCTGGGCTTCCATCATGCTGGGGTCCTACCCCTACTGTGTTACTGCCATTACCAACATATGAAGCACGTCTTAAGGAAGAGATGAACTGGACAGATGTACTTTCAGATAAATCCACTCGGTTGAAAACTGAGACTATAGTTTCAACACTCCACCAAGAATTTTCCCTCCTGCACCTAGTAAAGCACAAAATTCCCACTGATGCGAATTTCGATGATCTCACTGAAGCTTATATCAGAGTGGAAGGATTCGCATCAATCCCTGAACCCGCAACAGACAGTCAGCAAAGGTGCACCAAGTATGCTAGCTTTTTGGCCATCTCATTAGCCAATGTTCCACCACCTGTGTCAGCAACCACATCGACTCCATCGCACCAGTGAATGTTGTCAATTCATGATTCGGCCCTAGTGGCCTTTTACTTTTACTTTACTTTGTTACTTTTAAATTTCGAGTGGAATTCACATTTCACTCCTGCATTTTACTTTCTGTTAAAAACTGTTGTTTAATATTTTTGTTTGAAACGGCCGTGAGCCTAACTGTAAATGATGAGATGCCCCTATCCCTCATCATGAATTTTGGTTATTTTTTATTGAGACCTCAAACTGATTACTAGCATGTGGGGAAGATATTTTTCCCAAAAATATCTTCTCGCTCATGTTTATGAGGATTCTATATAAGCAGCAACCAAATAGGAAAAAGGGTTCCAGATTTCCTGAAGAATATGTTGTGAAAGAGTTTTTGTATGCATTTGGTCGAAGCTTAATATAAATGCGAGGAGCCCGTTGGGTCTCAATGATAAGGAGTCCCATCTTTAATGAGGATTCTGGTCTTTGTGCTTTATAGTCTGTAACTCTTCCTTATGTGTTATAGTTTAGCTGTTCATTTCGCCATTTCCATTTCTCTTGTATCATGCTCTGGAATGCGAGTGGCTCACTGGTTCTGGTATGAATTTATCACAATTGATACTTATGCTAAAACCTGTCTAGCACTTTAAATATGGCTCAGTCATGATATGTTGTTTCATTTTACCACTTCATCCATACTTCTTCTATATTAAGTGTTATGGGATGTTATTTTAAAGGCTATTTTCATGTATGGATTCTTATTATCATAAGCCCATCACATGTTTATATTGGTTTCTGGATTTCATCTCAGTAGTAGTTAGTATTCCCTCTATATTTCACACACAACAAATTCCGTTTGATTTTTCACCTCTGTAAAGAATTTTAGAATCCAACCCTCTTTATAGAAATCTGCCTTTGAATTTTCTGATACATTTATATTGAGAATTCACACTTTGCCTCTGTAGTATCGCTTTCTTTATGCTGAACTTATGAGTATTCTAGCTCCATCTACATTGAATTTTCCTGTTAAAATCGAAATAGAAAAAGAGCCTTGTTCTAATAACTATCCATGTTGTATCATATGCTCCTTGCTATATAAGATGATCTAGGCACTGGTATTTCACAACTCAAGGCTGTCTCTAGGGTTGACAACATCTTTTTGGTGCCGTTGCTGGGTAAACGAAGTTGAGAAAGGTTAAACTCCTGGGCCTCGACAAAACCATATTCACTCTTCAGATAGGTGAGCATGAAGAGTTAAGAGTTGTATATCCTTCACCTTGGTGACTCCACAGTCATTTATCAAATAAATTTACCTGCAGTCCTGGCTCCTCGAAAGCCACACCTGAGCTCAGATACGTCTCAGCCAAAGACACCTTTTGTGTCTGACCCAGAAAAGATCCTACATGAGAGAAGTTGGAGGGAAAGGCAATCAGTCTACACAGAGATCCCTGAATTCTCTTTAGAATACTTTCCATCCTCCTCCTTCCAAGTAGCCCTAGTGCAAGGTCTTGACTCTACTGTGGGAGATACTGACTACTTCTCAGATAGTCCTCCTCGAGGAGGTATCTGAATCAAAGATGAAGCTGAATCAATAGATACCACCCACTACACTCTTCACCCCACTCCTGAAGCCGAAGAGGTCAAAGAGGTCACCGAAGTATCTATTATCAATAGCTCGTTGTTCCCATCAACATTTCAAGCCGCTGTCCAATACATTCCTATTGTCATTCATACTTCACTTCCACCTCCTCCTCCTCTCACGCACCAAACTCTAGCACTAACTCCACTTCCCCCAATAGAAAATGTTCCTGGTTTCTTGCTGAATAAGTATGCTCGCCTGGCTCTACCTCAAATATTGAATGATATGCCACAGGACTATTGTTTTAGGGAAAATCACCCTAGAGGTTTTTTGGGTTACAACCTCCACAGAGCAGGGCATGCTACTCAAGAAGGACTCACACAACCATACATGTTCATGAAAAACTAAATAGAGTAGACCGAGGAACTTACCCGTAGGTCCTATGGTTGAAGCAGATCCCGCGGGGTCCAAACCCCCAGCAACCGTCCTTCCTTCTTAACCTGAAAGACAAGAAGAAACAAGCACGAAGAACTGGTTGTAAAGCATATATCTACTCTAAATGTTAGTGAAATCCGTATGAAACATTAGATCAACCATAACAAATTCTTAAATAACAATATTCTCATATATGCAAGCAGACACTAACACGTATATTTCGGGAACAAGATGGTTCTTCTGTATTATAAATAGCATGTACAGAAATAACAAGTGGAGAGATCACCTGAATCCTTCCACGATCTTCGAGCAGACCGTCGTCCGGATCCGTCCCGCCCTTGCCTCGCTAAGATTCCTTCCGAACTGGTGCATATGAGATGACATATAAAGAGATGAGCATCTCCAGGAAACAAGGGTTTCCTGTAATGAACTGGGAAGTGCAGGAGGCACGAGAATTCAGACTTGGATAGGGAATACCAACAGAGTATAATATCAATAATTTCTCTCTCCCTTAGGCCATACACATGAGGGGCTTTTATACTCCCTCAAAGTAGTTTCAACAGTTGGAAACAGTTGGCGGCGTGCTAGGGTGGTTGAACTACCAGAGTAACCATCAACCCAGCCCGAAAATAGGGAATTTTAATATATTTTTTAATGATTTTAATGGCATACGTGGAAAAGTACATGTGGACTCGCGTATACACGCGGAAAAGTCTGGGCATAACCGCGTATGGGGATTTTTACACTGTTTTTTAGTGAATTTGGTCCAAGTCTGTAGGAATGGGTGCCCAAAGCCATAAAAGTAATCATGAATCATATGAAGGTGAGAAATGATGCTATAACAGATGCCCCCTAATATATGAGGTCAGAAGGGGTACATGATGGCCGAAATGTATTATGCACATAGAAAGAACTTCGCAAGGACAAGAGAGGACTTCACCAGATTCCAGCCTGCCAAAAAACCAATGAAAGAAAACAAAGATTCAACTCATGCTGAGGCAGGCATACCCATGCTCAGTCAAAAATACATCATATAGAAAGTAATGAATAGATCCAACATGTATACAAGTATAGCGGAACTGAAAGTACACAATGAATCATCTGAGCATGGCCCGGAAATATAAGTCTGAATCAATGTCCAAATATCACATATAGAAAGCTGATCAAGGATGGTGCAACTGGATGTCTGATCATATAAGTAACTGAATCTCCAAGTACCGAATCATAAGAGGTGGAACAAATGGTACAATCACGCAACTCGGGAGCCAACATATAGGATGCTGCTGTACTGAACTGCAACATATAAGGGTGGATGGCATCACTGGCAGAAACTGAATGGACTGTCAAAAGTGAACCGAAGAATGTTGATGCAACCCGAGGTCTTCACCGATCACTATGGCACAATTCTACACAATGGGAATAAATGAGCTGAAGTCGACCATGTGAGAAATCGTTGGATTACCGGTCAATGATGTATACCGTTAACCAACGCGAGACAACCCACCAATAATGGAAATGAGTGTCAAGGTGCCCCAGTACAATTTAACAAGTGCAAATGAATGATTTGAAGTCGAACACTTGAGAGAATCTACCAATAAAGAGGCAATGATGAATCCCCACTGTCGATAGCGAAGAGTCTGCCACTGATGACTGCAAACCCTAAGGTATTGACAAAAAGACTCTAGACCTTATTCCCAGAGCAATGAGACAGAGTTGATGGGAAAAGATCTGCTAGAAGGAAGGAATTAAGGCATCCCACATCAGTCCAGCACGAGTGTAACCCGCAAGCCAAGATTTGGAAGGAATTGGATGAAGCAGAGTGACGAAACCAAACCAAAGTACGTTTCCGACATGCACAAGATGAAGCTAGCGCACGGAAGAAACCCTTTGAACCAACCAATAATGAAAGCTATCATAGAGGCGAGATATCCACCGATAGGGTCAAATGGAAATCAAGGTACTGCATGAATCCCAAGTGCGATAATGTATGCTGATGTCGAACAAAAGGAAAACCACTCAGTCAAAGACCCATAATGATGATCAAATGCTGAGCACAAGGTCACCTATCAATGATGGAAATAGGGCTAGGGTGTGGCTCTGGGTTCACTCTCAGAGCAATATGTCGTAGTCGATAAAAGACAAACCCTCCGGCAAGAAGTCAATGGAGACCTTCTCAAACCAGCACGAGTAGAAGACCAAAACATCAAATGTGATAGAACAAGATACTGACAAGACTGGGAAGGCCGACTGAATAATGAGTCAAGGGACACCGCAGAATGGCTGACTCTGGTTTAACTTCCCTTGAACAAAATCATGACTCGTGATGACCATGGAAGTAAAAAATGACACTGTATAAGTCTATTATGTAGGAGGAAAAACAAACTCTCCATATTATTGGAAGAGATAACCAACCGAGGGAGAACTGACCAGTGAAACAAGGCAAAAGCTGAACCTAGGTCAAAACTAAAACCATCCCAAAATGAAGGAAATATAGAAGTGTATGTGCTTTGTTCAAGGGCGACAAACTGACACTGTACTGCCATCGAATTACGAATTTACATCCCGTTCCTGCTCTTTTTTTTATATTTGATTTTTTTGTCTTTTTCATATAATAAGCCTGAAAAGGAATAAAGAATGCTATGGTACAATGGATAGAACAAGTATCAAGAAACAGATGCACTAGTTCTTGGGATTGGAACGATCTTATGCTCAATGCAAGGTGGCGGAAACTGGTAAGTGATACTCAGAGGAATGTTCCATCCATGGGTAAAAGGGTGTCAAGTCAACGAGAGTCAAGTGCATCTGATAGTTAACTTATAGGATAGTCAAGTCAAAAGTTGCTTAAACATCGAGTCCAAATGAAGGTGGCTAAGGGCCAAGATAGGCTAAGGCAGGGATAAACAAGTAACCAATGTACGATGCGGTAATACAACTGCTGACACCAGGGAGCCTCTAGGGTAATAGCCAGAAAAATGGTAGTGAGGAAGAAGAAGAATGAAGCTTCAACACATAAGTCATGGCGGGACTAAAGAGGACTCCCGAGCCTACATAAAATGCACATGGGCAACACGTGATAGCGAGGAACTAACTAGGAAGCCCATGTAAAGGAAGGCTCTACCACCAAGTCATGATTGAATAATCGGCGAGTGAAATGGGTGTAATAGTCATGACCTGATGGGATCGACCTTATGGAAAGTGATTAGTATGGAGGCTAGTATGCAAGATGCAGTGGAAAGTGATTTCCCTAACCTATATGCCAGTGAAGATCATATACCTGTTGTGACGAGTCAGTAATCATGGATCAAAAAATTGAGAAAAATCTCAAATTCGTCAAAATGTACCTGAAAACATACCAAACTGGGCACTTCCAAGCATCCGGGTTATGCAGATTAAGATAGATCGAAAAAATAAGCATAACAAATTTTTGCGAAAATTTTCAACTTTTTAGCCATAAATAGACAAATTACCTCATATTTGGTTCATTATTACATTGTTGATTTGGAAAAAAGTGCTCTAGAGAAAAAAACTTCTTTCGTCAAATCAGGAGTAACCGACCGTCGAATCGCACCGAATTTGTCAGGTAGGCTCCTCAATCATCCTTGCAAATCATTTTGTCTGTTTATAAATTAAAATTTAGTGATTTTCACCATTAAAACCCTTGCTAAAAAACACGGACTTGTGCATACGCGGGTTGGTAATGGTAAAGTCGTGTATACACGCGACTGTGCATAAAGAAAGCCGCGTATGCGCAGGCCCAAATGAAAAAAGCGCGGCTAATGAAGGATTTATTGAATTTTGACAGGATGAAAATCTCATGGAGAGAGCGTGAACACAGTGCAATTGATCAAGAAGTCATGCGAGATCAAGCATCGCAAAATATTCTTCGGAATTGCGGATTGCTCAAATTTTTCAAAATGCCAAATATGAAAAGCAATGTCCAGTTGCTAGAAATGCTCATAAATTATTGGGAACCGGAAGAGGACTGCTTTATGATAGATCAGATGCCAGTACGCATTGAAGTGGAAGACATATATTTTATCACTGGACTCTCCCGGAGGGGAGAACCAATAGACTTGCACGGGAAACCCATGGGAGGGCTAACCGTGGAAGATTATGTCCATGTGTACTGCGTAGAGGGTTCCAAGAAAGTTGGAACTCAGATTTCAATTAAAGATTTAAGGGATTTGCACATGAAAATCCTCCTTTTCACCATTGGCAGAGTGGCAGGATCTGCCTCCCTACATCAGGTGTCCAGGACGCAAATGAGCATAGCAGTAGAATGCTTGAATCATGTATATGATTGGTGCACAGCCCTATTACTGAACATGAAGCAACAGTTGACCTCAATCCGTCAAGCAAAGACAAAACACTTTGGATACGGTACAATTTTGATGACATTCTTCTTTGAGAAGATACCAGCATTGAGACCCAGAGTCATCTCTACCATCAGTAGCCCTAGAGACCCAAGAATTGCCCGTTGGGCAGACATGATGAAGAGATTAGGGGGAAGTGAAGTTCCCTGGACCACGTGGGATGATGAGTTCTTCCTTTGGTGGGGAGAAAAAATCATCACTGTGGACGACTATCCCTATGCCGGGATGGACTTTCATGGAGATCCAGATCTTGTTCTTCCACCAGGCACAGCATGGGGCACAGTCGGTAAGTTTGCAAAAAATTTAACTTATATATTTTTTTTGGATTTTTTCAAATATATATGAAAAAATGAAAAAAAAACATTCTTTTGATTGGATTCATAATGAATGACAATGTAAATATGATCATGATACAGATATTGGACCAGTTTTACCTGAGGGTTTCCCGCGCCACAAGCGTCGCAGGGACGAAGCAGATCCAGTGGATTCAGACAGGACCCTCCAGGCTGTACAGAGGAACTTGGAGGGGTTAACCCGCCAAATACCTATGGCTGCCATGGAGGATCTGCCAGAAGCCGTCCAGAGACGGGTGGTAGGAGTGCCCTGAGACTGGGTACGATTATTCCGTCGAGTTGCCACCGCGATCATGTTCTATAGGAACATGACTTCTGGGCAGGGACCTCAGGAGTAGATAGATATTATGTATCAGATGATTGTATATTCTTTTTTGAGACTGAACATGATCGGGCATAAGCCCAAATTTTGTATGACCTTATGGATCCAAAGTTTGTAAAGTTTTTTGAAAACTCTGATGATATATATACAACGATATTTGATGTGATGTGATAAATGTATCAAAATGTATGATGTTTTTTATGATTAAATTTTATTGTATGGAATGATTAATATGCCAATATAGTGCCTGATTAGCTAATGAATCAGCCAACCAATTGTCAGCTCGAAGAATATGAATGAAAGTTAAAAAATGAAATGATCTTTGTAACAAACGTACCCTCAAGAATAATCGTAATAAAAATGGATCTCGAACCCGATAAGTATTGTTCAACTACGACACCACTAGCTGAGAGTCCAAGAAAACTACCAACGAATCAACACCCAAAGATATTTTCTCTGAGAGTAGATAAAAAACTGCAGTGTATTCTGCTATATTATTGGAAGCAGGACCAATGCAGACCCCTCTTGATACTAACAGCTGACCGGAAGGATAATGAAGCACCCAAGCCGCGGAAGCTAAGTTCCGGGTATGTCTACTAGCACCATCGGCGAAACCAAAATGACTCATGACATCCAACACAACCTGCCAAAGCAGATCAAAAACATCACCAACTCATCAAAGATCGAAAATCAACCAGATATGTACAAAACAAAAACTACTATATACAAAAGCAATATGCCAGGCTGAAGCCTAGGCATAATACTTCTTCAAATAGAGCCCATTTCGGGGCTCTGGCAACTCGTTCCCTTCGAAATCAACCAAGGTATATGCTCCTTTCTTAAGGACTTTTTTAACGATGAAGGGGCCATACCACATAGACTTAAACTTTCCTGCCCCCAGGGCATCTTTTTCTTGGGCATAGACCAAGACAAGGTCACCTTCCGAAAAAACCCTGGGTTTGACCACCTTATCGTACTGAACTTTAACTCGGTTTTTATGTGCTTCATTCATCGTGGCGGCATCCCGACGCTGCTCATCGAGATGTTCCAGATGAAGGAGCCGTTCTTCAAGACTAGAAGTGTCAGGAAGAAGTTCAACAGCTAACTTAAGAGAAGGAATCTCGCATTCAATGGGAAATACGGATTCCAACCCGTGCACTAGCTGAAACAGAGTAAAGCCAGTTGCAGTTTTCACCGACGTCCTGTATGCCCAAAGTGCAGGGTATAGCATAATATGCCAGTTGGATCTAGCTTTATCAATTGTCCTTTGAAGAATTGTCTTCAAGGATTTATTCACGGCTTCCACTTGCCCATTGGCTTGAGGATAGTACGGAGATGAATGCTCTTGCCGGAAACCCAATTTGAGAGCCAACTCAGCCATCATACTATTCTGAAAATGACTGCCATGATCAGTGACAATCTCTCTAGGAATACCAAAACGAGTGATAACCTGGTTGAAAAGAAAAAGAGCTGCAGTCTCACCATCGTTCCCAAAAGTAGGCATAGCCTCGACCCACTTTGTAAAGTAGTCTACTGCTATAATAATGTACTTGTGACCTTTAGCCAAAGGCGGGTTACAAGTAGTATAATCAATTCCCCACTTTGTAAAGGGACCGACAGTAATGACTGGAAAAAGCGGAGCTGGATGAGCGCGCATTTTTTGAGTATAGACTTGACACGGATGACACTTTTTGACCGATTCAATACAATCTTTGAAAATCGAGGGCCAAAAGTACCCAGCACGCAAAATTTTTTGGGCTGTAGCAAGCCCAGATAAATGACCCCCACAAGCTTCACTGTGAGAATCATTCAGCACAGCCTCAGCTTCTTTGAGAGTTAAGCAACGTCTCAGGATTGAATCAACCCCTCGATGGTATAAAGCATCACCAATAATCAAATAATTCTTGGCCAAGTGACGCAACTTACGACGCTCATCTTTAGAAAAAGTAGAGTGAAAGTTCGCAATCTGGAGATACACAATTATATCTCCATACCAAGGATCCTGTGAAGAGATAAGAAACAAATTTTCATCCAGAAAGGATTCATCATAGATCATCTCTTCTCCACAGGGCAACTCGGAGATCAATTCCCTGAAAACCAATGATTTCTTGGACTTGGCAGACATAAACTCAAGATCAAATTCCTGTAAAATTACAATCCATCTATTGTATTTTCCCCCAATCACTCGCCTACTGAGGACAAACTGAAATGGATTTGCTGCTGCCAAAACATAAGTTTTTCAAAGAATAATGTAATGTCGGAGTCGCTGCACAGCATGAACTGCTGCTAAAGCTAACTTTTCTATTGGAGTGTATCGGAGTTCAGGTCCTACCAAGCCTCGACTAAGGTAGTATATAACATGCTCTGCAAGAGCATCATACTCCTGAACCAGAACCATACCAATAGTAGATTCTGCTGCTGCCAGATACAAAAGGACATCCCTGCTATAATCAGGTGGACTCAATAAAGGAGCAGAGGTCAATGCTTTCTTCAAAGCATCGAATGAGCGTTGAGCGTAATCATCCCAAAGAAAAGGAACTCCCTTCTTCAACAATCTCATAAATCCGTTTGTAACTTCAGCGTAATTTACGATAAATCTCTGAAGAAAATTAGACTTTCCTTGTAGACTTTGAAGCTGACGGATAGAGGACGGGGGAGGCAACCGAAGTATTGCCTCAACCTTGAAGGGATCTACCCTAATCCCTTCTCTAGACACAATGAATCCCAATAACCGGCTAGATGTAACCGCGAAAACGCACTTGTTCGGATTCAATCTAATCTTATAGAAACGACATCTTTCAAATATTTGCCGGAGGTGAGCAGGATGATCCATCCTCTTTCGAGAATGAGCAGCTAAATCATCCAAGTACGCCTCGATAATATTTTTGATGTCATGGAAGGCATATGACATGGCCCGCTGAAAGGTAGCCCCAACATTTTTAAGACCAAAAGGCATCTTCTTGTATGCAAAAGTACCCCAGGGACAAATAAAGGCAGTCTTATGCTGATCTTCAGGATGGATAGTAATCTGATTATATCCGGAGAAACCGTTCATGAAGGAGAAAATCTCATTACCAGCACACTCTTCAATGATCTGATCGATAAATGGTGTGGGGTAATTATCTTTAGGACATGCTTTATTTAGGTCTCTGAAATCGATGCAAACTCAAATCGTTCCTTGCTTTTTATCTACGGGAACGGGATTTGAAACCCATTCAGTCAAAGGAACAGGGAAAATGAATCCCGCCTTAAGCAGCTTCTCAACCTCAGCTTTGATAGCTGTTGCCTTCCTAGGATTGATCGGACGAAGTTTTTGCCTTACCGGCTTAGCATTTTCATACGTCTTGATCTCATGCTGGACAATAGATGGATCTATTCCCGGCATTTCCTCATAAGACCAAGCGAATACATCCCTATACTCTTTAAAGAGATCGGTGTAAATTTGAACCTCTTCACGGGAACATTCAGCTCCGATGAAGACATTCTTGATAATATTGGGATCCCTAGAAATGTTCACCGGGATAGTAGGAGAAATCACAGCCATGTTCCCTTCAGCATAAACCTGTGTTGGTGCTAAAGGGTTCAAGACTAGGTGAACAGGACCAGGAGACGGAGGACTTGGAAAACTCGTTTCAACTTCGCTCAAGTCAAGTAAAAAGTAAGACCGATGATGCAAATCATCCCATGGTCTATCTATACCAGTCATGGCTTCCAGGATGGCCTCTTCAGATGGAAGAGTGGTATCAAGGCAATCCTGGGCAGAAGAAGAACTAAGTGTCCAAGCTGGAGCCACATCTCCATCCAACTCTTCCGGTGACAGAGGAGCTGGGATGGATTATGCAGATTCAACAATAGACTGATAAGCAATCTCAGCTACAGACATCAGAAATGACATTCCACCCACTTTACCTTCCGCTAATGTGGCTGTAGGGGAAGGTAAGGTCCAAGGGTCCGAAAAATAATGAGTTCTGAAGAACTCTCTTCGAAGAGGAGCCTTGGAGGATGAAATTGCATTAATATGAACCGTAGGAGGAGGAATATCAAAAGTACCCATCAAGGAAGAATATATTCCAACTCCTAAATTCTCAACAGGTGCCTTAGTATTATCCAACTTAGGAACAGATGAGTCAGTAGACGCATTCGGGTCTACAGGAGGATAGTCCAGTTGATCCACTGTAACAATCCTCCCTTCGTGAGGGAAACATATAATTCGAAATAATGAGGATGCGATGGCATCCATCTCATAAATCCAGTTTCTCCCCAACAGAAGGTTGTAGTCCAAGCTTGCATCCACTACCTCAACCTTTATATTGACAGTTTTGCCCCCAACACAGATGGGCAAAGCTGGGACAATACCATGGGGTCTGTGAGAATGACCATCAAACGCAGTCAGAAGAGTGGTAGATGGAACAGCTTTGGGAGATCCAATTGTCTTCCAACATGTGAGAGATATCACACATGTGGAAGCACCCTCATCAACAACTGTTCGAAAGATATTACACTTTCGATACGATGATTTAATATGAAAATCCATGTGATGGGGGAGTCTCTTCTTAAAATTAGTCATATCAAAAGTAATCAGAAGAGAATTTTTTGGATCAATAGCCCCAATGGCAGTGAGCAAAGCATTGCGCTGAGCCGGACAATACTGGAGTACCTCTAAAGCCGACATAGCACAAGGACTTTGCACCAGATCTTCCACAATCGAGTAGTTCTGGGCAGGCCTAGCATTTGGATTAATCATCGATCGCTTAGAAGATGCTTTGGGCATCCGAGGCATAGAATCAATAGTAAGCTTGTTAATGTGAAGCAGCTCAGTAGCATTAGGAATATCCTTAGCTTTCGAAGACTCTTCTCCACCATAATCACGAGATCTTGTAGCGATATCCGCGTGAGCACTCATCATGAAAATGTTCGATGGAATTTCCCCTTCCTGGGTGCCCCTAGAGGAAGCCCCAGGATTTTGATTCGCGCCAACAACTAATTGTTGCCCTTAGGGAAAAGGGTTTGTCAACATAGCCTGGGAACTAGAAGAACCCTGCTGGGCTAACAAGCGTTGCGCATCCTGAATTTTAGGGCAAAGGTGTGTAAGATGGTCTCCAGCACATAGCTTGCATGGAAACTTCACTTTCCTTTTCTCCTTTTGACCCTCACCAACATGCTCGTTGGTTTTATTCGCATTACCCTTCCCGTTCTTGCCCTTCTTCTTGTTATTTCATCCCTTCTTCTTCCCTTCAGATTGTTGATTTCCTTTGGGATCAGAAGCTTGGACAGCATTTATGGACAAATACTGGGAAGGTGATGACTCAGCAGGCACAGCCTGACCAGAAGGAGCAGATTGTAAAGACAACTGCTGCAATTGAGTAAGCAGGCTGGCTGCACCACTATTGATCGATCCAATCAGTCCGTCACCATGAGGACCGGGCTTAGTTTTAGATAAATCTAATTTGGAGCGAGGAGCATTGGGCAGATATTTATGGAGGACCCCAGACTGAGAATAGATCAGTTCCAGCTGCTGGGCCCTAAAAGTGGCCTGCTCCTCAGAAAATACCCCAGAAAGGGATACATCTTTCAAAATATCTGACTGCAGGGATTTCAGAAACCATTCCAAAAGGAATTCTCCTGGAATATGAGCTTTTATAAGCCTCTTCCTTCTCCTCCATTCCTGAATGTGATTAGAAATGTGGGTTGCGTCGTCCTGCTTAAAATTAGCTAGGAGTTCAGTCCCTGCGTCATATCGGACAGGCAACTGAAAATGGTTCAGAAATGTAACAGCCAGTTCTCCAAATGTAGCAAAACTTCCCTCAGTTAGCTCAATATACCATTTGGCAGCGTTTCCAGTTAGGGTGCGTTGAAATAATCTCAACCTAATCGAATCATCGATCAGGGAGTTTGAAGAACACGATAAATGGAAGGTAGTGATGTGGTCAGCCGGATCTTCTCCATTCTTGCCTTCAAACTTTGGAATGTCTGAAGGAATTTTGGTGGGAACTGGAGGCCATCCCGGACCACAACGAATCGGATCATTAGTCAACTTTGACAGATTTGGCAAGTTTAACGTTGCCAGAAAAGGTAAGCGAGGCGGAGCCTGAGGATTTCATCCTTGAAGGGATGGATTCCCAACATTCTGAAAAGAATACCCTGGATTTGATGAGGCACCAGGTTGCCAAAAAGGACTTGTAGAAAAAGGAGAAGAACCTCCTCCCAACGCAGAGTTACCAAAGCCCAGACCAGTTCCCCTCGATGAAGTATGAAATGAAGAGGAAAGCCCCTGATAGGGGTTCCAGGCATTAGAAAGAGGAGAAAATGTCTGATAAGCACTCGATGAAGGGAAAGAAGTATTCCCTTGGTGACCAGCGTAAAACTGATTCCCTGCCCCCACTGTAGTGAATACAGGGTTCCATCCTGTAAAAGTGGTCGAATTCTGACCTCCAGACCAAGGATTGAAACTATGGGTCTGAGAAGTAAACGGAAAGGACCCTAAAGAAGGATTGGAACTAGGAATGTGCCCAGTTCCAAAGGGGAACCCCTGAAAAGAAGTTGATCCACTAGCCATGGAAGACATGGGTGTAGATCCAGCTGCAGCAGCGGAAAAGGAAAAAGAAGGAATCACACTAGTGGGCATTCCGAAATAGAAGGGACCAGAATGAGAAGCATGTGCTTGGGTGAAACCAGAGCCAAACACAGCAGCACTAGAAGCAATCGAAGATAAAGCAATAGTGCCCCCTCCTTCAACAGAAGCAGGAGTCTGAATGCCTGCAGCACTCACGGCAGAAGCCGCGTTCCCAGTCGTGGCCATCGAAAGGTATGAATGATACGGAAGATCTTCTGGTCTCTCTGACTCAGGTCCGATGTATTGAACAATGAACGGATAATCAGGAGGAAGAGGAGATGGACCTGACACAGGAGGTTCAGGTACTTCTTCAATTTGAAAATCTTCTTCCTAAGGAAATAAAACTCGTGAGGTGAGCGGAACGCTCCTCTCGGAACCGACACCAGAATCAGCTATGAAACCTTCAGACCCTTGTGGAGGATCTCTCTCCACTGCGTCAGACGTCACAGGGTGGTAACTACCTGCTAAATCACTCCTACGCCTTCTTGAAGAAGGCTCTGGACTCTCGGGAGATAACCCCCGGATTCTCCTCGATCGATGAGGCGCTTGATCAGCCACTTTAACAAATTTTAATTAGACTCAAAAAATATAAAGCTAAGAAAGCTAGGAGCAAAGAGCACTCACTATAAGAAAAATCCCTGAGATACAATCAAGCAAACAGCCTTCAAGTATTTCCGCTCCGGGTGATGAGGACTGGATACCAAAATACAGGAAAGTGAAATATAGAACCTCCCGAAAGCAGTCTGGGATAATTACGGCCCAGGCCTACTAGCGAAGGTATTAGAAACAGTTACGCTGACCTCCTAACGACAGCCTTTGCCGGCTCAAGCACCCAAGCTTCGCAAGGGCACCCCCCAGAAGTACTGCTGAAAGTGATGCGACGTCTGCCTTAGGTACCACGGGTATTCCCCCCCGCAGTCACCTGTGTGGAACCTAGGAGTGGAAACTATGGGCACCAATCCGTGTCAGAAGCCGGGCGGAACGGTCTTGAGGTCAGATTCAGCTAATTAGAGAGGGGGTATCCCTCTTCTCAGCCTTCACTTCCCCTCGCGCTTGACTCTCTGGAGGAAAGCTTTCCCGGTCCACCTAACGGAGTTGGATTTCGCTCAATTAATCAACTTCTATGTTTTGTTTGAACGGCCTTGGAGAGTTAACTCTCCACTCACCTAATCCAAGGCCCTACAACCTAGCTAGTTGGTGTATGACACTTAGAAAACTTGCTAGTTGATTTTAAATTAAATCACTTATTTTAATTGGCTGTTATGTTAAGTCAAAGGGATGTGGAAATGAAACTTATGGTGTTTTGACGCAAAAAGAAATTAATAAAAACCAAACTACATGGAAATGCAGTTATTGTCTTTCGATGAAAAGAAACTTCTATACAGGTTCTACGAGATTAAAAAATTGTATTTTTCTTTTCAGATAACAAATTCACACTCACAAAAACTATGAAAATGACTAAATGCTTAAGTGCACCTGATGCAAATCACTACAAGCATGCAAATTCTAAGATGCAAAATCTCCTAAAGCAGAGCGAAATTTCCCAAAAGTCCTTCAGTTTTAACTCTTCTTGGTTGTCCAGAAAGTTAGTTCCCAAAATCAAGAACTCTTAATATGAAGACACCAAAAACGCTTAAAAACAAGAGGAAGAAACCAATGACAACTCCTTTCTAAAATCAAGCCAAAATCCAAAGGCAAGAAACCTCAACAAAGCTTCAAAAGATACAAAGAAACAAAAAAAAAAATGCAAAAACAAAAGAAAACAAAGAGAAATGTTTTTTGAGCTTTTGAGTTTTATAAGGGAAGAGTTCGAAAAGACCAAGCAAAACTATAAAATCCCAAGCCAAACAACACTGATTTTCAAGAAAAAACTTCAAAAATGCTCCAAATCTTATAAGGCTAACTCGTAGAAAGATCAATATGAGCAAAAGAAGACAAGAAAATTCAGCCACTCAGCCTAGAAGAATAGTACAACCTTGCCGCAAACAAAAAACTTCAAAGAACCTAGAAAGACTCTTCAAAAGTTGCAACAAGACCTAGCCGACTGAACTCAAGAAAACCAACCAAGAAACGGGCAAAAATCGTAGTGCAAAGCAAAACAAAAAGATAGGAAAGAGTAAACGAGTAGAAGCTCTCTGTTCTGATGAAGCAGAACATCCAAGAATCCCCAGAAAGAGATCTTGGTACTCGAACCAGAAGTGCCAGCACCAGAAACAACACTTTGCCAAAAAGACTAGTTTTCGATCAAACAAGAGAGAGAAAAGACCAAAGACCACTTTCTTCACAATCCAGAGGGTACAAAGACACTGCAGGAACAGGTCTCTACAGACAGAAAGGAATAAAAAGTCAAGTAATCCAAAATTTCAAAATCTGCCTAGGTATACGCAACTTCACAATTTAGCAACAAGCGTGCATACGCGACTGTGCTAAAGGAAACACGTGTATACGCGGCTCCCTTTAACAAAAAATGCATGTATACGTGACTGTGTTCAGAAAAAACCACGTATATAAAGGTACATAATGAAAAACAAAAAGGATCAAGCCTGGATAAGAAACCAGGACTTCAGTCTAACTGAGAAAGAGTAAACTAGACTGGAAAGAGAAGTTAAAACTGTTGGAAACCTATCAAACAGCTGAAACCACCCAACAGGGGAATCACAAAAATGTGATCCCCAGCGGAGTCGCCAGTTCTGTTTCAGGTAAAATCACCCTAGAGGTTCGTTGGGTTACAACCTCCACAGAGCAGGGCATGCTACTCAAGAAGGACTCACACAACCATACATGTTCATGAAAAACTAAATAGAGTAGACCGAGGAACTTACTCGTAGGTCCTATGGTTGAAGCAGATCCCGCGGGGTCCAAACCCCCAGCAACCGTCCTTCCTTCTTAACCTGAAAGACAAGAAGAAACAAGCACGAAGAACTGGTTGTACAACATATATCTACTCTAAATGTTAGTGAAATATGTATGAAACATTAGATAAACCATAACAAATGCTTAAATAACAATATTATCATATATGCAAGCGGACACTAACACGTATATTTCGGGAACAAGATGGTTCTTTTGTATTATAAATAGCATGTACAGAAATAACAAGTGGAGAGATCACCTGAATCCTTCCACGATCTTCGAGCAGACCGTCGTCTGGATCCGTCCCACCCTTGCCTCGCTAAGATTCCTTCCGAACTGGTGCATACGAGATGACATATAGGGAGATGAGCATCTCCAGGAAACAAGGGTTTCCCGTAATGAACCGGGAGTGTAGGAGGCACGGAATTCAGACTTGAATAGGGAATACCAACAGAGTATAATATCAATAATTTCTCTCTCCCTTAGGCCATACACATGAGGGGCTTTTATACTCCCTCAAAGTAGTTTCAACAGTTGGAAACAGTTGGCCATGTGCTAGGGTGGTTGAACTACCAGAGTAACCATCAACCCAGCCCAAAAATAAGGAATTTTTATATATATTTTTAATGATTTTAATGGCATACGCGGAAAAGTACATGTGGACTCGCGTATACACGCGAAAAAGTCTGGGCATAACCGCGTATGGGGATTTTTACATTGTTTTGTAGTGAATTTTTTCCAAGTCTGTAGGAATGGGTGCCTAAAGCCATAAAAGCAATCATGAATCATATGAAGGTGAGAAATGATGCTATAACAACTATCTGAAGATTTTACCCTGTTTCAATGGGGAAAATGAGATTGAAGCCAAAAATCATCTCGAGGTCTTCTGCTCTTTTGCAGAGAACTTTAATGTGGAACATCTAGATGTGGTCTTAAGACTGTTTGTTCAATCCTTGGATGGAGAAGCCAGAAAGTGGTTTAAAACTCTGGGAGATCATTCCATTACAAATTGGGAGCAAATGGAAAAATCCTTTCTTAGAAAATGGGGAGAGAGAAAGGATCATGGAAATTGTCTCATTGAGTTTAATACACTCAAGAAAAGGCATAATGAAGGGGTGTCAGAGTTTATCAAGAGGTTCAAAAAATTTTATTTAAGCCTTTCGGCTGATATGAAACCCCATCAAACTACTGCTAAAGTCATTTTCGTAGCTGCCTTTGACTCAGAATTCGGTTTCTCTCTGAGAGAGAGAAAGCCTGCCACCCTGGATGATGCTCAAACAAATGCATTGGACTTGGAGGTAAACTTTGCCTCCACTTGTAAATCAATGGGAAAGTTAGATCAGGATGCCAAAAGAAGAGGTAAAGAGGAGGTGTCTACTTCCATCCAATACAAATATTTGGCTGATAACAAGATAGAAGAAATGAACAAAATGATTAAAAACCTTTCAAGTAAGCTGGTCAAACTTTAACTGGAGGCCAAGAATTCATCCTCCAAGAATTTCCAGAATGCCCCAAACAGCGGTTACAACCCTTAGTATAGGAAACCACCCCTGCAGATACTATAGAGGGAACGGAAGGAGCAACAGGATCAAGTACCTCACCCACTGTACTTGGAAGGTCAGGTAGAAGGCCCTACCGAAGACATCGTTTATGAACAAGATGATCCATATCTTACTTATGCAAATGGTGATGAAGTAGAATGTCCCCTGCAAGAAAGTGATGAAGTGGAGATTCCACTACATGAAGATGAAAAGGTTAAAGAAAGCACCGAAGATCTTGAAATTGATGACTACTGCAAGCAGTTTTTCGATTTCATGCAAGCACAGTTTAATAGAAGATATGACCTCAGATCTTCTAGGAAAAGGACTCTCACTCAGGATCAGGAGGAAGACACACCCCAGAAGGAAGCATCTGCTTAGAAGGAGATGACAACACAAATGGCCACAGACAAAGGTAAGAGACCTCTTAACGAATCTTTGTAGTCTGATGATCGAATTCCTTCCTCTTCACAAGCGGCCACTCCCCCTAATGTCAAGTTAGTCACAAAAGAAGTCAAACCCCTTGTCCAAAGAAAAGAGTCAAAGGAGATTTTAGCAGATAAGTCCTCTTCTGCCTTTAGTTTGTAGAAGGAGCTTAATAAGGTCAAAATCCTAGTTCCCCTGACTGAATTTTTGAAGCAGCCTGCATATCAGTCTCAGGTCACATCATTTATGCTTCCCCCAGAAGCAACACATATCCCTGCGGTTTGAACCTTCAAGAAGAAAGACCCATGGTTGTATTTGGCCCACATGTCGAGGAATTAGATGCCTCTACTCCCCCCTTTTATGTGTCTTAATAATTCATGACCTGTTGTTACATAACTGTATGTTAGACTCAGGAGCTTCACACAATCTATTTCCCCTATCAGTCATGGAACAAATAGGCTTACAAATCACCCGTCCATACAAGGATCTCTATTCATTTGATTCCAAAAGAGTTAAATTCCTAGGTATGATCAAGGATTTGGTGGTCAATTTGGCCCAGATCCTAGCAAAAAGTGTGGTGATGGACATTGTGGTGGCTGACGTCCCAGCTCGCTTCAACATGTTGCTGTCAAGGTCTTGGGGACCAAAATCGGTGGGTCAATCAAGCTAGACTTGACATATGCTACCATCCTGATTTTTGGTGGCGAGGAGAGGAGGTTGTACAGGGAAGCAAGATTTATCAAGATGGTCACTAAGGCTGACAACTCGGTCAATTCTCCAGCCTATAGTAAAGAGGGAGATTTCTCATGTTTGATGCTGGAGGAAGACCAAGATTATGCTCAAGAACCATCGTTCTACCAGATCAAGACCGAGCAGTCCTTAGAAAGCCGTGAAGTAGGAATCTGGACACTTCACTTTGACGGAGCCAATTCCAGAGAAGGTAATGGGGCTGGAGTATTATTGATTTCTCCTATAGGCCAATGGGTCCCCTTTTCTTTTAAGTTAGAGTTTTAAGCCACTAATAATGTGGCCAAGTACGAAGCACTTTTTTTAGGGTTACAGATAGCCAGAAGCATGAATATACAAAGTTTAAAAGTTCTGGGAGATTTGGAACTGGTGGTTAGACAAGTAAAGAATCGGTGCCAAACTAAACATTCTAGCCTAAGGGCTTATAGGAACGAATTTTGGGACCTGGTGGAAATTTTTTTCTTGGCATTTAATATTCAGTTCATGCCCAGAGAGCAGAATAGGATGGCAGACTCCCTTGCAGTTGCTGCTAGTATGTTCCGCCCACCTGAAAACCCTCTCCTAACATATGAAATTGAGGTGCGTTATCGACCATCAATCCCAGATAACATCAAGCATTGGAAAGTGTTTGAGGACGAAGACCAAGTGAAAATATTTCTGGAAATAGTTGGGGAATTCTCAAACATGGAGATTGATGCTTGCGAAGAAGAGGAGGCTGAAGACATTTCAGAAAATAAATGGGAAGAAAAGGTGGCTGGCCATAAAGTTCTACAACTAAAAGGAAACGTCATACCTAGAGGACTAGTACCTCTAGAAAGGTTGTTTGGCAGGAATGATGTCCCACTGAATCCAAATAAAGTGGTAGAGGAAAATCAGGTAGAAGATCTCAACCTTGGTACTGATGCTGACCCAAAAATTGTGAAATTATCCAAGAAAGTCCCAGAGGAATATAAAGAGCTCTACCATAAATTATTCAAGTCATATAAAGATGTGTTTTCATGGTCTTATCAGGACCTAAAAACCTTTGAAATCAGTATCATGCAGCATAAAATTCCACTAAAGGGAGATGTGAAACCACATAAACAAAAGCTTAGACAGATAAATCCCCTGCTGCTTCCCTCCATTGAGAAAGAGATTAAGAAATTTTTAAAGGCCAAAATCATTGTGCCATTGAGGTAATCTGAGTGGGTAGAAAAATTAGTCCCTGTTCGAAAAAAGAATGGAGAGATAAGGCTATGTGTTGATTTCCAAAATTTAAATCGAGCATCCTTGAAAGATAATTATCCACTGCCCAAGATGGATCACATTCTACAGAAAGTGGTGGGAGCTTCTCGGATGTCGATGATGGATGGATTCTCTGGTTACAATCAGGTGGCTGTATTACCAGAAGATCAGAAGAAGACTTCCTTTACCACACCATGGGGTAAATTTATGTATGCCAGGATGCCTTTCGGGTTGATTAATGCAGGGGCCACTTTCCAAAGGGCCATGGATATTGCCTTTGTTGGGGAGCAAGATAAGTTTTTGGTGGTCTATTTGGACGATATCACTGTGTTTTCAAAATATGATGCATAGCGCATTGAACACTTGCGTAGAACTTTCAAGAAGTGTAGAAGGTACGGTCTCTCTCTCAATCCACAGAAGTCATTGTTTGCATTGGAAGAGGGTAAGCTTTTGGGACATATTGTGACCAAATATGGAGTAAAAATAGATCCTAGGAGAGCAGAAGTTATAAATGGCATTTCTCTTCCCAGAAATAAAAAGGAGGTGCAGGTGTTCCTAGGGCACATTAAATTTCTAAGAAGGTTTATCCCTAACTATGCAGAGATAGTTAGACATATAACTGACATGCTGAAGAAAAATAATGAGGTAAAGTGGTCCCAGGAATCACGAGATGCCTTTTCCAGTATAAAAAATGCCTTTGCAGAAGCCCCAGTGCTAGCTAGACCAGAATATGCCAAACCCTTCATGATCTTCTCATTTGCATCACCTCATACAGTGGTAAGAGTTTTATTGCAGAAAAATGAAGAAGGGTATGAGCAGCCCATCGCTTTCTTCAGTCAAGTGCTCCGTGATGCAGAGTTGAAGTATAACATATTAGAAAAGCAGGCTTATACTCTGGTGAAGTCTCTTAAGGCATTTCATATGTATGTCTTGCAATCACATATCACTGCATTTGTGCCTATAACAGCTGTGAAATATATCCTTATCCAAGGAGATAGCGAAGGAAAGAGAGGGAAATGGATTTCCAAAATACAAGAATATGAGCTAGACATTCGCCCTACCAAACTGATTAAGGGACAAGGATTAGCCAAAATCTTGTCCAAATAAAACTATCAAGCTCTGGGTATAAATCTGTCCATGATAGCAAATGAGGAGTCTGAGAAGAAAGAAGAGCAGCAGGGAGTAGAGATAGCTACTCAGAAGACGCATATGAAGTATCTCATCAGCTCATGGTACAAGGAGATCGTGGAGTATATTCTAACACTCAGCTGCCCTCCTAGCTGTGACAAAGATAAATACATAACACTAAGGTTGAGATCACAAAAGTACGTTGTTGCCAATGGCGGGATGTACTGGCAAGATCCCTTAGGCATTCTGCTCCTGTGTCTCACAGAGGAAGAGGTAGAAAATACAATGGCCGAATTTCATGAAGGAATCTGTGGGAGTCATTATAGTTGGAGGGCCACTCCTCACAAAATCCTGAAGGCTGGTTTCTTTTGGCCCAAACTCTTTGGAGATGTGTTTGCCCAGGTTAGAGCTTGTGAGAAATGCCAAATATTTGCTGAAAGACAGAAGTTGGCACCTCTTCCCATGATCCCTGTTCACGTGGACGAACCATTTCAGCAATGGGGAATTGACTTTATCGGTGAAATACATCCTCCATCAAGTGGTCAGCACAAGTGGATATTAACTGCTATAGATTATTTCACAAAGTGGGTGGAGGCTATACCTATGAGGAATGCAACAGATGTTGTGGTAATGAAATTTATGGAAGAAAATATTATATCCATATTTGGCTGCCCTGCCAAGATAGTGACCGACAATGCCCATGCCTTTAAGTCTGCAAATTTTGTCAGTTTCTACATTGTTTTAGGTCACTCTATGACCTATTACCCACAAGGAAATGGCCTGATAGAGTCTTCAAATAAAACCCTGGTGAGGGCACTGAAAAAAGTTATCACCGAAAATCAGAAAAATTGGGATTCCCAGTTGAAATTCGCTCTATGGGCCAACAGGATCACCAGCAAGAGAGCAACCGGGAAGTCCCCATATGAATTAGTATATGGGAGGGCAGCAGTATTCCCTGTACAGTTAGCCTTACCAGTAGCCCGATTCATGCAAGAAAGCCAAGAAGAACCCGATGATGTGACCAGGAGAATCAATCAGCTGGTAGAGTTAGAAGAAACACAGAACCAGGTAAGTTAGAGGCTAACTGAATACCAAGAGAAGATGAAGGACCATTTTGATCAGTATGCTAAGGATAGGAAGTTGCAGGTTGGGGATTTAGTGCTCAGATGGGATATTCGAAGAGATGATAAGGGGAAACATGGTAAATTTGACCCACTATGGTTCGGCCCTTTTAAAATTGTGGAGCAAGGGGGCAACAACACGTTTAGGTTGGAAAATTTACAGGGAGACTTGCTTGATGCCCCTGTAAACGGTCAGTTCCTTAAACCTTACTTCCAGTTCTGATTCAGGCCGAGAGAGCCTGATGTATTATACTGTACATTAGTTATCTGCTTTCATTTTTTTTTGAATGATGTTTGTTGCGATGAATCATGAAGAGAAAATAAAAATTACTGAAGAATGGTGTCCACATGGAAGATTAAAAAGTGGTCTGCGAAGTTCTCGACACGCACAAGGATGAACGTGCCGCCCCCAGGTGGAGCCAATGTTGATTATATAGTTTACTTTTAATATTTTTATGGTTTGTCGTGAATAGCAAAGCATCAAATGGCATTGCTTGTGGTGAATATTCTAGTGATGGCCAGAAAGAAACAATACTAAGCCAAGTCACGTGGCCTAATAAGTAAGCGCATGTATATAATGGAGGTGGAAAGACGCAAAGGTTATGAATGTGAAACAAACGAAGGTATGATGTAAAAGGTTTAAAGCAAAAAGTATTATAATAGAGCCCACCTCTACATTATGCACGTTGGTACGAGTCTTCGCATGTGCTATTCCGAGGGGGTCTCGGAGCGGAGGAGGGTGGTAGAGCCATACCCCCGTGGAACTGTGGTGACATGTCATGGGGGTCGACACGAGGTAAGGGTTATATGGCGAGTAAAGCACGGGTCTTAAAGCCGTCGCGTTGTGTGTTTCACATTCCACAAAGAGCAAGTTTCGAGAACAGAGTTGCTTACGCGGCAGAAAGGTAAGGTAAAGTCCTTAGTGAACTGGTACTAAGGCTCGTACCAGTATTAAACCAGGAACGCAGTGTTCACCTACCTGCAGTTGAATGCCCAATCCCTATGCATCGCGTGCTCCATTGTTAGTGTCCTTACGACACTCACCCCACTTGCCTCACCATTCCGCCTTTTCCCAAGAATCCTTAGTTCTATATAACGGTCCCCCATATTTTATTGCAGTAAAATTTTCAGGTATTCGGCTACGGTATAAACTAAAGTGGGAGCTCAGTGCCAGGTCTACCCAGTCACTGTTAGTACCCCCCGCGTCGTTTTCCCAAGCAGATTTCCTACTGCACAGGTATTTCGTCCCTCATACCCCCTCTGGTTTCCTTTTGTTTTTAAAAAGTTTTCATATTAATCATGGGAAAGGTCACCCCAAAGAAAACAGAACCAGAGACCCCTCAGGTCTGTGAAACTAGAAACCCTCCCGGGTTCGAGCCTTTCTTAGAACCGCAAGCTGAAATCTGTGATCCACAATATCCTTTTCCCATCAGCAGTATCAAACCTGAGCTTTTTAGAAGACATGTCAAAAATAGGGACAGATATCGGGTGGTTTTATCAGGTCTATACCATCAAATTACCCCTCCAGTTTATCCGGTGGTCGAGTTTATCTGTTGGCTTAGAGATGCCTACGACGAACATCAAGGCACGTTTATCTCGGCTCAAGGGAACATGATATTTTCTCTTTCCCCCGACATTATCAGAAAAGCCCTTCGCTTTCCCACTAGCACAAATTACACCAGTTTCAGCGAAATGAATTTAACCCCCTAGTTTAAAAAATTGCCATGGGAATAGCAAGGAGATTTCATCTCCTCCATAACCAACAACTGGACCACATCCCTTCCTTCTACAGAACCTTTCCCTTTCATTTTGTTCAAAGAAGAAGTGCATCCCATCCTTGCTCTTATTGCAGGTCTATTAGGTGTAGGTGGTTTGGGGAAAATCTCCAGGGCATGTGTCATTTTCTTATGGTTAATGTCTCAACCGAGGGTAGTTCTGGATATCCCTGGTTTCCTAGCCTCCACCATTCAGACCCAGTTCCAAGAAATTTTAGAAACTGGTCACTTCCGCTTTTTTTCTATGGTTTTCTACCTCTTCCTATATCAGCATGCTGATAAATTCGAAGGCTTGGGTTTAGATAAGGTGTATAAGGTAAATTCTCAGCGCAGACCGATTTTCGACTGGAGATTTGCAACACACCAGTTACCAAATGGGGTGGGCTATTCCAGATTTCTAAATGAGTTCATGCCTATTGCCTACACTATCATCCATGACTCTCCCTCACCTAGGGTTTTTCCTAAGATGAAGAGATGGTTATAGGCTAGTCAAGACCAAAGTATTGGGGCTTGGTACCTGTATGATAAATAAACTAAAATTTGAGTTTATGGAGCTGAAGTTCTCCCCTATCAGTTGCCTGTGTTCCCTGCCCGACGGTTTTATGCTTTGGAGTACATTCGGCAGACCCTGAAATATGACCAACTCCACTTCCTCCCTGCAAAAAAGGGATTTATCCTTAAACTTCCCATTACCATTGGCCCTTTTGTTTTCAATTCAAGGCATGCCCTCCCTATCGTTGAGAAGCTTCTTCAAGACATGGATTTTAGACAAGGGAAAGTTTGGCCCTACGATCCAAGTGTTGGGAAAAATACTGAGAGGGGGGGTGAATCAGTATTTACTGCATAATAAAATCCTTTTACTTTTCATTCCTTAAAAACCCATACGCTACTTTACTTCAGTAAACCAGCGTATATACGCGGATCCCCTTTATGAAACTAGCGTATACACAGAGATTTAGATAGGTCATTCAAGGGGCATCATCTCTTACAGAAGGAGAAGGAACAAATCAACTCCTTATGTGCATGAAACGAGATAGTTCATAGAATGGGGGGCTAATATTGAAACTTTCCCTTTGCTTTCGCAGATGGAGACAAATTCATCTGCAATAGGGGAAAGGGCAGAGGCAGCTTCAGGAAGAGAAGCTGGCAAAGGTCTAGAAGCAGAAGAAACAAGTCCGTCAGGAGCAGGTTCCCCCCCCTTGTAAAAAGAAGAAAACAGTGACAAGTGAAGCAGAAGTTATAGGGGAAGAATAGTTGCTCGAATTGGATATACCATACGGCAAACCCGATGGGAGCAGGGTAGGGCTCAAGGTGTTACGAGATAGTGTTATGTCTTCTTACTACTGAGAAGTCTCATAGGCTATCAAAGCTTACACTTCACAGGTCGCAACCAAGAGAAGCCTAAAAGCCAGAGCCATCAGGGATAAGTACAGGACAAAGCTAGAAGGATTCGTAGAGAAATACCATACCAGGATTTTAGCCTCGATGAACCTGGACATAGAAAATATAGTGATGGCCATGGCTGAGGCCATTTTGGACTCGGATGTAGGTACTACTAGTTACAGAGTGCTAGAGTACGCGGTCGACATGTCAAAGGTGCTAGCAATTGATAAGTGCAACATATTCCAAGTTTTCGGCGGTATGTTAAAAGACGAAGTGATGCGACTTTCGATCACTTTAAAAAAGTTGGAAACCAAGCATGCCCAAGTGAGGGAAAACTTCAGAAGAGAACAGGTAAATTCCTGTGCCCTCACGAATCAAATACATTCTCTCCAGGATTTGATTAAAGGGAAAGAGACTGGTGAAGCCAATCCACAGTGTAACCTCATCGACGAATTGCAGAAGGAAGTGGCATCCTTGAAACGCAAGATTAGCATACCGGCCTCCCATCATGTACAGAAAGCTGAATTATCCCAGGCTAAAAAGGAGAAAGCAGACCTAGCTGATTCTCTTGCAAAGGAGAAGGAAGAAAAGGAAAAGATAGAAGAAGCGATGGTTGTTCTTCAGGGCAGGATAACGACATTATAGACGACTTGGGATACACATAGTTGTGCACCACCGCCAGCTCAACCAGAAACTAGTTCACTGTCTGAACAGTTGACTACAACAGTGGCTACAAACGTTGCACTAGAGAAGCAGGTTTCTATAGCAAGACGAAGAATCAATGAGCTGGAAGCTGTCTTGGCTGAAAATTACAAAAATATCGAGGCTATGCAGAAGGAAGTCGAGCAGGGAAAAAAGGAGAAAGCTGACCAGCAGAAGACCATCGACGAACTCAGCAGTCGCCTGAAAGGTAATATCACCCTCATGGATGCTAGAAGAATAATCTGGTCGGAAATTATCACGGCGGTAAAAGGGCATTGGGATTTTCTAAAAATCATCGAAGAAGTAAAGTCATCCGTGCTTTATCTCAGAAGAAAGATTCATGAGGGAAATACTGATATATCCAGCAGAGCCCATCACGCAAGAAGTTATATCTCTTTCTTGAAAGGGCTGAAGTTTGAAGACGTCATGGTATATCAAGCAGGTTCAAGGAGGTCGTTGAATGTCAGAAGATAATTGATAAGGAGTCTACCCACACTATAGCTTCAAGAACCTTGGAAAACGTGGCAGTCAATTTGGATCGGTTTGAAATGATTTGGGCCGAGATCACAATAGCTAGGCTTCCATCATGCTGGCGTCCTACCCCTACCGTGTTACTGCCATTACCAACATATGAAGCACGTCTCAAGGAGGAGATGAACCGGACATATGTACTTTCAGATAAATCCACCTGGCTGAAAGCTGAGACTATAGTTTCAACGCTCCGCCAATAATTTTCCCTCTTGCACCTGGTAAAGCACAAAATTCCCACTGATGCAAATTTCGATGATCTCACTGAAGCTTATATCAGAGTGGAAGGATTCGCATCAATTCCTGAACCCACAGTAGACAGTCAGCAAAGGTGCACCAAGTATGCCAACTTGTTGGCCAGCTCATCAACCAATGTTCCGCCACCTGTGTTAGCAACCGCATCGACTCCATTGCACCAGTGAATGTTTTCAATTCATGATTCGTCCCTAGTGGCCTTTTAATTTTACTTTACTTTGTTACTTTTAAATTTCGAGTGTAATTCACATTTCACTTCTGCATTTTACTTTCTGTTAAAAAATGTTGTTTAATATTTTTGTTTGAAACAGCTGCGAGCATAACTGTAAATGATGAGATGCCCCTATCCCTCATCATGAATTTTTTTTATTTTTTATTGAGACCTAAAACTGATTACTAGCATGTGGGGAGGATATTATTCCCAAAAATATATTCTCACTCATGTTTCTGAGGATTCTATATAAGCAGCAACCGAATAGGAAAAAGGGTTCCAGATTTTCTGAAGAATATGTTGTGAAAGAGTTTTTGTATGCATTTGGTCGAAGCTTTAATATAAATGTGAGGAGCCCATTAGGTCTCAGTGATAAGGAGTTCCATATTTAATGAGGATTCTGGTCTTTGTGCTTTATAGTCTGTAACTCTGCCTTATGTGTTATAGTTTAGCTGTTTATTTCACCATTTCCATTTCTCTTGTATCATGCTCTGGAATGCAAGTGGCTCACTAGTTCTGGTATGAAGTTATCACAATTGATACTTATGCTAAAACCTGTCTAGCACTTTAAATACGGCTCAGTCATGATATGCTGTTTCATTTTCCCACTTCATCCATACTTCTTCTATATTAAGTGCTATGGGATATTATTTTAAAAGGCTATTGTCATGTATGGATTCTTATTATCATAAGCCCATCACATGTTTATATTGGTTTCTGGATTTCATCTTAGTAGGAGTTAGTATTCCCTCTATATTTCACACACAGCAAATACCGTCTGATTTTTCACCTCTGTAAGGAATTTTAGAATCTATCTCTCCTTATAGAAAGCTACCTTTGAATTTTCTGATACATTTATATTGAGAATTCACACTTTGCCTCTGCAGTATTGCTTTCTTGATGCTGAACTTATGAGTATTCTGGTTCCATCTACATTGAATTTTCATGTTAAACTTGAAATAGAAAAAGAGCCTTGTTCTAATAACTATCCATGTTGTATCATATTCTCCTTGCTATATAAGATGTCCTAGGCACTGGTCTTTCACAACTAAAGGCTGTCTCTAGGGTTGACAACACTAGGTATGGGAATTATGAGTTTTTTGTGGTTACTTTTTGTTTGATTAATGCTCCAACTACTTTCATGTGTTTGATGAATAATGTGTTGCGTCCATATTTGGACAATTTTGTGATAATGTTCATTGATGATATATTCATATATTATAAGAATGAGGAAGAGAATGTAGAACATATAACAACAATGTTAAGGTTGTTGAAAGAGAATAAGTTGTATGCCAATGTTAGTAAATGAAATTTATTTCAGACATAATTTCATTACGTGGGGCATGTTTTTTCCAAGGAAGGCATAGCACTCAACCCAGAAAATATCAGAGTCCGCGTGGAATGGGAAAATCCTAGGAATGTGGACGAGGTTATATCATTGATGGGGTTAGTAGGTTATTAAAAATGGTTCATCAGGAACTTCTCAAGAATTTTCTATCCTATTACATCTTTTCAGAGGGAAGGAAAGAAGTTTGAATGGACAGAGGAAGGTGCAACTAGTTTTGAGCAATTGAAGCAGTTGCTTACAAATGCTACAGTTCTAAAGATTGTAGATCCAGATTAAGAGTTCGTGGTGTGTAAAAATTATTTCAAGAGTGGACTTGGTGGAGTCCTGATGCAAGAAGGACATGTGGTATGCTATGAGTCAATGAGCATGAACAAAATTATGTGACACATGATCTTGAGTTGGCAGTGATCATGCATGCATTGAAGATGTGGAGGCACTATCTTCTTGGTAGGAGGTTTTTTTTTATGAGTGATGATAGTGGGATCAGATAATTGTCTGACCAACCTAATCTAAATTGAATGAAAGTTAGATGGCTAGCCACGCTTAGTGAGTTTTACTTTAAGACCAGAAACATCAAGGGAAAATAGAACATGGTTGCAGATGCTCTTAGTGAAAGAGTATAGGTAAATCACATAGCAACTATGAGTTCATATGGGACAAATTTTAAGGATTGGATATTACTAGCAGGAAAACAGGATAAATGGTACTAACAACTTAAGCACAGGTTACAACAACAAGGTACATGTGATTAGGATGTGGATTATCCTCTCACAACAGATGGTTTGGTCATTTAGGGACAAGATCTACGTGTCAGATATTTGTGAACTCAAGAAGCTTATCTTGAGGGAATTTCTTGTTAAGCCATAATAAGGTCATCTAGGATATCATAAGGCACTAAAATATATGAATAAGTTATACTATTGGAAAAATATGAAGAAAGAGGTAGCTAATTTCATCGCAAGGTGTCTGGATTGTAAAGAAGTAAAAGCAAAGTGCAAGAATTCAAGTAGTTTATTGCAACTGATTCTGATTCCAAAGTGGAAATGGGGGGTCATTTCCATGGATTTCATTATAGGTTTCCCAGGACATCTAGACAACATGATTCCATTATGGTTGTGGTTGACCAAGGTAGTTCACTTCATTCTAGTGAAGTCTACTTATTCAACTAGTGAGTTAGCCTAGGTCTTCATCATGGAGGTAATAATATTGCATGGTATTCCTAAGAATATTGTGTCAAATAAATATGCCAAGTTCACTTCCAGGTTTCAGAAGGATTTGTTTGCAGGTTTGGGGATGGAGTTGGATTTCATTACAACCTATCATCTGCAGACAGATGGACAAACAGATAGGTTTAACAAGATTCTTAAGAATATTCTAAGGATGTATGTCTTACACAAACAATGGAAGTGGGAATAATATATTCCACTAGTGTAGTTTTCCTACAACAATGGGTATCAAGAGTCATTGAAGATGAGTCCATTTGAGGAAATTTATGGGCATAGTTGTAATACTCCTATCAATTGGAGTGATCTAGTGGAAAAGGTACTGATTGGACGAGACATGTTGTTATAAATGGAATAGGAAATGCAGGTTATCAAGAAGAATCTAAAGGCACCACATGAAAAGCATAAGATTTATGTAGATCAACAGAGGGAATTTAAGGAATTTCAAGTTGGGGAGCATGTGTATTTGTGCATCAAACCCAAGAAGAGATCCTTTAGGATTGGATCATGTGCCAAGTTGAAACCTCAGTATTGCAGGCCTTTTGAGATCCTTGAGAGGATTGGACCAGTGGCCTACAGACTTGCACTACCATCAACAATGGAAGTGCATTATTTTTTCCATGTTTCATTGTTTAAATGATATGTGAATGATGTTGATCACATGATTGAATGGTTTGTATTACAAGTGGAGCCAAAAGTAGAATTACAACGAGAACCTCAGTGCATATTGATGCGGAAACAACTCATCCTCTGAAGCTGAGAAATAGAGCACGTTAAAGTCTAGTGGAAGCATTTTGGGCCCGATGAACCTACATGGGAGAGGGATGATCAGATGTGGGCTATATGTCCTTAAATGTTTTCCAATTGATGAAAAGGAGTTTTGGTGTGTGTGTGTGTGTGTACCATAATGAGATGTGTTATAAAGCTCCAATAAGCGGTATGGTTGTCATGTTGGTTTTTTCTTTTCAACGGGTTGTTGATTGTAAATAATGCATCAAGCTAACTTATAAAGCTCCATGCGTAGTATGTTTTGGTTTTCAACAGTTTTTTTGGTCATAGGCATCATAGAACATCGATGACGGTCTTCCCTGAAGGGGGAGTGGTTTGTAAAAACCCCTTTTAGAAGTTCATGTAATAAATTTAATAAAACAAAAATAAGACCAAGGTCATGGGACATGTATTCCAAGCTAAATGTTGGGAAAAACATCTTAGGGGCATCACTCGTTGTTTATTATGGATAAGGAAATTCACAAAGGCATAGGAAAATGAAAAAATACATGTATTGAAATTTAATTATGAAAATAAAGGAAAATAGGAGAAAAGGGAGATGAAAGGTCACACGTTTGGATGAGAGGGAAATTGAAGAAAAAATAGAGGAAAATGAAGAAAATAGAGGCATCAACGATAAAAAGGAACCTGATAAATCATTTTTAGCTTTTTCCCAGCTTTGGAGTAGGTGTAGCAAAGGGAAGAGAACAAGCACTTAGAAAAGCAAGAAAAGGAAAGAAAAGGAAGGGCAAAGAAAGTAAACGAGAAGAAATTAAGGTTGGATCAAGCAAATTTAGCAGGAGGATTTTGTAGGTAACATGTTTCATGTGTGATTTCCTAGCTTAGGTGTATGCATGGTACATGAATTTATTTCTTTGGTTCATTTTCTATCATTGACATGGGTTTTTCCTTGTGAGACATTAGTTTTAGCCTTGCCTTTCCATTTCTAGATAACCATGGTGTAATGGGAATCATGTTTGGTTGATATTTGGATTGTTGGAAAGTTTTGGAACAGGGTGAGGTGGTATCAGGAAAATTCCCAAGGGTTGGGGGTGGAGGTGGTTTAATCTCAGGGAAGCCCTCTATCTGTGGGTGGATATAGGAAAATTCCTCCAGGTAATGGGGTAGAAATTCTGATGCATCCAAGCTTGTTTTGGAATTAGTGATATCTTGACTAGTTTTGGCGAGATCACAATAGCCTGAGGGTGGAGGTGGTTTAATATACGGGAATCCCTTTTTGTTTATGTTTTGGTTTGCTTATGTGATATCTTGATAGGTTTTGGAGAGATCATGGTAGCATGAGGGTGGAGGTGGTTTAATCTCTAGGAATCCCTTGTTGTTTATGTCTTGAGATTCCACATTCATATTTGGAATATGGCATGGGGTTGATTGGCTGAAAGAAAGATTTGGTTCAACCCAATATGTTGTCCGGTGGTACGTGGAAGTCCCTAAATTGGTTGGATTTTGCATCAGTTAATAAGAGCTATTTCCCTATGGTAATATATGAGCACTTATACTTGTTATTATGATGATTTGATGGATGTTATGTCATGGTTAATAATCTGGTTATATGTTGGTTATAAGCATGGATATGTAATGTTATCTAGTTATGGCTTTGCTCAGGATTTGATAAGTATGTTATGTTTAATGAATTCATGGGCTGAAAAGTGTTATTTTAGCTATTATGAGAGGGCATTAGACCTTCTGGGTGATTCTTAGATAAGTTTCAGGCTCCTATAATTAGATATGCATTGATGATTTATAGATTACATGTTTACCATGTGTTTGATGAAATGAATGTCATGGTTAGGCATGGTAAGGTCAAGTACTTGATAAATTTTATTATGAATAAATTTTTCCTTATGTTATTTATCATTATGGAAAATATCATTGACTTTTGGGAAGTGGTATGGAGGTTAGCCTGAAATGGTGGCTCATAATATGGGACCACACCCTATGAACTAGAAATTTTGGGCTATAACTGCACCCTTGCAGGCTTTTGTATGCAATTCTAGGGTCATAACAACACCCTTAAAAGATTGTGCGTGTCATTGTGGCCCAGGTCACTGAAAATGAATCCAACTCAGGGTTTAGGTGCTTGGAGTGGTTGTTTAGATCTTGGGTATCCTGTAGCTCATGAGGAAGGTCAGTAAAGTTTCAATTTGTCGACTCCACTTCCTTAAATGGAATTAGGAGGTTGGGTCATGTTATTGTGGTGCTTCACTTTACATTTACTTGGGGGGATTATTAGATCAGGTAAATGTGGGGTGGCATGTTACATATTGGTATCAGAGCATGGTTCAAATACTTGGACTGGGTGGGCTAGATGCATGTCATTATTCATGCATGTTAAGGTTATGGTTTTCATGCATGAGGTAATTATATGCAATTAGAGTTATCATGCATGATGTAGATATATTGATATGATTATTTATATGCATGTATCGTTCTAATCTAGACTGATTTTTCAAATGAGATCGCCAGGAATCCATTATCAAAATGGAAGGTAAGCTCTGTGATTGAGCTATTTCCATTTTGATTGAGCCTATATCTAATTATAGTTATGTTAATATTGACTTGGTGGATGAGTGTGGTTTGAATAAATAAGTGAATGCAAAGTCTTGGTTGGTGCATTTGGCTACAAGTACTAAGAGGAGAGTACATCATTGGGTGAGAGCTTGTGCATTTGAGCTGAACAATATGTTTACATCAACACATCTGAATGTGATCCCATTGGGATCATACAATATGATTCTAGATATGGATTGGTTTTATCCTCATAGGACTAAGGTGGATTATTATGAGAAGGCTATCAAGTGCTTGGATGATGATGGAGAAAAGAGAATATTGTAGGGTAAGAATAATCCTACGTAAGTGAGAATGATTACAACTTTGCAGGAAAAGCACAATTGCAAGAAACTGTGTGTATTTTTTGCACTACATGTTTCCAATTACAAAGGTAAGGGTGTTGAGGATGCAAAAGATGCAAAAGTATTGAAGAGGTATCCAATTTTGTAGCAATTTCAGGATTTATTTCCAACAGATATTTAAAAGTTTCCTCCTCATTGGGAAGTCGAATTTTCTATTGAGTTGGTTCCAGGAGCAACACTAACATCAATTGCACCTTACATGATGAGCACTCCAGAGTTGGTGTAATTGAAGTTACAACTTAAGGAAATGATTGAAAAGGGATATATAATGCCAAGTGTATCGCCTTGGGGTGCACCAATTTTGTTTGTGAAGAAGAAGGACAACACTCTTAGGTTATGCATTGATTACAAGCAACTAAACAAGCTAACCATTAATAAAATGTATGCATTTACAAGGATTGATGACTTGTGTGATCAGTTGAAGGGAGCAGCAATGTTCTCAAAGATTAATTTGAGATTAGGATATCATCATGTACGCATCAAATAATAGGAAATCTACAACACTGCATTCCGTACTAGGTATGGGAATTATGAGTTTCTTGTGGTTCCTTTTGGTTTGACTAATGCTCTAGCTACTATAATTGTTTGATGAATAGTGTGGTGCATCCTTATTTGGACAATTTTGTGATAGTATTCATTGATGATATATTGATATACTCTAATAATGAGGAAGATCATGTAGAAGATCTAGAAAAAATGTTAATATGTAATATTCCCAATTAGTCCTAAGCTAATAGGAATATTCAATTTTGTTTTGTTTTTTGTTTCATGAATAAAATTGTGAAGGAGGATCAATAAAACTCCTAAACAACAAAATAAATCAATGCCCAATGTGAACAAGGCTAAATCTAGGCTATTTTCTTAAGAACACTTAAGTGTGAAAGAGGCTGGATCATTTGACCAAGTCAACCATGACCAAATCAACAAAATTGTCTACGAGGGATGTACCTCATTGATGCACAACGTAGTCTTAGTTGGAGGTGGCACATGTGAAAGGAGCTAAATCATTGAGATGTTTTAGGGTTTTGCAAGCTTTCCATCTTATAAAAGGAAGAGGATGGCACCAAGAGAGTTTTTGTTGAACATATTATTTTCTGAATATATTGTCTGTTTAGACATATATCATTCTCTTGGTTGTTTAGCAGAGAATTGGGTGTTCCTGGTCGGGAATCCCACCTATTTCCTTGAGGAGCCTCTTAGGGGAGTTTTCTGATCTTGTCCACTATCAAGCATTTGGCCAAGCTTCATCTTACACCTACAACCTAGATTCTATTGAGGGTTTGGTTGTCCTTGTAAGCTGCAACAAGTGGAGGCTAGATCTGTTCAGATCTAGGACATTCTAGGACCTCTTTTCAATGGGAAAGTCTTCTATCCCATTGGAAAGAGATTTCTGGAACTTTGGAGCTGAATTTTCAGATCTTGGCATCAGGCCAACCGAGTGCTAGATCCCACAGTGCAGTTTCCTTCCAGAATTGCGTTATTTGCAAGAAGGAAGTTGCAGGGTGTTTTAACAAACTTTTGGAGGAGAGATCTCTGGTGTTTGGGTTCTGCCCTTCACTGTGGTGATCCATGGATTAGATATCTAATCCATGTCATGTTCAAAACTAATCTAACTTCTATTGTATTTTTTGTAGCATTTATGAATACTATTGCAGAACTACAACTTTAGATCTCAGATCTACTCTTTGTATCTCATGTTTTGTTCAAAATCCCAAGGGGAATGTGTAAAGGAGCTCTTCTAGTGTACATATCTAATATAGATCTAATGTTTTGTGCACAGATCTGCTCTAGATCTGGATTGTAATATACAGCTGCTGTAACTCTTGAAAATAACATTGTCAAGCCTTTTTGCAGATTAAACAATGTTGTAGCCCCTTAATTTGAGGGTTTTCGTCATAAAAGTCTTCTACTTTTCTCTTGTACATTGTATGGACCACATTATAGATCTGATTTGCTGATTTACATGTCATTTATGAGCCTCCATATTGGCCTCTTACTGCTGCTATGTAAAACTGCGTTATTTTCCAGCAAAGTTGTTTAATATTGTTGCAGGCCCATTTTTGGGGTGTGTTTACAATTATACTAGGCGTGGGAGACTTGTTTACCTCACCTAGCATCATTTGTTTCTAAAAAAATCTTGGATTTAGATGGTAGATGGATATATCTAAGGGATCCAAGGGTTGGATTTTCTTTCTGTAGCATACATATCTGGAAATGCATTTTTATTTCATGTATTGCTGAGCAGTCCAATATTGGGATATTATAAGGTACTCCAAATATTGATGATTTTCCCTATTTTGGGATATTACAATGGTATCGAAGCATGATCTTTGGCTCAGCCTGTGAGTTCCATCTATCAGAAGGAGCAAGATCAGAATGATGGAGAGGACGAGTTTGCTCTGATCACTTTTCAGATCTAGAAAGAACCTCTCCCAGGAGGTTAAGAAGATGAAGGAGAAGAGATGCCAAGAAAATCCTAGAGGGTTTCAAGAAGAGGAAGGACCATGCACTTCCTATTCTCATAAAGAAGAAAACAAGAAGCATGGAGGACACTTGGATCGTCAGATTCTAAGTGAATACCTTATTGAGTACAAGTCTCAACCTAAAGCCTTCAAGGAGACTCTAGCTTTCCCACAGTTCATTCAACTGGAGGAAGAGAGGAGACCCTGCAGCAAGGGAGAAATCAAGGGCAATAGGTTTCCATTGTCCACTTTTGATGGGAAATCTGCAACAAAGGTTTGGGAAAGAAGACTTGATGAATTTTTCCTACTACATCTAGTGGTATAGAGAGAAGCAGTAGAGATTGCAGCGCTACACATGAAGGGAAAAGCAATCACTTGGTGGTTCAATCACATAATTCATAAAAAAGTATCTACTTTGGTAGATTTCACTCATAGGGTGATCAAGAGATTTGATGAAGAACGATCAAAGAGGGAGGAGCCCTCACCACCTCTTGAGGAGACTTATATCAGTGTTGTCACAACATTGGAGGAGTAGCCTTCAACATCAATAGTTGAGGGAGCCAACATAGTAGAATAAGGAACTCTTGCAGCCATACAAGGTGTTCCCAAAGCCCATCAAGGTATGATTGAATTTCCACTTTATACTGTTGCAGCAAATCTTCTAGAGGATTGTAGAAATTTGTTGTTGCATGACCCAGGATCATCACTTACTACTAATCTAGAGCAACAGAGTTGCACTGTGCTATCCAAGAGCAGCAGTGAAGAAAGTACGACCCATTCCTCATGGAAGCATTCACATGTTAGCTTCATTCAGGAAGCAAAGGAGGAAGAAATGACAAAGGGTAGAAATCTTGAGATGAGAAAAATTTTCTCCTCTCTAGATGACACTTTCTCAATGAGCATGCCACAGCTCAAAGAGATACTTCTACTTGTAGCATATCCAAGATCCCACTGGTTTTGGAAGGCCATGCATGAGGGGGAGGTCTCATCAAGAGATCCCATTGGAGGTGCACTTCAACATTTCATGAAGTGCAAGGTTCTTAAAATATTTGAGGAGGTCGGTGTTCTACAATGGGAGGATACCAAGTATTTGTAGAATGAGATCCATCACCCACATTGGGATGAGTGGATGATAGTATGGAGCAAGGGGTTTCCAAACCACTTTAATATCTATGATACAGGCTAGAAAGAAGCATGGTTGTGCTGGTTGATTTGGGGTGAGTATGGTTACTACCCAAAGATTCCTATTTTATTTTCTCATGCCTTATGTCTCAATGATAGAATGCATAAGAAGAAGGCATGGTTGCTTTGGCTGTTAAGAAGAGAGTTTGGACATCACATGTCAAATTTTATGTCCATGTATTTATTCTCATGTATCTACATATTTTTATGTTTGAGATGTATCTCATGTATGTACCTTGGTTTGGGAGGAAGGATAACTCCCACATGATGTGGCATAAAGGAGCTTGTTTGTACTATGTGGATGATACATCTCACATGTCCATCATTGTATTGTTGCTCCATGATTTGCATATTGATAATGAAAGAAGGCAACAAGAGTCCGTGTTGCTATGGTTACTATTGGGGGAGTATGGGCTGAAATTTCTCCATACTCATCATGATATTTCAGGAGGAATGTATGGCACATTCAAAGTGAAAAGAGGCTACCCTTCAACATTGAAGGATAAGGAGGGGCTTCCATTTAGGAAGAATATTTCCACACATGGCAGCATGATAGTGGATGACTTTGACATGTGGAATGTCAAGGAGAGGATGCTACAAAGGGCCTACAAATAGTTCTGTTTCAGCCCTACCTATTCTATGAAGATATACAACACTATCATGAGATGCTTTGAATGGGAAGGCCTTGGAGGAGAGCTACATCAGAATTTTGAAGAATGCATGAACCATGTGGAGTTGGAACAACAACAAGACTCTATGAAAGAGTTATTTCAGCCATCTCTTCCTACCTTGAGAGGAGGAGAAAGATCCATACACCACTCCACTTGTATAAGAAGGACTTTGGGTGAAGAACATACATATGTGAAACATGTTTCATTTTATGTTTATATGTATTCTCTCACTGATTTTATGCAGGCCATGACTCCAAGAAGGAGTGATACATCTTGTAGATCTCATGGCAAACAATGGGCCACAAAAATTTCTGAATTTGGCCACTCCCTTGATGAGAAAAGGGAGATTTTCCATCATGATGGGTGCTTCATTAAGGCACCAAACATACATCTCCTTTTTAGCAATTGTGAGATGGCCTGGGTAGCAAGTGGTGGGAAAACCACTTACCATGTTTTGATTTGAAGCAGGCAGGAGATGCACTGCGTTGGTATCATATGTGGGATTATGACCCACGTCCTCATGCTCAAATTTATGTTTGTATGTACATTGCTTTGATTCCATACATAGATGATATACTTGTCCTTTTTATGGGGATGTATAGAATGAGGATGGGATCCATGTATGTACCACATGGGATGGAGACTCTCTATGTGGCATATGCTACATGTTTTAGAGAGAGTATTAGTTCAGCCATGATAGTCTCATTTGAGTTAGTGACTCCTTATGGGATGGGTTATTTACATCTCATAATAACAATAGAGAGACAATTCATGGAGGATTCTTTTGGTGAACACTCAGCTCATGGAGGAAGCTTATCACTTGGTTGTGTCACCAATGGAGGAGGAAAGAAGTTGCAACACTCACCTTATCAGTTGCTTGAGGACAAGCAACATTTTGGAGGGGAGGACTGTAATATTACCAATTAGTCCTAAGCTAATGGGAATATTCAATTTTGTTTTGTTTTCTATTTCATGAATAAAATTGTGAAGGAGGATCAATAAAACTCCTAAACAGCAAAATAAATCAATTCCCAATGTGAACAAGGCTAAATATGAGCTATTTTCTTAAGCATACTTAAGTGTGAAAGAGGCTAGATCATTCAACCAATTCAACCATGACCAAATCAACAACGCTATCTAGGAGGGATGTACCTCATTGATGCACAACGCATTCTTAGTTGGAGGTGGCACATGTGAACGGAGCTAAATCATTGAGATGGTTTAGGATTTTGCAAGCTTTCCATCTTCTAAAAGAAAGAGGATGGCACCAAGAGAGCTATTGTTGAACATATTATTTTCTGAATATATTGTCTGTTTAGACATATATCATTCTCTTGGTTGTTTAGAAGATAATTGGGTGTTCCTGAATGGGAATCCCACCTCTTTCCTTGAAGAGCCTCTTGGGGGAGTTTTCTGATCTTGTCCACTATCAGGCATTTGGCCAAACTTCATCTTACACCTACAATGCAGATCCTGTTGAGGGTTTGGTTGTCCTTGTAAGCTGCAGCAAGTGGAGGCTAGATCTGTTCAGATCTAGGACATTCTAGAACCTATTTTCACTGGGAAAGTCTTCTATCCCATTGGCAAGAGAGTTCTGGACCTTTGGAGCTGCATTTTCAGATCTTGGCATCAGGCCAACCCAGTGCTAGAGCCCACAGTGTAGTTTCCCTTCTAGGATTGCGTTATTTGCAAGAAGGAAGTTGCAGGGTGTTTTGACAAACTTTTGGAGGAGAGATCTCTGGTGTTTGGGTTCTGCCCTTGACTGTGGTGATCCATGGATTAGATATCTAATCCATGTCGTGTTTATATTTTCTCTGACTTATATTGTATTTTCTGTAGCATTTCTGAATACTACTGCAGATCTGCAACTTAAGATCTCAGATCTACTCTTTGTATCTCATGTTTTGTTCAAAACCCTAAGGGGAATGTGTAGAGGAGCTCTTCTAATGTAAAAATATAATATAGATCTAATATTTTGTACACATATCTGATCTAGATCTAGATTGTAACATACAACTATTGCAGCTCTTGAAAGTAACGCTGTCAAGCCTTTTTGCAGATTAATACAGTGTTGTAGCCCCTTAATTTGAGGGTTTTCTTCATAAAATTCTTATACTTTTCTCTTGTACATTGTATGGACCAAATTATAGATCTGATTTGCTGATGTACATGTCATTTATGAGCCTCCATATTGGCCTCTTACTATTGTTATGTAAAATTGCATTATTTTCCCGCAGAGTTGTTTAATATTACTGCAAATCCATTTCTAGGGTGTTTTTACAATTATACTAGGTGTGGGAGACTTGTTTAACTCACCTAGCATCATTTGTTTCTGAAAGCCTCTTGGATTTAGATGGTAGATAGATAGATCTAAAGGATCCAAGGGTTTGATTTTATTTCTGTAGCATACATATATGGAAATGCATTTTTCTTGCATGTATTGCTGAGCAGTCCAATATTGGGATATTATAAGGTATTCCAAATATTGTTGATTTTCCCTATTTTGGGATATTACATAATATCATTGAGAGAACACCATTTGTATGCCAAGCTTATTAAATGTAGTTTATTTTAGACAAAATTTCATTACTTGGGTCATGTTGTTTCCAAAGAAAGCATAACAGTGGACCTAGAAAAGCTCATAGTTATCATGGAATGGGAAGCTCCTATGAATGTGGATGAGGTCAGATGATTCATGGGGTTACCGAATTATTATAAGCGGTTCATCAGGAACTTCTCACAGATTCCCTATCCTATTCCATCTTTGCAAATGAAAGGAAATAACTTTGAATGTACATAAGAATGTGTAGCCAATTTTGAGAAGTTTAAGTAGTTTCTTATAAATTCTCTAGTTCTAAAGATTCTCTAGTTCTAAATATTGCAAATCTTATTAGATGGACAAATCCATCTTGTAGATAAGAGTGATCTCCCTAGTATCCTAAGGATATCTAGAAACAAACAGATAGATATAGACCATTTTCTCTAGACTATTTTTCTTAAAAATTACTAATTAACTATGAAGAGATGCTCCTACCTGAAGTCCAACGCTTAATCAGTCTTCAATCCAGTTGTTCCAGAAGGTATCGATCTAGCATATAATATCTTCAAACAAAGACAAACAAACAAGATCAAAAGAATCTGCAAGATATGATAATTCAAAAGAAATAATCTATCTTAGTGATCAAGGAATCCAAGAATTAAAGTATTCAAAAGATAGATGAAAAACTCAATGAGAAAATAGAATCCATTTGTATTAACTTTGAATAAAAAGAAGAAACCTTACAACCTTGACGCGTTGATGTTTGTACAGGTTCTTCCGGGGTCCCGAACAACCATTTTCCTCAGTTGACAAGACTGCAACTCTCTGAATCAACATAAGAATATGGCTATGAGTATGTAATATCTCTCATGCCAATGATGCCAAATATGGAGAGTATAATTTCTTAAGCAATTCTCTTCTATAAGCTAAGAAGTACCCTTGAGAGTGAAACATGGTCTCAATTTATAGCAGAAGGGAGGTAGTTTCAGTACCAATAAGGAAGAGATAAAGCCCTCTCATCATGGGATTTCAGATCCAAAAACCAAGGGATGGCTCCATTTATGAAGGGATAAAGGTTCATGAATGGAAGGGGAAAATATTGACCAGATAGAACTTCTAGAAGGCCCCAGCTGGGAGAATATTTGACCAACTGGGCTTCTAGAACTTACTTTTCTTTTTATTTTACCTTTTACGGGGGTCCACAGTTTTAATGAGTAGAACATGTGGGATGTACCATAGGTTTTATAGCAATAAACTATGGTACCGCATGAATGACTAGGAAAAGTGCAGAGTTAGGCTTTTTAGGGTTTTAATAAGCTTTTTCCCAAGTCCAAGACTTGATTTAGGAACTTTATGATTTTGGACCTCTAAGGGAGCAATAAATAGGTAATGATGAACCCATATAGATAGCTAAATGTCATGGTGAAAAATTTTAGTGTAATAGATTGCCCCCTAAAGTGTGAATTCTGAAGAGTTCTAAAGAATTTTGAAGGGTGAAGTGCTTTATAATTCTGAGGATCGGGCTGCAGGCACACCGGTTGAAACCTGGAAAAAAACATTCAATGCAAGAATATATATATATATATATGTATATCATCACTGACGTAGGAATTCCCATACTCAGATCAAAACTAACTACATGTTTTGATACATAAATGGTTTTAGAATTAAATTAATAGTAGACACAGTATGGACGCAGCCATCTGTCATGAGTAGTCTACTATATGATAAAAATCTCCTCGTAGCCTGGATGGTGGAAACTAGATCCAGGGTCTTCATCTCTGCTTCTCGAACTAATACGATTCTATCCATGCGATTAATTGTATCGAAGTCGAACATGGTAGAAACCACTTGATTACCATTCAATGATGTGAACTGTTAACAAGTGTGAGAGAAACCACCAATAATGAAAATGGCTCTCAAAGTACTCAATACAATCTATGGAATATGAATTTGTGATCTAAAGTCAAACATTTCACAGGGTCATTCGAAAGAAGGTCAATGATGCAACCTATCATCGAAGGCGAGAAACCTACCATTAGGGAATGCAGATCCCAAGGTACTGATAGGATTCTAGATCAACTTTCTAGATGATGAGCTATCGTCGATAGAAAGTGAATCATTGTAGGAAATCCCACGACATGAGACCATTAGATCAAGTTTTGAAGAAATATTTGCAAGCACTAACTCAGGGATGGTCAACGCGAATGGAGACAAATGTTTGCAATAAATGGTTTATTAAACTGATCTCTTGATCACATAATGACACTGCAGATGGTGACGATTGACCTAAAGCTAATACCCATAAACTGGTTGAAGACTTTCAATGTGGTTCGATTAACTGTTTGGCCAAAGTATTTTCCCAACCCAAATATGAATATGACAAAAATGTCATGTTCAAGAGTGGTATACTACTTTTGGAATGAAGTATGAAAACTGGATTCATCTTCTCTCTTTTTCCCCCACCATTTCTAGCAAGTACCTCTTTATTTTTAACAAGCTTGAGGAGGATAACATTTGCTTGTTATATAAGCTCATCCTTCGGATGAGTCCAAATTAGTATTAAAATCGAACCCTAAGAAGGAGTGGTTCATTCATGTTTATAATTGGCAGGTCCTTTACTGTCAAATTTTAACGAGTCTAGTATAGGTGAAATTCAATGTTTTTCAGTTTTAGAGAGTTAGAAGAAAAACTTAAGAAAACTCCATGGGTGTTATTTTTCGTAACTTAGTCTCTCAAGCCCGAAAAAGGATAAAATAATGCAGGAGAGAACTCTATTGACCATGATTAGCCAATGTATACCTTTTTCATAAATATTCCATTTCAGTCCGGAAAAGGGGTAAACTTATATGGAAGAGACAACTGTTCATTTCCTTTAACGAGTTCGAATAGTCAAGTACTCAGAAATATTTTCATTTTTAGAAAGTCTGAAAAGGGCTTAAAATAGAACTCTAGAGTTTTGCTTTTTCATAATTTTCAAGAGCACGAAAAAGTGATAAAAGTGTACTCATCATCAAAATAATCCTTTTCTCCTGACAATCCTATTTTCTACACATAAACTCGAAAAATTAAACATATCTGTTTCCAATAAGTAAATACTTTTGAAAAATAAGTTTTAAAAGTGGAAAATAAATAAAATAATATTTTATTTGTTCAAAAAATCTTATAAAAAGTAGTTCAAAAAAGTCATTTTCACCTTTTGTGTTGAGAGTTGAAAATTGAGAGCTCTGGGCAAAAAAACATTCCAGAGGTGATAACGAGAGAACCGACTTGCTCAAATTGAAATATGTCAAATCCAGGTAATCCAAAATACTCTTCTCTTCAATTTCACCCATTTTCATTCTCTTATTTAGTCTTTAATTTCATTTTTGAAAGAAAAGAGGTTCAAAATTTTGCTCATGGGAGTCCGCAGGTCAGCCATTGGTTACCTGTGGACCCCGATAATTTTCCTAAAGGAAAATTATCAGGCTACCACATTTTTTACGAAGAGCCCGTGCAGGGGTCCACACTGTCCCTATACAAAAACTGTGGAGGCATCGTAAGAAAATGAAATTTGATAAATTCTCTCAAAAATGGATAAAATACTCTAATAGCTTCTAACCATTAAATGTGTCCATTTGAAGGTCATTGCAAAATGTTAGAGTGGCAATAACGTGAGCATGAAGAGGTAGATGATGTGACAATGAACAATCCAAACACAATGTGTGTTTTGAGAAATTGTGAAATATACAAATTCTAGGCTATTTAGGGCATGAGGGCACAAGTAGAGCTAATGACCTGGCTGGTGAATAAATGGGACATTCAGGAACAATTTTTTATCATTGGAGATCACAAGCTACAAATTGAGCTTGAAGACATCTACTTCCTCACTGGTTTATCAAAAAGGGGTGAACCTGTCTCTTTGTTTGGAGCTAGGCAAGGTAGCCTACCTATCGCTAGCTACAAACAAGAATTTTGTAATAAAGAAACTGATCCCAAAGACAACCAGATAGACATAAAAACTTTCATATGTCTTGATCTGAAAGTCACTGCATTCACTGTTACCAGATTATATGGAAGTGCAGCTCCACATGTGTCTACCAAGTCACAAATGCAGACAGTTGCCGAATGCTACAAAGGCACTATCTTCAATTGGTGTGAAGGGGTGTTGACCAATATGAAAGGTCAATATGGGTATGGTGCTATCTTAGTATCTTTAACTTTGGAGAGGATTCCGTCCCTTGCCCCTCAGTTGATCTCTATTGACCATGGTGAACTTAGAGAGCCTTGTATGGTACGATGGGTGGCACTGATGGCTTGCCATGGTGGCGATGGTTGCACGGAAGTCCGATTCACTCCAGCATATTTTTGTTGGTTAGAGAACCAAATATTTGCTATCGAGGATTTCCCGTATGCAAGCATAGACTTCTGAAATGATCCTAAGATGTCCTTACCTCTGGGGGCACAATGGGATGACTCAAGTAAATGAATTGTTTTGATGTGTTTAAACTCTAATTTTTATTTTTATTTTCAATCATCCAATACTGATAACAAAAAAATTTAAATGCAGATGTTGGTCCATGAAGACCCGCCAATCTCCGTCGCTTCGAGAGGAAGCCAACAGATCCTATTGCACCACCATAGAACCAGGCAGTAGAGATTCTCACTAACTTAGAGCACAACTTGGAAAGGTTGACTAAAGACATCCCAGAGACAATGATGGATGATATTCCTCTTTGTCTCCAGAGGCATGCCACTGGTGTTCCTGGCCAGTTTTGGAGATACCTGCGTAGGGTGGCGCATGCGATAGTTTATTATCATGATCATCACAACGGATTGTGGATGAACTTCGCAGACTATTGTATTTTTGTTTTTTGTATCACTATCTTTCAGATCATAAGGTGTTTTAAACCTATGGTCCTAGACGATGTAATATTTTTTGAAACACAAACTCTATCTATGATATGACTACTTTTGCCAGCTATCTTGTTCAACACATATCGAATGTTGTTTTGATTTACTATTTCAATGTTGCAAATGTCTATTTATAACATTATTAGCTTATGCATCAGCCAATGTATTTAAAATTCTTGGAATGTGTTGATATTCAATGTAATCAAACTTCCTTTCCAAGAGACGAACCTTCAAAAATAATCGTAGTAACACTGGATTTTTAATTGCGTATACCCTGTTTAAATGTAATACAATGAGTTCAGAATCTAGCCTAACAATCAAACGTCGAATGAAAAATGGGTTCAAATTTCCCAGCTCCTATTTTATCATTAGCTTGGTAATATACCAATACTAGGTCACCTTCTGAAAAAATATGAGGTGTAACACTTCGGTCTTACTGAGCTTTAACACATTTTTTATGAGCTTCGGTTGCTAATGCAGCGGTGTGCCGGGTCTCATCTAATTGTGCTAAGTACAAAAAGAATTTTTCCTCTTCAGAGGTGGCTGGTAGTAACTATATGGCTAATTAGAGTGATGGTATTTTGCATTCAATAGGTAACACAACTTCTAAACCGTAGACCAGTTGAAAAGGAGTGAACCCTGTTGCAGTTTTTTTTGAGGTTCGGTATGCCCAAAGTGCTAAGAAAAGCATATTATGCCAATTCAATTTGTGAATTCCGATTATCATTTTAATCATAGTGGTTAAATCTTTATTGACGGCTTCAACCTGACCATTAGCCTACATATATTATGGAGTAGAGTTATCATGGCGCAGGTCAAGTTGGTCAGAAATTTCGGTCATCATGATGTTTCAAAAATGACTCCCATGATCAGCAATGACAGCTTGGGGTACACTGAAATGAGTAATCACGTGATTGAATACAAATGTAGCTACATTTTTACCATTGGCCGCAAATGTAGGCATCACCTTGGCCCATTTGGTAAAATAATCTAATGCGATAATAATATACCCATGCCCCCCTGACCGAGTGAGGGTTACATGTAATGAAATCAATGCCCTATTTTGCCAAAGGACCTACAACAATTATGGGGTGAAGAGGAGCTGGTGGTGCACGCATATTCCGATCAAATATCTGACAGTTATGGAATTTTTGGACCTCGAGAATGTAATCTTTGAATAATGAAGGCCAAAATTAACCAGCATGCAATATCTTTTGGGTTGTGGCAAACCTAGACATATGACCGCCACATGCTCCAGAATGGCAGTCATTCAAAACTCGTTCAGCCTCTTCATGAGTCAAACATCGTTGAAATACAGAATCCACACCATGACGATAAAAAGTGTCTCCAACAATATTGTATTGCTGAGATTGGTAACGTATCTTTCTTCGATGTGACGTGAAAGTTCAGGCCAAAAAGTTTGGGTTTGGAGATAAATGATGATATCCCCATACCAAGGATCTAACGTACTGATAAGAAACATAGATTCATCAGCGATCGGATGCTCTACCACAGTTTCTGTCTCAGTATTTGGGAAGTCACACATAAGTTCGGTGAACACTAGTGATTTATTTGATTTGGATTTTTCAAATTCTAAATAAAACTCCTGAAGTATAACTATCCATTTAGAGTATTTGCCCTCGAGCAATTGTTTAGTCAGAATATACATCATCGGGTTGCAATTAGAGATCGCAGTCGTTTTTCGTAACAAATGTAATGACAAAAACGTTGGACAACTTGTAGTGCTGCCAAGGCCAGTTTCTCCACATGCGAGTATTTAATATTTGTTGGATTGAGATTTCGACTGAGGTAGTAAATAACATGCTCATTGTGGAATTCATCCTTCTGAACTAATACCATTCCAATGGTGGAATTAGAGGTTACTAAGTATAAAAAATAATCCTGGTTGTAATTTGGTGGATGCAATAACGGTGCATGTGTCAACAAGTATTTTAAAGCATCAAAATATCGATCAACGATCTCATCCCAAATAAAAAGAACATTCTGTTTCAACATCCTTGTAAAACCTTTAGTTAACTCAGCATAGTTATGGATAAATCTACGTAGAAAGTTTACTTTCCCTTGCAAACTTTGGAGTTGGCGAAGTGTGGAAGGAGGAGGTAAATTGATAATAGCCTCAACCTTCGAAGGGTCGACACGAATGCCTTCTTTCGAAACAACAAATCCCAGTAATCTACCAGATTGTACAAAAAAAACACACTTGTGGGGATTCAAGTGAATCTTATAATACCTACATCTCATAAAAATTTCTCGTAAATGAGTAGGATGATCTTCCGTGTGTAATGAATGAGCAAGTAAATCATCGAGATAAGGTTGAACAATGTGTTTAATGTCATTAAAAGCATAGGAAATTTCCCTTTGAAAAGTTTCCCCATCATTCTTCAATCCGAAAGGTAGTTTACAATAAGAAAATGTTCCCCAAGGAAAAATGAATGTTGTTTTTGGTTGATCGGCAGGGAGTATGTTGATTTGATTGTATCTGAAAAATCCATCCATAAATAAATAAATTTCATTTCCAACACAATCATCAATAATTTGGTCGATATAAGGAGTTCGATAATTGTCTTTAAGACAAGCTTTGTTAATATCACTATAGTCAACACATACTCGTACTGTTCCTTGTTTTTTAGTAACATGAATGATATTAGATACCCAATCTGTTAAAGAAATTGGATAAATAAAACCTGCTTTTAATAATTTCTCAACTTCAACTTTAATAGTAGCATCTTTTCGTGGATGTATCAGACGTAATCTCTGCCTGACAGGTTTAGCATCCAGGCAAGACTTTATTTCATGAACGACAATATTGGGATCGATTCCTGGCATTTATTCATAAGACTGGGCAAATATGTCATAAAATTCTTGAAATAGGGCTTTATATGTAGAAATTTCATCTGACGTACAAGAAGCACCTATATGAATGTTTTCAATATTTCCTAGTTTAATGGATATGTCAATGGGAACCGTAGAAGAAATATTTCCCAAATTAATTTCAGAATCCGAATTTGCAATTTATATTGGACTCTGAGGTTCATTGACATAGTCAATTGGAAAAATAGATGAAAAATTATTTTCAAATCTATTAAGCTCAGGTAAAAATGATGACCTATGATGGAGATCATCCCATGGTAATTCATCTATGGACAATAATTCACAAATGCTTTCATCAGTATGAAACACTTGTTGAAAAGGATCAGGAATTGATGTTATAACTGAGCTTGATGGTGAAAAATATTCTTCGTCGATCACATTCATTAGATCATAATTAGTTGATAAAGGATTGGAAAATGGCTGTAATGCTTGATATGCTATCTCAAAAGGACTCAAAGGCATCGCGCCAGTAAAAGAATCCAGTTCTGTTTCTAAAGGCACTATCCAAGGATCATCAAATGGAATAGTGCTTGATGTAATCATATTGATATTAGTAATAGTACATGGTACGTTAGGTGGAGGCGTATAAAAATTTCCCATTAAAGCAGAATTTTTGATTAAACCTACTCCTACATCCTCATAAGGGATAGTCGATTTCACAACATGCTGAATACTATCCGTAGAGGCTGGGTCAGACGAATAATATGAGAGCTGATCGATTTTCACAATATTTCCTTGATGTGGAAACATGATTAATCGAAAGACGAATGACACGATATCATTCATAGCATAATACCAACTTCGACCTAGAAGAAGGTTGTAATCTATAGGGGCATCAACAACTTCCACATCTAAATTAACGATTTTACCTTCGAACTCTATAGGTAGATCCTGCAAAATTCCGAAAGGATGGAATCCTCTTCCATCAAAATCTTTGAGGATGGTTGGTGATTGGTTAAGGGTTGGATAACCAAGTGATTTCCAATAGTTTAATGACATGATACACGTAGATGCTCCTTCATCAATAACAGTACGAAAGCAACGTCTTTTTTTTACTAGTACTGGAATCTGAAAAGCCATTTGATGAGGGAGACGAGGTGTAAAATTTTCTAGATTGAAGACCATGAGGTTCGAATCCTGAAGATCTACAGCTCCAATTGCTGATAAGAGTAACTTCCTTTGTGCTGGGCATGACTAAAACACTTCTAATGCCGACATTGTTGAAGGCGATATCGCTTAATCCTCCACAATGTTGTAATTCTGAGCAGCTCTCGCATGTGGATTGAAAGCTGATTTACGAAGTACACCTTTAGCAGGCTGTTTGATTACTAAATTAGGATTAGGTTTCTCAATATGAAGTGGATCGGAAACCAAAGGAGATGTAGCTGGCGCAGAATTAGAATTTTCTATTTCTTTACCAGAAACGAGATTTTTACTACCATAATCTTGCGATCAAGTTGCAACCATTACCTGAGACATCAGAAAAATATCTACTGATGTATTAAAATAATATCCAATCATTTTTCTATCTTGAACAGGAAAATGATCCTTCAAGAAAACGGGAGTGGGTGAACCCATGAAAAACTTAGATACCTCAGCCCTGCGGACATTCCTTGGTGAAATGATCCTCGTCACAGATAAGACAAGGATAACGAGGTTTCCGTTTATCATCAGTCGGCTCATTTTTATCAATTTTTTCCTTGGGGGATGAAGTTTGTTTACTTTTATTCTTCCCTTTCTTCTTATTGCCATATTTTGACTTTGTAGTAGATGAATCAACAATGTGAATATCGGCAGAAGTTTCCAAGGAAGATTCTCCTTTTGGTGAATTAGGTAAAGTTATTATGGGAGAAGTAACCTTTGAATATTTCTTCTTACTGTTAGTCATAATAACTGAACCAATTACGCCATCAGTGGCATGAGACCCTGAAGGAGTCGCTATTATCTGACCAGGACGTAGTAAATTGGGAATTTTATCGTACAAACTACCCGACTGGGTATATAACAAGTCAAGATACTGAGCTTGAGCGATGAATTTTTCTTCTGTAACAACTCCTGCTTTAGCTACATCTTCAGTGATTTTCGGTAGCAATGATTTGATAAACCATTCTGCCAATATACGATCCAGGATAAAAACTTTCACCAAATGTCTTGTACGTCTCCATTCATGTATATGATCTGATATGTATGTAGACGTGGATTTTTTTAGTGAAGTTAATAATTCTGTGCCATTGTCGTATCTGACTGGCAACTGAAAATGAGTTAAGAAAGCAGTTGCTAGAGCATTGAAATTGTTAATAGAGCCTTGTGGTAGTTCAATGTACCATTTGGCAGCTAATCCTATTAAAGTTCTCTGAAAAAGTCTAAGTCGAATAGAATCGTCAATTAATGAGTTGGATGCACACCAGAGGTGGCAAGTCATGACATGGTTAGAAGGGTCCTCTCCTGGTTTTCCTTCAAGTTTTGGGATATCACTGGGAAACTTATGTGGCATTGGCATCCAATATAAATAATAATAGATTGAATCATTCGTAAGGCGTGATAAATTGGGTAAATCCAAAGTTGCTATGAATGGTAACCGACGGTTAGGGTCTTGTGAAACTATACTAGTTAGGAGGATATCCAGGATATCCTGGAATAGCCTGTGCATTGGGAATCAGAATTCCTCCTGGATAACCAAGATTAACCGGACCATACTGGGGCTAAGTAGGCATTTGGTAAGTATACCCACGGTATGGTTGATATAATGGATTTTGTGCTACAGGTCCATATTGATACAACCCTTGGTAAGGTCGATAAGTAAACTAAGGTTGGCTTGTTATAACTATACTTGTACCAGATTGTGCTGCAGGCATCTGAATAGTAGTCTGGGGAGAAGGTCCAGACTGTGGAACAGAAACTTGAGGAATTGGTACTGATACTTGAGGGGCTGTAGAAATAGGAGCTACAGACATTACAAGAATAGGTGTGGTAGGCTGAACAGAAATTGGTGCAGTAGTTTGGGTTGGAGTTCTAGGTGTACTCGAACCGGGTTGCTAAACACTACCTGATGTAGGTACTTGAATGGTAGGTTGAACAGGTTGGATAGGTTGGATAGGTTGTAGAGGTTGGATAGGATGTTGAACGTGAGTATAACCAATCGGTTGTCCAAGCTGATAATAAGGTACTTTCATATTAGGTTGCAAATTCTGTTGAGCTTGAGATGGATCCCACACTGTATTAGGTTCGGGATATGAAGGTCCCATAAAAGGTTGTGGATAAGAAGGACCATATCTAGGCTGATAATTTGGAACATAAGTTGGATAATTTACTGGATAATTCCCACCTCAAGGATACAATTGTTGTTTCGGGTAAAATTGCTACCCTAAAGGAGGTTGTGGACCCTGAGTTGGATACTGACCTTGAGGTGGATATTGACCTTGAGGCACGTATTGCACTTGCGGTTGATATTGACCTTGAGGCATGTACTGACCTTGAGGTTGCCCCTAGGCTGTAAATTACTACCTTGAGGTTCAGGGTTTGGAATGTTTCCAGATATCATATAAATTTTTTCCGCATTTACAGTTCCGGTATTTGATTCATGTAGTCTAGATGATAGTGTATGTTTATCGGGAAAAGGAGACATCCCTAAGAAAATACTAGAGAGCGGCTGGTATCCTGTAGGAACTGAAGGACCACCATACAAATATGTTTTTGGAGATTCAGAAAACATAGATGACTCACCAGACATGTCTAGAGGATATCTATAAACTCTCGGTGTAGAAGGAAATGGAATTCGATGTGGCAAAAAATTCAGACCAACGTTCTGTATAAAATCTATCAATGAAGAATACCAAGCTTCTTGTCTAAAAGGACTATAAAAAATTGATTCACGTTCTCTAAGATCTAAAGTTTCCTATGCCAAAGGAAGAACTACATCTTCTTCAGTGTCAGTAACTTCTTCAATACTGATTATACCAGGAGGAAGATCTTCTGTGATCCGAGTCTTCAATCTAGGTGAATCAGGATTACCAGGGGTTGGAGTAACAAACTCTAAATTAGGTTCCGACGTAGCAAGTTCAATTTCTAGCTCAGAAATTTCAGGTTCAGTAGATGATAATTCACTTCTTGTAGAAGCAAGTTCAGCTAATTTGGAAATCAAATTTTTTTGAGTAAACTCTGTTGTTTTTTGTTGATCTACTTTGTAATCAGGATGAATAATTATAGATGTTTCTTCCTGTTCTGTTGACCTAATCCTGGATGTTTGTCCTCTTTCATACCTAAGTATTTCTAATTGGCTTGGTGTATATTCAGGTGGTTTTCCCTACATTCTACGTGATTGTCTCAGTAATTTAGTGTAATATTCCTAAAATTAGCATGCAGCTAATAGGAATATTAAATTTTGATCTTTTCACCTAGTAGAAGAATAAATGGGAAAAAGGACCCATATTTAACTTGTATTAGCATAAAAACCCTCTTGGTGTGAAAAAGGGGGCATTCTAGTGGCTAGATTTTGAAATTTCCATGTATGAATAGGAAGAGGTTCTTGTTGATTTAGTCAAGTTGACCAAGTCAACAATGCAGTATGGATGAGTAGCTTAGATAGAGCTACAACGCAGTTTTGGAGGGAAAAGAACTATGTGGTGTTGGAAACCCTAATGGGTGGGACCCAAGGTGAGGAGGCTCACTAACTTTATAAGGAGGAAGATAACAGAATTTTGAGGTTATCTTATGGATTATTGATTTTGGTATGTTTATACTCTTGAGAATTCTCTTGCTGTTCAACAGAGTTGCAGTTTTGTTTAGCACAAGGCATTCTGCTTAGGGATTCCTTCTCCTACCTTGAGTGATATCTTGGAGGAGCATTGTTCAACAATTTTCCACATCTAGGCTTGAGTCCAAGCATCCTCATTTAGCTACAATGTTATTCTTGTAGTAGGAAATGCTGTGTTGCAGGGTGTTGCAGTGGGAAGATCACAACACCCACTTTCTGAGCTTATCTTTCAGAGGAGGGAGCCTCCCTCTCTTTGCAAGATCTGTACAGGAGGTTTCTGAGCATATTGGAAATCTTGGCATGTGGCCCTAGTAGCTCCCATCATTTACAATGCAGTTATCTAAGGAAACTACATCATTTTTCAGAGTGTTGCAATAGTAGGGCTTGAACCCTTGCTTGTGAGCTTGTTCCTTGGAGGAAGGGCCAACCCTTCTCCCGGAAAGCTTTGTACTTCATTACTCTCCTATAATTTGTATATTTCAGCCATATTTATTTAGTGCTGCAGTACAAATGTGTTTTTCAGATCCATATCTACAGATTTACATTTTTATACATTGTACTCTCATGAAACCCTTGCCAGGTTGATCTCATTTTGTATAAAAAAGGAAGGAATCTCCATTTTCTCATCCATTGGATGATTGTACACTCCTGATCTCTTATTTTTCACTATTTTCTACATAAACCCTCATTAAAATAATGCTATACTTGCTTCAGTACTTTTTGCATGAATTAAGCCATGGGGTTTGGGCTTATTTGAGTCATGCTGATTTGGGGAGATCTATTTATGTTGGCTAGAAGCATTTGTTTTTGCTCCAACTCTGGATGTGAGTTTTATATTGAATATTATAAGGGATCCAAGTCCCATTTCTCACAAAAATAGCATTATTTTCTGAAGACAGCCATTTTATGCCCTATATTGCTGCATTTCCCCACTTGGGAAGGAGTATGTGGGCCATATTCTTGCTGATATCCACTCATTTGCTGATGATATGTTATTTTACATCTAGTGAGCTGATTTACATTTCCAAGGTCATGATTTTCTGAAGCTCCAACTTTAGAATATATTAAGATATTCTATTTGTTGTAGAAAATCCCTGTTTTGGGATATTACAATGGTATCAGAGCTGCTATCTTGGCTCAGCATGTGGATTTAATATCCAATCAGAAGATAAGAAGAAGAGGAGAAAAAAATTATGGAGAGGATGAGATTACTCTCATCAATTTTCAGATCTAAGAAGAAAGAAGAAAGATGCAATGAAACTCCAAGAGGGTTTCAAGAAGGAGAAAGCTACAGTGAGACCTCTAGAAGGTTTCAAGAGGAGGAAGAAGATCCATGCACTTCCTGTTCTCATAGAGGAAGTGGAGAGCAAGAAGACCACTTAGAACATGAGATCTTGAGTGGATATTTGGCAGAGTACAAGTGCCAACCTAGGGCTTCCAAAGAGACCCTAGATCTTCCTCAGTTTATCCAACTAAGAGAAGGAAGAAGGCCATGCAACAACAGGGTGATAAGGGGCAATAGATTCCTATTGTCTACCTTTGATGGATCACCCATATGTACAACAGAATCTTAGGTGATGAAGTTAGAAGCATTTTTCCTACTACATCCAATAGTGGAAAAAGAGGCTGTGGAGATCTCAGTGCTGCACTTGGAGGGTAAGGCCAACACCTAGTGGTTCAACCATGTGATTCATGCAAGAGTTTCCACTTTTGCAGATTTCACTCACCGGGTAATCAGAATATTTGACAGTAGAATATTAGAGAAGGATGAGTCCTCTTCTCCACTTGAGGAGCCTTGTACTAGCGCTGTCACAATCATGGAGGTGCAGCCATCTATAGCGGTAGTTGGGTCAGCCAACACAATGGAGGAAGCAACTCTTGCAGCCACACAAGATGTTCCTGGGAATTACCAAGGTATGCATGGATTTCCATTTGTTATCCTTTCAAGAAATCTTATGGTAAATCTTGGGGAGTTGTCTCCACATGGTCAAGGATCAGAACACAGTACTGATGTGGAGCAACAAGCTTTCACAGCACTATGCAACTTGGGATTGATCCAAGAGGGAATAAACATTCATTCCTTTGCACCCTTATTGAGTTGAATGCAGCAAAAGGAGTTGGGGTGCAAGATTGTGGAGGGCATGTTGAGTGTTGTACCACTTTTTGATGATGTTTTACCTTCATCACACTTGGATTATTTTGGATTCAAGAGGATTATTGATGAGAGGTCTTCTCTGGGAGATCTACAAGGGGTTATATCTCAATCTCCCATGAGGTGTAAGGAGAAAGAGCTGCTTTGGGAGATTATTAGTCTTCATTGGGAAGATGCCAATGGGGAGAATGATTGGAGGCATCCACATTTGGATGAATGGAGGTGGATGGAGAGCAAGAGGTTGGTGAGCCACTTGCAGATTTATGACACAGGGCAACAAGAAGCAAAGCTGCGCTGGCTACTCTTGAGAGATTTTGGCCATCTTGGGCCATACTCTTTGTCAAGAAGTAGGGAGGCATGGCATGGCACCCATATGTTAGAACAACATAAGACTTGTTTGTATAGGGCATCATACAAGATAACCATCATGATATTACTCTATGGCTTGTATGAGGGAGAGATGAGGGAGCAACAAGAGTTGTTGTTGCTGTGGTTGCACTTGGGAGAGCATGGGAAGAAATATTCCCATACTTTTCATGAAATTTCCAAAAATAAGGAAGGCACATTCAAGGTACAAGGAGGCTACTCTTTAGCATTGAAGGATCATGAGAGAATTCCATGTAGGAAGAGGATCTTCTCACATAACATCATGATGGTGGATGGCTTTTGCATATGGAATTTCAATCATGGAGCCTTATTACTAAGGCCTACGATGCTGTCACGTAGGAGTATGTTATTATTGATGGAGTATTCCAAGGAGAGGATGTATCCCTTCTTCCTGTAGATTTTTATGAGGAGATTCTCATGGGAGGACTCATCCATGGACCTCACTTTCAGCCTAATCCTTATGAATGGTAAGAAATGCATTTATGTACTTATTGATTACTTCATTTAGTATTTGTATCTTCTCACCATATATGAATAGTGCATTGCTCCACAATAGATCAAGAGTATTTTTGGGTTTCATGGTCACTTTAGGGCCAATATTTGTAATGCTAGTAGCCCATATATACATGAATTTGGGCAAGTACATTTTTATTTTGATTATGTACAGCTAATATCCATTGCTATTTACTACCCCATGGTGGAGGATCAAACATGCATAGCTTGTAACTCATTAAAAAACAACTTTCCACATGATATTCTCAAACAGCAATTGGGGAGATTGCGCAGTATCCACTTGGAAAACCATTTGTACCATCCAAACTTGCACACAAAATTCAATAATATTCTGATTTGGATTCCATATGGTGATGATGTGCCATTCATCTTGTATGGTATGGTTTGGGTGAGCATGGCTCATGACATTGGAGGAGGGATATTTGGAGATTCAACCTTCTTCTTGCAACTTGAGGGCAACCATGTTGCAGCCCAAGATCAACATGCCCTCTACACTTTTCATAAGTGGAGAGTTGGACAGTGTGGGATAGACCTTCTTGTCTATCATGTTCATCTATTCAACCCACCTACACTTCATGAGCCAAAGGTGGAGGAGATTCTTCATGAGTTGCCATGTTGGAGGGTGACTCATTTTATATGGATGATAGCTTGGGGGTGGAGGTTTCACTTGGGAATGAAAATTTCCCATGCATTTCAAACTCCATGCCTTGAGAGGACCTCTAGATAGCACATAGTTGTCTCCTTGAGTATGTTACTTTTGCATGATGACAGCCATTTGGGATGTACACCAAATGCTAATTTTTTTGCTTGGGAGAGGCACTATGAGGTTTCATTGTTGAGATATCATCTTATCCTTTGGGAGCTCATCATATGAGGATGCTACAGGGGGAGGGAAGGGGAATTTCTAGTTCTATCCTTGCAGTTGCTTGAGGAAAAGCAACATTTGGGAGGGGAGGACTGTAATATTCCTAAAATTAGCATGCAGCTAATAGGAATATTAAATTTTGATCTTTGCACCTAGTAGAAGAATAAATGGGGAAAAGGACCCATATTTAACTTGTATTAGCATAAAAATCCTCTTGGTGTGAAAAAGGGGGCATTCTAGTGGCTGGATTTTTCACTGCCCATGTATGAACAGGAAGAGGTTCCTATTGATTTATTCAAGTTGACCAAGTCAACAACATAGTATAGATGAGTAGCCTAGATAGAGCTATAACACAATTTTGGAGGGAAAGGAACCATGTGGTGTTGGAAACCCTAATGGGCGGGACCCAAGGTGAGGAGGATCACTAACTTTATAAGGAGGAAGATAACAAAATTTTTAGGTTACCTTATGGATTATTGATTTTGGTCTGTTTAGACTCTTGAGAATTCTCTTACTGTTCAATACAGTTGCAGTGCTGTTTAGCACAAGGCATTCCTTCTTAGGGATTCCTTCTCCTACGTTGAGTGATCTCTTGGAGGAGCATTTTTCAACAATTTTCCACATCTAGGCTTGAGGCCAAGCATCCTTTTTCAGCTACAATGTTATTCTTGTAGCAGGAAACATTGTGTTGCAGGGTGTTGTAGTGGGAAGATCACAACACCCACTTTCTGAGCTTATCTTTTAGAGGAGGGAGCCTCCCTCTCTTTGCAAGATCTGTACAGGAGGTTTCTAAGCATATTGGACATCTTGTCATGTGGCCCTAGCAGCTCCCTTCATTTACAACGTAGTTCTCTTAGGAAACTGCGTCATTTTTCAGAGTGCTGCAGTAGCAGGGTTTGCACCCTTGCTTGTGAGCTTGTTCCTTGGAGGAAGGGCCAACCCTTCTCCCAGAAAGCACTGTACTTCATTATTATTCTAACATTTTTATATTTAAGCCATGCTTATTCAATTCTGCAGTAAAACTGTGTTTTTCAGATCTAGATCTGCAGATCTACATTTTTATACATTGTACTCTCATGAAACCCTTGCCGGGTTGATCTAATTTTGTATAAAAAGGAAGGAATCTCCATTTTCTCAGCCATTGGATGATTGTACACTCTTGATCTCTTATTTCTCATTATTTTCTACATAAACCCTCATTAAAATAATGTTGTACTTGCTTCAGTACTTTCTGCATGAGTTAAGCCATGGGGTTTGGGCTTATTTGAGTCATGTTGATTTGGGGAGATCTGTTTATGTTGGCTAGAAGAATTTTTTTTGCTCCAATTCTGGATGTGAGCTGTATATTGAATATTCTAATGGATCCAGGTCCCATTTCTCATAGGAACAGTGTTATTTTCTGAAGACAGCCATTTTATGCCCTATATTGCTGCATTTCTCCACTTGGGAAGGAGTATGTAGGCCATATTCTTGCTGATATCCACTCATTTGTTGATGAGATGTTATTTTACATCTATTAAGCTGATTTACATTTCCAAGCTCATGATTGGCTGAAGCTCCAACTTTATAATATCTTAAGATATTCTATTTGTTGTAGAAAATCCTTGTTTTGGGATATTACATTCAGGCACGATTAAAAATTTAAATCACACACAATTAAATAAAATTTCAATAAAAATCCTAAGGTCTCTAAGGAAACAACCAAATGAGTCACACACCTAGAAAAATCTAAGAGATCAATCCACACGCAAACAATAGATTCCCACACTAAAAACACTAGTTGGTGATGAAATCCAACATCGTAGAATTCTAATGCAGAAATGGAAATTGGAACAGTTACCATGACAACCTGCTTAATGAAACAGACCGGTGCAATTTTCTCCACTTAAACCATCTCGAGTGAAGATAACCCTCCGGAGAGTCCAAGTGAGTCTAGTCGACATCTGCTCCAGGTACAGTGGGACCTTCCCTCCACCGTCACCTTGGGAAAGAATACTAAAGTTTATGGGCACTAAGGTCACCAACGGGAACACATATACCTAGGGGAACAGTCTACGATCCGATATACATGCAAGGGCAGAGTAACAAGCTCAGTCCCCTTGAAGGCTCCTTGACATAATCCAAGGTTTACCGATAAGTGACCCCAGGCTCCTCGACAATGGTCTATCTAAGGTTTACCGTTTTTAATACGTGCACATCTTCTATCGTTCCCAATGAGATAGGTATGATTACCTCACTGGTTCAGATATGATCTCGTGCTTGACTCCTTTAGGAGGAGCTTCCCAGAGCATACATGCTACAATTGGATCTTCTTATCGCAAGATCGACTACTTGTTTATTTTTATTGCCTTGGAAAGTTAACTAAAACCTATTCCAAGACACCAACCTAAGCTATGTTGGTGGAAAAGAGCCTTATAAAATATAAAATTTCTAGATTGATTTTAATTAAGCGTTACTTTTAACTGGCAGTTTCTTAGGACAAGAGGTATGGAAATGAAACTTTTGTGATGTTTAATGACCCGACTCAAAATAATTCCTTAAAATGCATCTATATGAAAAAAAACTCATTTATTTTCAATGAAATCTAGCTAGAGGAAAGAGTTGAGAGATTTCAGTAGTTTTCAAAATATCAATTCTTTCTTTCCTACATGAGAAAGTTTGAAAAGAAGATAATTCAGAGAACTCAATTTCAAAAATATCTTTGCTCAAAATGAAATTCCCTATATTATGTAGATCATAAAAAAAAATCAAACTTCTTCTAAAAGAAAACTAAAAGTCCTAAAACTATAAAATTTAAAACTAAAAGAAATTTCTAATCTTGAACTCTATCTAAAAGTCAGAGGATGTCTTCGCTCAGTTTGTAATCTAACCAAGATCTTTCTGCTTATTTCAGCAAGAAAATAAAGCATCCAAGAAAATTTTTAAAATGAAATTCAGACCTTATCAATCCAAAAGGTTTTCTAAGTTTTCTAATGAAAACAAAATAAAATTTTCATAAGAGTAATAATTGCATCAAGTTCAATGGCTCAACAGAAAACCAATGACATACCAAGTAGCTAAGGTATGTAGAAGTTTTTGATTCAGAGCAACGAGAGGACAAGGCAAACATTTACTCATAAAAGCAAACTAGCTGAAAAGATCACTTTAAACATAGAAGTGCTAAAAGAAACTTTTCACAGAGGTCTTTTACAATCAAGAAAAATTGGGATAACAACAAAGAATTAAGTAATGGGATTCAAGAAAACAAAATTTCTACTTTTTCTAAAATTTTCCAAAAGTCCATAGTTTTTAATGGAATAAGGTGCGGTACCACATTATATTCTACTAAAATTTGCAGAGTCTACTTCTCTATTTAAAAAAAAAAGGTGCGTAAGACAGGAAAAGTAGAGAAAAAATAAAAATACAGACTTACAGTTAGGGATCCTATTGAGTCTGCTACCCAATCCAATTTTGAGCTAATCTAAGTCAAAGAAATTTCAAAGAAATCTCAAAAATCAAATTGAAAATGAAAAAGAAAATTACGTTCAGATTTTCCCCAGTGGAGTCGCCATTTTGTTAGACGGAAAAATCCCTCTTGCAGACAAGAGCAATCTCCCTAGTATCCTAAGGATATCTAGAAACAAACAGACATATGCAGACCATTTTCTCTAGACCATTTTGATTAAGAATTACTAATTAACTATGGAGATATGATCCTACCTGAAGTCCAATGCTTACTCAGTCTTCAATCCAGTCGTTCCAAAAGGTATTGATCCAACATATAAGATATGCAATCAAAGATAAGCAAACAAGATCAAAAGCATCTGCAATATATGATAATTCAAAAGCAATAATATATATTAGTGATCAAGGAATCCAAGAATTAAATTATTCAAAAGATAGATGAACAACTCAATGAGAAAATAGAATCCATTTGTATTAAATTTGAATAAAAAGAAGAAACCTTACAACCTTGCCACCTTGATGTTTGTACAGGTTCTTCCAGGGTCCCGAACAACTGTTTTCCTCAGTTTGACAATACTCCAACTCTCTGAATCAACATAAGACTATGGCTATGAGTATGTAATCTCTCTCATGCCAATGATGCCAAATGTGGAGAGTATAATTTCTTCAGCAATTCTCTTCTACGAGCTAAGAAGTACCATTGAGACTGAAACATGGTCTCAATTTATAGCAAAAGGGACGTAGTTTTAGTTCCAACAAGGAAGGGATAAAGCCCTCTCATCATGGGATTTCAGCTCCAAAAACCAAGGGATAGCTCCATTTATGAATGGAAGCGGCGAAGCTCGACTAGATAGTGCTTCTAGAAGGCCCCAACAGGGATAATATTCGACCAGATGGGCTTCTAGAACTTACTTTTCTTTTTATTTTACCTTTTACAGGGGTCTGCAGTTTTAATGAGTAGAACGTGTGGGATGTACCATAGGTTTTATAGCAATAAACTGTGGTATCGCAGGAAATGACTAGGAAAAGTGCAGAGTTAGGCTTTTTAGGGTTTTAATAAGCTTTTTCCCAATTCCAAGACTTGATTTAGGAAATTTATGATTTTGGACCTCTAAGGGGGCAATAAATAGGTAATGATGAACCCATATAGACAACTAAATGTCATGGTGAAAATTTTAGTGTAACAGATCTAGATAAAGAGTTTGTGGTGTGTACATATGCTTGCAAGAGAGGAATTGGTGGAGTCATGATACATGAAGGACATGTGGTATGCTATGATCCAAGGAAAATGAATGAGAACGAACAAAAATAAGACATGTGGTATGCTACGAGTCAAGCAAATTGAATGAGCACGAACAAAACTATGTGACATATGACCTTGAGTTGGAAACGATCATTCATGCATTGAAGAGGTGGAGGCACTATCTTCTTGGTAGGAGCTTTATTTTGATGAGTGATCATAGTGGGTTAAGATACTTGTTTGAAAAACCTAATCTGAATGCTAGGCACACTATATGGTTATCCATTATCAATGAGTTTGAATTCGAGACCAGGTACATCAAGGGAAAAGAGAACAAGGTTGCGGATTCTCTTAGGAGAAGAATACATGTAAATCACATAACAACTATGAATTCATATGTGAAAGATTTATAGGATTTGATCTTATAGGCAGCACAACAAGATGAAAGTCACTAGCAGTTTAAGAACATGTTACAACAACAGGGTACAGACAATCAAGATGTGGATTATCATCTCACAACATATGGTTTGGTTAGATTTAGAGACATGATCTATGTGCCAAATAAAAATGAACTCAAGAATATTATCTTGGGGTAATTTCATGTTAAGCCCTATTCAAGTAATCTAAGATATCAAATGACTCTAACAGTTGTGAACAAGTTTTACTGTTGGCTAAATCTTAAGAAAGACATAGTTGAGTTCATCACAAGGTGTTTGGATATTCAACATGTACAAGCAGAGTGCAAGCATCCAGGTGGTTTATTGTATCCGATTCTGATTCCAAAGTGGAAATGGACATCATTTTCATGGATTTCATTACAAGTTTGTCATGGACATCTAGCCAACATTATTCTATTATGGTTTTGATTGATAGGTTGACCAAGGTATTTAATTTAATTCTAGTGAATTCTACTAATTCATCTAGTGAGGTAGCTCAGGTCTTCATCATGTAGATAATAATATTTCATGGTATTCCTAAGAATATTATGTCAAACAGATATTCCAATTTCACTTCTAGGTTTTGGAAGAATTCGTTTCCAAGTCTAGGGAGAGAGTTGGCTTTTAGTACATCTATCATCTACAGACATATGGACATAAATATGGACATATAGAGAGGGTTAACAAAATCCTTGAGAATATTATAAGGATGTATGTAATGCACCAACAACAGAAGTGGGAAGAAAATATTCCACTGGTAGTACAGTAATGGGTATCAAGAGTCACTGAAGATGTGATCCGGATCTTGGGGGGGAGGCCCCCAAGATCTAAAAAGTTGAAATAGATCTGACAAGATCTGCAAAATTATAATGCCAGAAAAAAAGAGAGAACACAAAGAAAATAAAACCACAAAGAAACTTGTTTTATTAAAACAGAGAATAACTGTAGAAGCTACATTGTGGCAGACAATCTGTCCTTTTACAAAGTGAGGCTTGTTATTTATAGCCTTTTTGAGATACAATACCATAGGTGGATACCATGGGCCAATACCATGGGTAGATACCACTTACAATACCATGGGTAAATCCCATGTGTGAATGAATACCATGGGTGGATACATACCATGGGTCACTTATAATACCATGGGTGAATAAATATCATGGGTGGATGAATACCATGAGTCGATGCCATTTACAATACCATGGGTAAATTCCATGGGTAGATGGATAATATGGGTATATGAATAACATGAGTTGATGCCATTTTCCATTCGGATCATTCCTCCCTCCTTAAGAAGCAATGGTCTCCATTGCGTGAAGTTCCCTCCTGAGAATCCTTTGTTGAATATGAAGAACCACTGAAGAGAAGGGTTTTGTGTATTTAACCCATAACCATGATAAACGAAGATCCGAGGATAGAGATACCCTGTAATGCTTGTGACCAACTGTGATATTGACAGTGTGTGGCCTAGCAAATGGACTTCGATGAAGTGTGGGTTTGTGGATGAACTAAAATCATGACAAATGAAGATCCGAGGATAGAGATACCCTGTAATGCTTGTGACCAACTGTGTGACTAACAGTGTGCGGCCTAGCAAATGGACTTCGATGAAAATGATTTTGTGTAGTTGACCCATAACTGTAATGCTGATTGTTGATGAAGTAGCAGGTGCCTACATAGCTTGGGGTGGGAGCGCACGTCTCCAAATAACCCAAGCCGAACGCTGCTATGATCAAACTGATGAATGTGAAGCAGGTGCCTACTAAAGCGGGGTGGGAGGGCACTCTCCAAAGGGAACCCGCTCCGAATGCTGCTCCAGATTTAAAATGAGCATAACTCGGTCAATATAACTCAGAATATTTCTTATAACCTATTTTTTGAAATGGAATGATCATTCTGCATCATTTCATGTGTTTGAAACCACTATCTGGAGACTCTAGACTCTCAGATTTGCGCTGGAACTGGCACGCCGTCACAAAATTTCTGAAAAAATAGTTGATTTTAAATCAACGATAACTCCCACATCCGGACTCCGATTCAACCGATTTTTTTTTTGAAATTGGGTGATTTTTCAAGAGGATCTCAGATCTATCTCCATTTATTTGAAATTTTGTACTAAAAATGGCGAAAAATGACAGGAGAGCCGCCGTCCATGAATTGTCGTCAGAAAAATTGCTTCAACATTGCTGATTTTGAATTAGCAATATCTCCCTCATCCGAACTCCAATTTGGCCGATTGTTTTTTTGAATTTGAGTATTTTTTCGCAAGGAATCCAGATTTGGTCTTTTTTTTTGCAAATTTTTTACCAAAAGTTTCAGATCTGATCTAAAACTCGCCGCTCAAAAACATTCATTGATTTTGCGGAAGATTGCTGCAAAACATTGAAACTGAAATATGTTTCAAACCCTCATTCCCATGGAGGCGTAACCTGAATCTGATACCACTGATCCAGATCTTGGGAGGAGACCCCCAAGATCTAAGAAAATTGAATTGGATCTCACAAGATCTGCAAAATTATAATGCCAGAAAAAAAGAGAGAACACAAAGAAAATAAAACCACAAAGAAACTTGTTTTATTAAAACAGAGAATAACTGTAGAAGCTACATTGTGGCGGACAATCTGTCCTTTTACAAAGTGAGGCTTGTTATTTATAGCTGTTTTTTGAGATACAATACCATAGGCGGATACCATGGGCCAATACCATGGGTAGATACCACTTACAATACCATGGGTAAATCCCATGTGTGGATGAATACCATGGGTGGATACATACCATGGGTCACTTATAATACCATGGGTGAATAAATATCATGGGTGGATGAATACCATGAGTCGATGCCATTTACAATACCATGGGTAGATGGATAATATGGGTATATGAATAACATGAGTTGATGCCATTTTCCATTCGGATCAAGATGAGTCCAATTGAGGCACTTTATGGGCAAAGTTGTAATACTCCTATCAGCTGGAGTGATCAATTGAACATGTTACTGATTGAACAAGATATGTTGGCAGAAATAGAACAAGAAGTGTAGGTTATCAATAAGAATCTAAAGGAAAAACAAGACAAAAATAAGAGTTATGCAAATCAACACATGGCATTTAATGAATTTCGGGTTAAGGAGCATGTGTATTTGTGCATCAAGCCCAAGAAGATATCCTTAAGGGTTGGATCATGTGCTAAGTTGGCACCTCAATATTGCAGGACTTTCGAGATCCTTGAGAGGATTGGACCAGTCACCTACATACTTGGACTTCTGTTGACAATGAAAGTACATGATTTTTTCCATGTTTCATTGCTTAAAAGATATGTGGAGGATGCCAATCATGTGATTAAATGGTTTGTATTTTAGGTGGATCCAGAAGGAGAATTCTAGCTAGAACCTTAGTGCATATTGCAATGGAAATACCTCATGCTTCAGAATTGAGAAATACAACAAGTTAAAATGTAGTGGAAGCACTTTGGGCCCAATGAAGCTACATGGGAGATGGTTGATCAAATGTGGGATATATATCCTTATTTTTTTGGAAAATGATTTTTGGTATTTGTATATATGTATATGGATGTAAATACCACAATAAAATGCGTTATAAAGCTCCAATAAGTAGTATGGTTGGCATGTTGTCATTTTGTCATGTTTTTCATGTTGGTTTTGTTTTTCAATAGGTTGTTCATTGTAAATACTACATCGAGCTTTGTTATAAATATCCATTGGAAATATGTTTTGGTTTTCAACAATTTTGCTAGTCATAGGTGTCATATAACACTGAGGACGATGTTTATAACAACTCCAGGTTAAAAGTTCATGTAATAAAGTTAATAAAGGAAAAATAAGACCAAGGTCATAGGAAACATATTTCATAGTGAGAATCACTTATTTTTTATTATGGCTAAGGAAATTGGCAAAGGCATTGGAAAAGACACTACAAAAGGAAAAAATACATGTATTGACATTTAATTATGAAAATAAAGGAAGATAGGAGAAAAGGGAGATGAAATGTCACAAGTTTGATTGAGAGGGAAATTGAAGGAAAAATAAAGGAGAATGGAGAAAATAGAGGCATGAATGATAAAAAGGCACCTGAGAAACAATTGTCAGCTTTTTCCCAACTTTGGAGCAGTTGTAGCAGAGGGAAGTGAACAAAGACTTGGACAAGAAAGAAAAGGAAAGAAAAGGAAGGAAAATGAAATAAAATGACAAGCAAGGAAGGTTGGATCAAGAAAATTCAACTAGAATATTTTATAGGTAATAGGTTGCATCTGTGATTTCCTAGTTGAGGTACGAATGCATGGTACATGAATTTGTTTCTTTGGTTCATTTGTTTTCATTGACATGAGTTTTTCATTGTGTGTTAGTGGTTTCATCCTTGCCTTGCCATTTTTGGATAGCCATGGTGTGATGGGATTCATGTTTCGTTGAGCTTTGGATTGCTGTAAGGTTTTGGAACCAGGTGATGTGGTCTCACGAAAATTCTGAAGGGTTGGGGTGGAGGTGGTTTACTATTTGGGAATCCCTCAGCGGGTGGGTGAAGATAAGAAAATTCCTCAAGGTAATGGTGAAGAAATTTTGAGGTATCCAAGCTTATTTTGGGCTTAGTGATCTGTTGATCGGTTTTGGAAAGATTGCGGTAGCCTAAAGGTGGAGGTGGTTTAATCTCTGGGAAGCCATGGTTGTTTATGTTTTGGTTCTATTATGTGATATATTGGCTAGTTTTGGCAATATATTGTTAGCATGAGGGTGGAGGTGGTTTACTCTCGGGGATGCCCTAGTTGTTTATGTCTCAAGATCCCAAATTCATGCTTGGAATATGGCACAAGGGTGATTGGTTGAAAGAATGATTTGGTTCAACCCAATATGGTAAGGTGGTAGGTGGAAGTCCCTAAATTGTTTGGATTTTGAGTCAGTTAATAAGAGCTATTTCCCTATGGTAATATATGAGAACTTTTACTTGTTATTATGTTGATTTGATGGTTGTTGTGTCATGGTTAATAATATGGTTATAAGCATGGATCTATAATGTGCTCCAGCTATGGCTCAGGGTTTGATAAGTTTGTTATGGTTAATGAATGGATGGGCTAACAAGAGTTATTGTAGCTATTATGAGAGGGAATTAGAACTTCTTGGTGATTCTCATAAAATTTTCAAACTCCTATAATCATATATGCATTCATGACCTGTAGATTACATGTTTACCATGTGTTTGATGAAATGAATTTCATGGTTAGGCTTGGTTAGGTCGATTCCTTAATCAAGTTTAGTATGAATAGATTTTTCCTTATGTCATTTATAATTATGGAAAATCTCATTGAGTTTTGGGTAGTAGTCTGGAGGCTAGCCTAAAATGGCGGCTTATAATTTGGGAGTGCAGCCTCTGAACTGGAAGTTTTAGGCTATAACCACACCATTGCAGGCTTGTGCATGTGGTTTTAGGGTCATAACTGAACCCTTGAAGGTTTGTGCATGCGGTTGTGGGCCCAAGTCACTAAAAAAATAATCCAGCTCATGGTTATGGCACCTAGAGTGGTTGTTTAGCTCCTAGGTGACCTGTCGCTCCCAAGGAAGGTCAAGAAAGCTTTAATTTGTCGACTCCACTTCCTTAACTGGAATTAGAAGGTTGGGTCATGTCATTTACACAGTGAGCTTGTTAAAGTGGGTAAATTTGGGGTGGCGTATTACAAGAAATCCCAACACTTTTTACAATCAATTCTTCCAATCCTCCTCTCACCCTTTTTTACATAGGTTACATTATATAAATACATATTGTAACAGGAAAAAAATCATGAAAAAACTAAGTACAATTCGTAACAACCATACATAAAATTAGAGAATAGTTCCTTATGCACATTTTTCATTTTCTTCAAATCTAGGTGTTATTTTAGAAATTTGGAAAGTTGTGTTTTTTTAACAAATCTGCCTCAAAGAACCTTTCATATCTTCCAAGTATGGAGAAATTTGTAAAACGACTCACTTAATACTCAAATTTTCATACTGGGAACAAAACCCATGTCCCAACATTTTTAGATTTGACCTCATCTATGTGTAAACTGCTGCAACTTTGGGTTGACGAATTAATTATATTTTAGAGATCCATTTGTATGACCTGAGCATGTTTTGACTCACATGGGAGCATGAAAATGTCATTTCAAACAAAAACCATGTTCTTGATTTGCTCCCGGAAGTGTGTTAATATGTTGAGCTATAACCGGTGCAAGAATTATAGTAATGGTGCAAGATCTTTATACATGGTACAAGATTAAGGTTGAAAGATCATGCTACATAGAGACAAAGGTTTTGATCACATATTTGGCCACGACTTCGTAAATCATGGAAAACAAAGAAAATTTTATAAATAATCAATAAACTAACTTTCCATGCTCATAATTAAATAAAATACCCAAAAATATGCAAAATAACGATAATAATATAGAAATATGACAAACACATAAAAAGTTAAAAAACAACGAAAAAAGTGTATAAAACTTAACAAACCGAAACTCAACAATTACAAAGAAAAACAAAAACAATAAAAAATAATAATATAAAAAAAATAACATATAAAAAAGTGGCATTAATATTTTCATGTTAATATCTTTAATATATTCACATTAAATCTTTAATATCAATGTATCAAATAACTTTACTTATATAATATTAAATTCCTCACTTATATAATCAAATTTCCAAATAACTTGGTGAAGTGTCGGAATATACTAAGGGATAAATTATTCCTATTTTATCCTAAAATAAATAAAACATCACTTTTTTTTAATACATGATAAACACAATGCATAATATATATAGATATATATAAAAAAAAATCCTTAATCAAAAAATCCTTTTGAATATTAAAATTTTGAAAACTTTTCTTCGTTAAAAAAATATTTGTAAATATTTTACTTTTACTAAAATTTTAACTTCGGTTACCTGATATTTGCTAAATAAAATCACCATAAACCAAACAAAATTTCTTGTTAAATATTGATGAAGATTGACTCATAATTGTTTCATTTAAGTTTTTTATATTTTAATCTAGTTTGCTATATAAAAAAATATCATTTATGAAATAAGAGGAAAAGATCATAACATAATAATAAATATAGAAAAAAATCCTTTCTTAATAATAATGAGATTTATAAAATAAAATTTGTATATTAATATTTATAAAATAAGAAAAAAATAAATATAAAAACTAATTTTTAAAATAAAAATTATATATTAATAATCTTGAATAATAGAAAAAAAAAGTTTACAAATATAATAATAATTTTTAAAACTATATAAATAAAACATAACAATAATATATAACCATTCATAAAAATAATTACATAAAAATAAAAAAACACAAAAAAAAATAAAAAAAACACACAAAAATCTCGTAGTAGCATCCAAGACATGATAATCTCTTTCAACAACATTAAAACACTCTAATAATAACAATCTTCTAATTTTGCACCAGCAATTCAAATTTCAATGAAGTTTACAAATTTTACACTCTAATAATAACAATCTTCTAATTTTGCACCAGCAATTCAAATTTCAATGAAGTTTACAAATTTTATATAAGCTAATATAAGTATGGTGGTTAGCTATTAGAATTTAATCAAATTATAGGATAATATGAGATTAAATATAATTGCATAAACACCAATATTAGAATTTAATCAAATTATAGGATAATATGAGATTAAATATAATTTCATTAACACCAATTTTGCATGGAGCTTGATAACATGTATTTTAAACATTCTATTTGAAGGACAAGTATTAACATTTTTTTTTGTTTTCCTTGTCATAAGTAACATTAAAATCAAGTTAGGTAATAGTTGGTGAAATTGTAATTATTTATCATTTAAATTGTATTTTAAATATATAAATAGATTACACTCAATCACTAGTATATTGGTATTGTTAAATCTTAAAAAATAATATTATAATTCTAATTATTTTTCTACATTTTTAGTTTAATTTTTGATAAAATTTCTAGAAAAATGTGTACTAAAAATGAGGTGTATTTTATCAAAAAAATTAATTACAAAATGATGTGAACAAGGAGCATACAATTGAAATTCACAAAACTAATCATATAAGATTTAGGAGGCATTTTATCAAGGAAGAAGTCTTCAAGTTTCAGCTGCATTCTCATTTTTAGCAGGGAGATGCAGCAAGATTTAGACATCCTCATTGTAATCAAATTTTCGGCTTTCAGGCCAAGATGAATATAAATACAACATAACCGTTTCTGTCAAAAAAAAAAAAAAAAAAGATTTAGGAAGCATTTAATTTAATAACAAGCATCTATTGAGAGGAATATATTAGAAACATAGCAATAAAAAGAAGTGAGAAATTTATTCCTCTTTGAAAACAAATCTCACCTCCCATGCCACTTTACATCGTAGCATAAATTGTTAGACGATCGTAGGATAAATTGTTAGACGATTGAAACGTTTTCTGCCCTTGGATCCACTGATTGAACTTTCAACTGACTCCCTGATTTACACCGGTTAACAATATGTTCAACCGTTAATCTGTAACGACCTGCCTCCCATTTTATTACTTGTTCATCTGTAACGACCACTTACTCATCCATCGTACCTTCTACGATGCCTGCTCTCGACACCCTCTAGCGGAAACATGGTGATATTTACAGGGAAGCTCATTACATCTTTACACCACTTGGAAATATTTTTAACCATTGATTTGTAACCACCTGCCTCGCATGCGCTTACTTGTCCATCGTACTTGATATACTTGCTATAGAGACTGCTCTTGACACTTTCTAGTGGAAAGTGGCGATATTTAAAAGTAATATCATTACTTGATTATGGGTATGTCAATTCCAGCCAGAGGTTTTCTAAGGAAGATCTGATACTGTTCCACTCTCCACGAAATCTGTGATGCAGACTTGAAGGAGGGGGCGGTGGTGATTGAATCGTATACTGTGGACATATTGGAGGGGAACAGCCCCGAAGATACGTACATGTTCGTCGATACCACTATTAAATGTAATATGCAGTCACAGGCTCGCATCTCTGAGCACTTGCCCCAGCGTCGCGGGATTCAAAACCTGACCGATTGATCGAAGAAGAGAAGTGCGCTCTGCTACGCCAAGCCTCGCCATTAGGGTCTGGACCACGAATGGGGTTTTAATAAGATATATTAATTATGAGACCCCATACCCATCAAGTTATTTGCACATGGAGAGTCAGTGAATGAATTATGTATCTGAGTTGATAGATCAAATTGAATGTCCCTGATATTCAGATTATGTGTATTCATAAAATTCTGATTCAAATTTTCAGAGGTGAGGAGTTTGATCTTATTGATATATTTAACATTTGAAGGATAATATTTTCATGGGAAGGAAAAATGTTTAGCTTTGGTTTTTGTAGAGCATGTCGATCCAATTCCGCTTTTCACTGTAATAGTTTGTAAATATTGGAATTGGATTTATGATGCTATATACAATCACTCTGATTAAGTAAGTGTTTTTAAGGTTCAGGTAGGTGATGGTGTATATGGATGGTCGAGAGACCTTCATTGTATCTGTTGATGTAATATATCGTGTTTAATTTTGTCAGGAGGCATTTTAATTGGCCCGTGATTGACATTAGGTTAAATTTCACACACTGCTTTCTCTCGTTTTGATTTCGTTCAGATATTGGTTCCGTACTTTTAGTTAATCAATAAAAATAGCCCAATTTCTTCCGTTACAGCTTAGAGACTGATAGCTGATATCTCATTATGTCTGCTTATTTAGAGCTAATCGAACAAATAGTATGATTGCTGATGAAAGCTACCGTGATTTTTCAGATGCTTTCTTTTTACCTAATTAATCAAAATAGCCTGATTTCTTTAGCTATGATTGGTAATGAATTTTTATTCTAATATTTTTTCTTGTTATTTGAATTTTATTTGAATTTTTTATCCAAAATCAATACGTCGTTTTTTCTATGTTAATGGAGGCTGCCCATTAAACAACTATGAAGAGCGACATTCGTCGGGTTAATTAATTGATGTACAAGTATATTCTATGCGAAATAACAATCGACTATTTATGGCCTTATAAAATTTCCTTTCCTTCCCCTACTTCTCTATGTAAATAAATTCCAAAATGAAAATTTGTCACAATTCAATTCAATTCAAATCAAATCCCATATGGGTTGGTTTATCTTTCTTTTTCGTGCATCCCTGGTTTTGGATTTCTGCAATTAGATTTTCAGTGTTTATGTAGCTATTTGTTGTCGTCATTTTAGTTAGACATGATACCCGTGCTGGGCATTGTCATAAAGGTTATAAAGGTTATAGTGGCCATAGTTACGCTAAGCTCATCACAATTTTTTTTTTGAAATACTATACACCAATGGTTTTAAAACCAATAATCGGTATATGTCAGTGATAAAAAACTGGTATTAAATGTTAATGACCTATCCCTACTTTTGTGGAGCGTGAGGACGCGAAAACATATATTTTATGTAAAACTTTATTTAACCTTTGCTTTGAACTTACATTTTATGTGTTATCATTCCATTTTAGGTATCAATTTTAATTTTCCCATATGATGCTGAAGGAATTTAGGGCTTCGTTTTAGATATTGGCGTGCCAAAGGCACTATTGATATGAATTGTTTGTGAGGAGTGTTATATAACTAATCCTTCCCATAGTACCTAAACAAATAATGAAAATAATCATTCCAAAACTGACTGTAAGGTTTATTGGATTTTCATGTGCGGTGATTGCGTTAAAGCATCTAATCTAGCCATTCTAATCTATATCTAGATATATTTTATTGGATTTTTATTTGCGGTGATTAAAGCATCTAATTTAGCCATTCTAATCTATATCTATATATATTTTATGGATTTAATCTCAGTAGTGATTTTTTCTTATTGTAAATTTAAATTGAATAATCTACCAAATCTAATTCTGTGGATTTTAGAGAAGAAAAAATGACACTTCATTAATATTTATTAATTAATTAATAATGATATTTTATCCACTAAAACAACTATATTCTTTACATTTTCTAATACAATTTATTTAAATTATTTATATATTATTAAAATTAATAATTTATAATAATTCGTTATAAAATATAAATAATAATATAATAAACTATATAGATTGATACACATTTTTCATAATAAAAATATTATTAAATTAAATTTTAATTTATTAATTAATAATTATTACAATTAAAAAAATAACAATAAAAATAAAGTATCTTATAAATTGATTAGTAACACACTAATATTAAATTAAATTTTAAATTTTTAAATTAATAATTATTACAATTAAAAAATAAAATAACAATAAAAAGTCTTATAAATTTATTAATAAAACAATAATATAAACTATGCTTTTGGAAAAATATATCCAAAAGCTATCCAAAAATAGTGAATAATTGGAATGACAGTGATATACCAAAAGATTCATGCTTACATTCAAGCATTACCAATCAAACTAACCCTTAAAGTTATAACAACATCCCAAATCAAATTAATCATTAATCACACACCAATTACAGATGCCAAAAAAAATTAACTATTAAAGTTATATTAACATCCCAAATCAAATTAATCCTTAATCACACATCAATTATATACATCCAAAAATTAAAAAAACTTGTTTAATTTTGGGGATGATTGATTTTCTCACTTTTTTTTAATATCTGAAATATAGAGTGTTTAATTTTTTTTAATGGTAAAAATGAATTCACTACCCTCAAATACTTAAATGCCATGTCCATTAAATTACTCTTAACAATTATAACTCAAACTTTAATATATGTTACAACCATATTTTTAAAACCTTGTCAATGCCCAAAAATTAAAATAGTTTGAGTTTATAGTTGTTTCCTATCTTATGCTTGGATTTGTTGTTATTAACGGTTGATTAACTGCCTCTTTCAAAGACTAAAGTTGTTCCTTAAAAAAATCTAAGGTCGGTTGTTCCTTAGCTGAGCTATTAGGCTAATTTTTTTTTTATTTTTATTTTTACATCAATTATCAAACATTTTCATTTGAAGGTTTTTGGCTTCATAAAACAACTTAATTTGACACTTCTTAACTTGGTTCCTAAGGCTGCACTTCTCCCAAGTATATCAAATTTGGACTTGTTTCTAATTGGTTCATAAACATTTCAAAATTCAGTAAAAAACTGAAATAAATTGGAATACCAAAACCATTATAACAAGTTTTACTACTTGCATTCATTTCTATTACAATTTTTGGAATACAAAAAGTTGATTTTATATTTATTATTAGTTTTTTTTTGGTTTTATAATGGTGAAATTTCAAGATTTTGAATGTTCATTGAACTTACATTTTATGTGTTATTATTCCTTTTTAGATATCAATTTTAATTCTTTCATATGATGCTGAAGGAATGTAGGACTTGGTTTTAGATATTGGAGTGCTAAAGGTAGTATTGATATGAATTTTTTGTAAGGGTGCTATATAACTAATCTTTTCCATTCGACCTAAACAAATAATGAAAGCAATAATTTCAAAACTTACTGTAAGGTTTATTGGATTTTCATGTGCAGTGATTAAAGTGTCTAATCTAGCCTTTCTAATTTATATCTATATCTATTTTATTGGATTTTCATGTGCCATGATTAAATCGTCTAATTTAACCATTATAATCTATATCTATATATATTTTATAGATTTTATCTCAGTAATGATTTTTTCTTATTGTAAATTTAAATTGAATGATCTACCAAATCTAATTCTATCAGAAATTTTAGAAAAAAAAAATGACACTTCATTACTATTAGTTAATTAATTAATTAATAACTAAATTTTATCCACTAAAACATCTATATTCTTGACATTTTTTAATACAATTTATTTAATTTATTTATATATTATTAAAAATTATAATTTATAATAATTTATTAATAAAATATAAATAACAATAAAATAAACTATATAAATTGATACATATTTTTCATACTAAAAAATTATTAAATTATTAATTAATAGTTATTACAATTGAAAAAATAACAATAACAATAAAAAAAATCTTATAAATGGATTAATAACACAATAATATTAAATTAAATTTTTAATTTTTGATTAATAATTATTGCAATTAAAAAAATAAAAATAACAATAAAAAATCTTATAAATTTACTAATAAAACAATAATATTAAATATGCTTTTGGAAAATATATCCAAAAGTTGTCCAAAAATAGTGAATAATTGGAATGACAATGATATATCAAAAGATTCATGCTTATCTAAGTATAAAGACAATATTAACCCATATGAAAAAGACAAATACCATAATCTGGTATATATTTAACATTCAAAAATTACCAATCAAACTAACTCTTAAAGTTATAACAACATCCCAAATCAAATTAACCATTAATCACACATCAATTATAGATATCCAAAAAAAAAATTACTCTTAAAGTTATATTAACATTCCAAAACAAATTAACCCTTATCACACATCAATTCTATATATATATATATATATATATATATATATATATATATATATATATATATATATATATATAATGACTTGTTTAAGTAAGCCATAATTTTGTCGATGGTTGATTTTCTCACAGAACCTAGTGTCACAGAACATGGCATGGTAACTGAAATAACTCAAATTATGTCCATTAAGTTACCCTTGATAGTTATAACTCAAACTTTTAGTATATGTTACAACCTTAGGACCTTGTCGATTCCCAAAGATTAAAATAGTTTGATTTTAGAGTTGTTTCCTATCTTCTTCTTAGATTTGTTGTTATTAACGATTAATTAACTCCCTTTTTCAAAGACGAAAGTTGTTCCTTAAAAAATGTAACTGGTTGTTCCTTAGCTGGGCTATTAGGCTAATTATTTTTTTTGGGTTTTTTTTTATACATCCAATATCAAACATTCCCATTTGAAGGTTTTTGGCTTCACAAAACTACTTAATTTGATACTTGGTCTTGCTAGACGAAGAAGATGCTAACTTGGTATTTTTTTATTTTTTATTTTTTATTTTTTATATTTTTCTTTGTTGGAAGATGTGAACTTGGTTCCTGGCGCCTACACTTTTTCCATGTATATATTCAAACTTGGACTTGTTTCTAATTAGTTAAAGTCCAACTTTGTTAATGCCAATTCCTTGGATCTATATACTACATACATAAATAACAACGAAAAAACATTTACACACAATATACATGCAGATTTTGAAAAATAAAATAAAAAAACATTATGGAAGAAACACCTCCATAATACATTAGTAAGTGAAAATTTTGAACTATATAATCATGGAAGTACATTCTTGTCTTCATTACGTTGTAAAGCGTCCCTCTTTGAAAACAAATCCCCCAACTGCCACTTGTACCATTGTGCACAATTGATTTTTATGTTAGACGATTGAAATAGTGTCTACCTTCGGATTAAATACTGTTATTAATCAGTTACAAAAATAATCGAATAAGAAAAACCGTTTTAGAAATAATCCAATTACAAAACCTGCTGCAACTTTTTCAACACTTCTGATAAAAAAATGCTCTGCAAAACCTAGATAACCCACTCAAAGCATTGAATGTGGTTATTTCAGCGCAAAAATAATTATGACATCGCATTTTCATGAAGAAGAGGGTCTTCGATTTCGCAGAAGGGGAGTCGAAAAAAAATACCCAAAGGTTGTTACCTTAGCAATGGCGGTTGAAACCTCTCTAAACCCTCTTCAAAATTACCATCGTGGTCGCCAGTTTGTCATTGATATCTTGGAAAAATGATCTGAAATTGTTTTGCAAGCGAAGATGTTCGTTGCATTTTCCGCTGCCACGAGGAACTTCGCGGAAGACCATTACATCCTGGCATGGAGCTTCAAAACTAATGGAACAACGTCTCCTCTTGATGTGTCGCGTCTTCCTTCATTTGCTAACATGTATTGCAAACGGCCGGGCCGAAGATTCATAGTCGACGTCACCGTAGCCGTTGTTGTTCTCTGCTATACATTTTTCTGTTGGTGCATGATAGGAGGATCTGAGAAGAAGACGCCATTTTATCCAAGATAGATCTACTTGGTTTGAGTATCCAAGAATTTATACGAGGCAGTCACAACGGTTGTGGGATTGAATCAATCTGGCGAAGGTGCCAAGGGCCTATCGAATGTGAAAGGCAATCAATCCAGCAAAGGTGTGAAGGTCCCATAGAAGAGAAAATCCACTGATGTCGCTAATGATAAAACTAATAGGAAATATCCTGTTTCTCATGGGCCTATAGGTTCTAGTGTTTTCCATACTGTGTTGAATAGTTTCCTTACATGATTATAGCATTCCGAGTATTCTTGTTATTTCATGTGTATATAAAAATGCAATTTACTTTTGATTTTTCCAACGTTTAAGTTTCTCATTGTTTTGAAATGAAATATATATAATGTCTGTGACCTTTACCATTCAATGACCGATCCTTGTAAACATAGTTCATTTATTATTAACTAACCCATATTGCGACTAACCCATATTGTTTATTTGACGAATTTGTGGAAATTTGTGGAAATTGTTTCCTTGCTTGTCATTACCATATTTCATGTCCATTTGATGTTTGATTTTGTAGAAGTTATGGTCTGTGAGTGGTGAAAAGTTAAAACCATTCGGTGCTTCTTAATGGTACATTGATTCTCTCGATCGCTATAGTTGAGGACCATGCACAATTTTAAGTTTTCCGTTCATACCCTAGGTCTGAATATTTTGTGTTCAACGTATTTCCTTTTAACTCTTGATGAGACCCATGGCACTAAGGTTCCATGCTACAAAGTACATAAATTGGAATTGAAATAATGAAATTATCAAACTCGAACCTACGGATTTCGGTGAACTACACGTGTGGAGAGTGATTGGTTGATGCATACAAGATTGCGTTGAGGAAAACTCAAATTCTTATGGGCTTACACTGTATATTACATCGTTATTCATTTTTATTTGTAACACATATCCTTTGATAAATGTGATAATATATTTTTGAAAATTGAAAGGGTTATTGAGTGCTTGTCTAATTGGTAAAATTAAGTTTTTTATATATTCACATAGTAACCCATTTATGTTCGTGTATTTTTATTGTTGTCACATAAATTAATGTTCATTAGCAATTGAGGATGTTCTTGTCTTTTTAATGCTATGATGTAAATTAATGTTCATTTATTTTCAATAATATGAGGCAAAGATTATAATTACACAATTTTACTACTTGCTTTCATTTCTATTACAATTTTTGGAATACAAAAAATTGATTTTATAATTGTTATTAGTTTTTTTTATGGTTTTAGATCGTTTAAGTTTCAAGATTTTGAATGCCGGTTGAACTTACATTTTATGTGTTATCATTCCTTTTCCGTTATCAATTTTAATTTCCCCATATGATGATAAAGGAATGTAGGGCTTGGGCAATATTGATATGAATTGTTTCTATGGGGTGTTATATAACTAATATTTTCCATTGTACCTAAACAAATAATGAAAAAAATCATTCCAAAACTTACTGTAAGGTTTATTGGATTTTCATGTGCAGTGATTAAAGCTTCTAATCTAGCCATACTAATTAAAGCGTCTAATTTAGCCATTCTAATCTATATCTATATATATTTTATGGATTTTATATTTTTTCTTATTGTAATTTAAATTGAATAATCTACCAAATCTAATTCTGTCAGGGATTTTAGAGAAGAAGAAATGACACTTCATTAATATTAATTAATTAATTAATAATTAAATTTTATCCACTAAAACATCTATATTCTTGACATTTTTTAATACAATTTATTTAAATTATTTATATATCATTAAAATTTATAATTTAGAATAATTCATTATAAAATATAAATAACGATATAATAAACTATATAAATTGATACATATTTTTCATAATAAAAAAATTAGTAAATTAAATTTTAAATTATTAATTAATAATTACTACAATTACAAAAATAGTGATAACAATAAAAAATCTTTTTTCGAATTTTGGCTTCTATGATCCATCGTACAAATTATAGAATTATTTCAGTAATAATCACATGCAATGGAAAATTGTCAAGGCATTTCGAACCAACCAGTGTAATTCATCATCAGGACTAGGTGAGAGATCATATCACGACATTAAGTTTAAATAGATGTAGAAACGGCTAAACTAATCGTTAGGATAATGGCTAGTTTGACTTTGAAAATTAAAATCAATTAATAACAACTAGTTTTATTGTAATTTTAGTTTAAAATATTTTATTTATTTATTCAATTAATTAATTAACAATGATAATATATATATATATATATATATATATATATATATATATATATATATATATATATATATATATATATATATATATATATATATATATATATATATATTTCTTATTTTAATTAATTAATAAATTATTTTTTTTCTATTTATTTATTTATTTTTTATGAACGAGGTCCAAGGAAAAAAATGAAAACGATAACCAACGACCAGCAAAGAATCTGTTATCACCAAAATAGGACCCTGATAGGCTACTGATCAGACTACCTCAGTGTAACTATTTCAAACCAATCTTTTAGTTGAGGCTTAGCCTCCTCAGCCTGAGAGGGTTCTCTCAAGGGTTAATGATATAAGTTATAGATAGATGGCTAACTCTGTGGTTTGTGATTTTGTATGTTTATAGGTTGAAATATGAAGGCTTGCTACCATTGGGCTATGGAGTCAACAAGTCAGTAGATTCAGTGGCAAGGCTTCTAGACATGGAAGCTGGGGCAAATGGGGTTTTCAAACAAAGATAATTCACTCAAGAAAATAGGTCAACACAGTGATTCCATTACTAAAGGAAGTCAGAGAATAGGGTTATGAATTTTGAGTACTAGCAATGAAACTTACTGTTAGTTGTTCAAAGATAGTTTACTCACAAAATGCAGAAAAAACACAGTCATCTCATTTCTAAAGGAAGTCAGAGCACATGGTTGTGAATTCTGAGTAATAGCAATGAAATTTACTGCTAATGTTTCAAAGGTAGTTTACTCACAAGATACAGAAAAAACACAACCATCCCATTACTAAAGGAAGTCAGAACATAAGATTATGAATTCTGAGTAATAACAATAAGATCTACTGCAAATGATTCAAAGTAACATATAAATCAAGAAAACATTAACCCCATGAGAACTCAGATCTGTTCAGGAAAACCTCTCTGCATTACTGATTATATAGCATAAAGCAGCAGCTGGGCCAAAAAGTCTTCAACCACTTGCTAATTCGACCTCTTGCTTCATATATAGCTTTTACAATATTGGATTCTATGATCCATCATCAAGAGAATTCGAATTTCTATTATTGACACCTATTCTACTCCTGAAACAGACTCTTAAATACAACTGACAACTAACTGTCTCTTTAGGAGTCCTAATACAAATAGGAGTGAAACTCCTTATCATGTCTAAAACAACCTTATCTAAACCTTTAATGCTTCCTTTGACAGCTACAACCTCATGAGGTCGAATTTGGTGATGCCTACAGCCTTGTTATGAACCCTACTGATTCATGACTTAACTGTCCTAGAAACCAGGAAACAGAGTTTGCTGAAATTTAGCCCTTACCTCCATGCTTGTCTTCAAACATCTTTTCTAGCCTTGATGACTATCTTGTATATGTAACATGTGTTAACATCCCATAAACTCTTCAATCCTTCCACCTGTGCAAAAAGAAGCCTTCAAAAAAATGAAAAGGAGAGGGAATATGATTGTGCTACGAAAACAACCTGTTTTCGTAGCACAGCTTTTATACCACTGTAAAAACCTTTCTTTGACCATTATTTTCCTTGCTTTTCAACCTGGAACTTAATTTATGACCTTGCTCATTCCATTCACAATGCTAAACTCTGAAGACTAGCAGTCCTTACCTCCAAATTTCAAGCAAGAATGCCAAAACATCACCTTCAACAATTTCGTAGCATGCTACGAAACTGCTGTATCTACTCTTTTAACACAGTTTTTTTTTTTTTTTTTTTTAAATCTAAAGTTTTGGATAGTTAGGATATTTTTAAGGATTTATGTCAACAACAAAAAGTTTTAATGGAGATGTTCTTCTTCAAAAATATCTTGATCTTCATGACAAAACTGATTCAAAGATTTATCATTTTTTGCACTTTTTCATCTGAAAGATAGATGTTGAGACAAAGATTTTATCTTCTCACCCATAATGTATTTTGAAAACCTGAAGGAGGCTTTTGAAGAAAAATTTGTCTTGAACAAAAACCTCTCTTGGTTTTTTGAAATACCTCTGCTACTGCCCAGAAACTGTCTTTGAACAACCTGTGTAAAACTGGAAAATTCTAATTTCTGAAAATATGGCTTCAAATAAAGCCTTGTATATCCCAACTGGTAACACTTGTGAGAAAAGTGAGATAGGTTATTGTGTTTGGAGTGTTTATGAAGAGAAAACTCTTTCAGTTTTCAAAAATGAGTTTTCAGTTTCTCATGAACCCCTTTGGAAGTTGACTACTAAAGCCAAAAAACAAAGTTTTTTGATGAAAAATGTTGTTTCAGCAGTTTCGTAGCACAAATCACCTTTTTTGAACTAGCAGTGCTACGAAAATGTGGATTCCTATATGATTGCAAAAATTTGGCCCTAAACCTAATGGAATGACTTCTTAATGGATGATGGGACCTTTAAACCATGGAATAAGGTTGTTAAACTTTGTTTGGAAATGAAAATGAGACTTTTGAAACTCTAACCCTATTAGCTACCATTTAAAGCATGAAATGACCTAATAACCTATCTAATACCATGACTAAAACAAGGTAAAATTTCAGATTTTATTGATCATGGAGTGGACCTAGAAGACTTTATTTGAACTGGAAATATAACCTACCCTTTACCCAGACTTAAAATTACTTTTAGAACTCCTTGAAATCATGACCAAAAGCAGAGTTGACACAATGATGTTTTGAGAATTTTTGGGTGATAATAGTGGCTCCACTTGGGATAGTGTGCCCCTATGGTACACTAAAAACCGGTAGCTCCAGTGCTGCTATCCATCCTTTAAAATAAAACTCTGAAATTATGCCCAATCTGCTTCAAACTTTTATGGCCTTCACCTCGAGCTCAAGTTTGATGGTCTCTGCAAGAAGCACTCAAACTGTACCTACTAAAAATGCTCAGTCAACCTACCTTAGAGCTTATTTTCACATTCCTACCTACCTACCCTATCAGCTGCAATCTCCATTTGTAGCTCAAGGAACATGAAACTTCCAATGAATCCAGTCATTGATCTGATCTGACACTTGAATCTCTTGACTATGCTTGAAGAAAAAATAAACATGATACTTAAATAACCGAGGCAACATGAGATATATCTGATCTTCAAGATGAAAATATAACTGGAAATCTGAACAGTAAATCTTTTCCATGTAATCAGTTATAGAACCATAGAAGACATAATCTGTTTGAAACTTCTCATGACATTCTAAGACTTTGGACCACACATACATGCTTTGATCAACTAGATAAGACATCAGTTGTGTGCTTTCAAACTGCTTTTGAAACTGATTTTGAAAAATAGTGCATTCTTCCTCAATCTCAAAGGAGAAAGGTAGAAACACTCTCTCTTTGTGTTCTGTCATAGAAAGCTTTTGAAAAGAATGATCATGATCATGAATACTATATGATTGAATTTGACCTTGTAAGCTTTCAATTTTTTTCTCAATGTTCTTAGCAACTTCATCCAAAAATTTCATCTTATCTTCTGTCTTGCACTCAAATGATTTTAGATAAGAAGACAAAGACAAAGAAAATTTTTCATCTATTTCTTCATTAATATGATCATCATTCCATTTTTTGAAACCTTGAATTGAAGGAGATTTTGCCACCAACTATGTTCTGTCTATCCATTCCTCCAAAAACATAAGCCAAAAGTCTGCAAATGACTTAATAGATCTGACAGTAAAACTTTCAATCCACTATTTACATTTCCCTTGAAATGAATCATAGAACAACATAATGCAAACATCTTCATGTTTGACTCTAAGAAGCTCGGTAAAATCACAGAAATCTAATATATGCTTCAAAGTTAAACTCAAATCTTCTCCATTGAATTTTGGACCATTCCTTAAAAAATATGTATCCTTGGGAAAATGATTTGGGAAACCATGAATTCCTAAAAAATTTATGCATGCATACCTTGAAATAAGAATGGAAACATCTAAGCTCTTCATAACTCCAGTGGAATCACCATGAATCTATGAATTTTGAATTCTTCAACAATGGAGTCGCCAAGGTAGTCCTGCAGCCTCGAACAGATTCTGAGCTCCTGCTATCTTCAAAAGTTCAGCTTCATAATTTTCGGGAGATGTATATCTTTAGACTCCCAGCTAACGCACCAAAATGTTATCACCAAAATAGGACCCTGATAGGCTGCTGATCAAACTACCTCAGTGTAACTATTTCAAACCAATATTTTAGCTGAGGCTTAGCCTCCTCAACCTGAGTGGGCTTTCTCAAGGGTTAATGATATAAGTTATAGATAGATGGCTAACTTTGTGGTTTGTGATTTTGTATGTTTATAGGTTGAAATATGAAGGCTTGCTACCATTGGGCTATGGAGTCAACAAGTCAGTAGATTCAGTGGCAAGGTTTCTAGACATGGAAGCTGAGGCAACTGGGGTTTTCAAAAAAAGATAATTCACTCAAGAAAATAGGTCAACACAGTAATTACATTATTAAAGGAAGTCAGAGCATAGGGTTTTGAATTCTAAGTAATAGCAATGAAACTTACTATTAGTGGTTCAAAGATAGTTTACTCACAAAATGTAGAAAAAACACAGTCATCACATTTCTAAAGGAAGTCAAAGCACATGGTTGTGAATTCTGAGTAATAGCAATGAGATCTACTACTAAAAACAACAATTCCATTACTAAAGGAAGTCAGAGGACATGGTTGTGAATTCTTAGTAATAGCAATGAAATTTACTGCTAGTGTTTCAAAGGTAGTTTACTCACAAGATACAGAAAAAACACAGCCATCCCATTACAAAAGGAAGTCAGAACATAAGATTATGAATTATGAGTAATAGCAATAATATCTATTGCAAATGATTCAAAGTAGCATATAAATCAAGAAAACATTAACCCCATGAGAACTCAGATCTGTTCAAGAAAACCTCTCTGCATTACTGATTATATAGCATAAAGCAGCAGTTGGGCCAAAAATTCTTCAACCAATTGCTTCATATATAGATTTTACAATATTGGATTCTATGATCCATCATCAAGAGAATTCGAATTTCTATTATTGACACCTATTCTACTTCTAAAACAGACTCTTAATTATAACTGACAGCTAACTGTCTCTTTAGGAGTCTTAATACAAATAGGAGTGAAACTCCTTATCATGTCTAAAACAACATTATATAAACCTTTAATGCTTCCTTTGACAGCTACAACCTCATGAGGTCTAATTTGGTGATGCCTCTGGCCTTGTTATTAACCCTGATGATTCATGACTTAACTGCCCTAGAAACCAGGAAACAGAGTTTGCTAAAATTTAGCCCTTACTTCCATGCTTGTCTTCAAACATCGTTGCTAGCCTTGATGAATATCTTGTATATGTAACATGTGTTAACATCCCATAAACTCTTCAATCCTTCCACCTGTGCAAAAATAAGCCTTTGAAAAAATGAAAAGGAGAGGGAATATGATTGCGCTACGAAAACAACCTGTTTTCGTAGCGCAGCTTCTATACCACTATAAAAACCTTTCTTTGACCATTCTTTTCCTTGATTTTCAACCTGGAACTTCATTTATGACCTTGCTCATTCCATTCACAATGCTAAACTCTAAAGACTAGCAGTCCTTACCTCCAAATTTCATGCAAGAATTCCAAAACATCACCTTCAGCAGTTTCGTAGCGTGCTACAAAACTGCTGTGTGTACTCTTTTAACACAGTTTTTTTTTTTTTTTTTTTTTTAAATCTATAGTTTTGGATATTTAGGATATTTTTAAGGATTTATGTCAACAACAAAAAGCTTTAATGGAGATGTTCTTCTTCAAAAATATCTTGATATTCATGACAAAACTGATTCAAAGATTTATCATTTTTTTGCACTTTTTCATCTGAAAAATAGATGTTGAGACAGAGCTTTTGTATTCTCACCCATAATGTATTTTGAAAAGCTGAGGAGGATTTTGGATACCAATTTTTCTTTAACAAAAACCTCTCTTGGTTTTTTGAAATACCTCTCCTACTGCCCAAAAAATGTCTTTGAACAACCTATGTAAAACTGGAAAATTCTGATTTCTGAAAATATGGCTTCAAAGAAAGTCTTGTAACTTCCAACTGGTAACACTTGTGAGAAAAGTGAGACAGGTTATTGTAGCTAGAGATTTTATGAAGAGAAACCTCTTTCCGTTTTCAAAAGTGAGTTTTAAGTTGCTCAGGAACCCCTTTGGAAGTTGACTACTAAAACTAGAAAACATTGTTTTTTGATGAAAAACGTTGTTTCAGCAGTTTCGTAGCGTAAATCACCTTTTTTGAACTAGCTTTGATACGAAAACGTGGATTCCTGTATGATTGCAAAAATTTGACCCTAAACCTAATGGAATGACTTCTTAATGGATGATGGGACCTTTAAACCATGGAATAAGGTTGTTAAACTTTGTTTGGAAATGAAAATGAGACTTTTGAAACTCTAACCCTATCAGCTACCCTTTAAAGCATGAAATGAACTAATCACCTATCTAAGACCATGAATAAAACAAGGTAAATTTTTAGAGTTTATTGATCATGGAGTGGACCTAGAAGAATTTATTTGAACTGGCAATATAACCTACCCTTTACCCAGACTTAAAATGACTTTTAGACCTCCTTGAAATGATGACCAAAAGCAGAGTTGACACAATGATGTTTTGAGAATTTTTGGGTGATAACAGAATCATAAAATGAGCTTAAAAAACTAAGGAACAAGAAGAAGGGCGGAAATAAAAGACATTCATGAATATAAGGAAGGGATCCAACACCTACTGATATTCTAGTCGTCATCTCTATTGATATTAACAAGTCTTTTTCAATTTCTAAGGCCTCCCTTAACTTACGATGATGGAAATGGTCAATCCTGGCAATGACCTTAGCCTCTTCAATGAAAATATGATGGTTAGTATTTTTTGCATGCTCAGCTAGGGCAGAGGAGTGAGATATTCCATGTTTAATGTTAGTAGCATGCTCACAGATCCTTTGATTCATAGACCGACCAGTTTCACCAATGTAAGGTGTCCCACAGGAACAAGGAATAATGTAGACACCTTTCCCATGCCTAGGGTCTACTGGATCTTTAACCAATTTGAGAGAGTTGCGAATCATGTTAAGGGGATTGAAAGACGAATAAACCTTATGTTTCTTAAGGATCCTAGCAATCTTATCAGTGATTCCTTGAATGAACGAAAGGCGCACACTACAGGACCATTCACTAGGCTCTTTTTTATTTTAATTTTTAACTAAAGGAACTTTTTCTACTTTAAGGACTGCAACCTACTATAACCATTTTTACAAAAGACATTCAGGATATGGGTCATTTCCCCTTCAATATGAGACTCATCAGAGATTCTCAACACCCTAGTGGCTAAGGTGTTAAGGATGCCTAATTCTTGAGCAGGGAAATGATGAGAAATAACGTGAAGATATTGCTCAGTATGAGTTTTATTTCAAAAAAATTGATGGGAGAAAGAACCATCATCCTTTCTAAGGATAAGAACATCGAGGAAAGGAAGGCTACCATCCACCTCATATTCCATGGTGAATTTTATGGAGAAATATTAACTATTAAGATGAAGGAAAAAGAGATCTAACTTTACTTTGCCATGAGGCCAGACGACACAAGTATCATCTATAAACCTTTTCCAAAGCTTTCGCTGGAAAAGAGCTGAGGAATGAGCCTTGGATTCAATGTCCTCCATAAACAAATTAGTAAAAATATGGGAAAGGGGAGAACCCATGGCAACACCACATGTTTTCTCATAGAATTCCCCTTCAAAACTAAAAAAAGTAGAGGTTAAGTAGATCCCGACTAAATGGGTCGTATCTGGATCAGTAATGCGATTATTGACATAAATAGCCTCATTAATGGGGATATTGGTGTAAAGAGAAACAACATCAAAAGTGACAAGTCTATCCTCAAGATCCATTCTAATGTCCTTTAACTCATTAACGAAAGAGGAAGAATATTTAACAAAGGAGTCGGTACGACCTATGAGAGGCTTAAGCTTATGGGATAAATACTTGGTGAGAAGATAATTTGGACCACCAATGGTGTTAACAATGGGCCAAAGGGGGACACCATCCTTATGGATTTTCGGAAGACCATATATTCTTGGAGTAAGAGGGTTGCTTTCAATCAACTTCTTACTCAGTGAGCTCACCAAGTTGCTTGATTTAATGGCATCATCGACAGCTCTTGAGACCTTTTTTAAGGGATTTTTAGAAAGTTTCTTGTAGCTCCCACTATTCTCCAAATGATCTAACTTTTTCCTCCTGTAATCGTCCTTATTAAGAATGACAACTGCACAACCTTTGTCAGCTTTAAGAACAACAATATCATTATTATTATTTAAGGATTTTAAAGCCTCAAACTCGGGCTTATTCAGGTTTCTCTTGGGGGCTTGGCTTTCTTCAAGATGACTGCACAATCTTGCCTAATGATGTCCTTGGAGGAATCTCACAAGTCCCTAATACCAAATTTTATGTCACAAATAATATCTTGAATAGAGATTTTTCTAGGGGCTAAGGAAAAATTAAAGCCTTTCTCTAAGAGACTATAAACAGACGAGTCAAAAGAAAAGCTTTAGATATTGACTACTTTATTACTAGAGTTATTATTAATATTATTAATCTTAATAATAGTATTACTATTTTTATTATTAAATTTACCTACATATTAAAAATTATTACTATCATTATTGTTAATAAAATAGTTATTTTTGTTGTTATAATCATGTTTAATAATATTTCTATTTTTATTATTCTTAATCTCATCATTCCTAATAATGTTATCTATACTATTTTTATTTTCATAATTACTATTCTTATCATTATCGCTATTTTTCTTGTCATTATGCCATTTATTTTTAATGTTGAAATAACATTTAAATGTTGACATAATATTTTTTAATAATTAAATATTTATTATTAATGTTACCAAGATTCAGATCTTTACTATTAGTCTCATTACTATCAAAATTAATTATAATGTTACTACTAGTGCATGACTATAACGATCCCTTGATCGTTCAACGCTCATTAATTCATTTTTTGACCGAAATTTTTTCTGATTTCTAGCATTTTAACCAAAGTTCAATGCCGACAAAGTCATTCACTGAGATTTTAACCGATTTTAACCAAAGTTTTATGTGAAAAACTATTTGACCTCTTATTGCAGGTATTCACCTGGCATGCAGGAATATTGGAGCAACTTTTTTATAACCAAAGTTTTCCCAAAAAATTGTTTATATCCAAATTTGTTTGTGCTGCACTGCACGTTATATGCAACTGTTTTTTTCGGCAGGGTTTTTTGCATGCCCGTGATTTTTTCATGCCCCTCTATACTGTCAAGTGTAGCCATGCAGAGACATAGGTTATAGCATGTCACACCACGTAGAGAAAACTTATTGCATGCCACGCAGAGACAGAGCTATAGGTGTAGCCTCACAGCCTCAACACCTACCTCTCTGTCTCATCCCATCATCCCAACACCGTGAAGATTTCTTCCTCACTATCTAAATAGGGCATAGCATCCATTCCCCATATTTAACCATTCCAACCAAGTTGCAAAAAGACATTCCCCAAGTTGTAAATGAGGATGGAGTTATTCATCAGTTGCGTGCTACTCTCATACAGGCACGAGATGCTCCTCCTAGTAAGTCACATTACTTAAAAGTGCTGGGTGCAGATTTTATGTTGTTAAAAGGTTGAGCACTGCGCTATAAGTTATTTAAAGCCTCCACGTTATCTGTCTCTGATGAGATTCTTTGGAAGCTCAACGTTTCAATCCCTAGTGTTTGACATTTTTTGGGCTTGAAAGGTTGAGGTTTCAAAGAAATAATGTAATGCTCCGCTTTTTAACATGTTTTCGGTTTGACATATTGGAAGGATCTATGTTTAAATTGTTTTCTTCGGATCTATAATTATTGTGTGTTGCATTCTATCTTGAATGTAGCTCCACAACCATCTTTGCTGGGCCTTCAATCTCCGAAAGAGAAACCTTTCAATCCTCTTATTCAATAATGTTTGGATGCCATGGCTGAGCATATGAGGCTACGTGCATTGATGAAAGGAGAGTGGGTTAAGGGGTTGTTACCCCATAACAGTGTTCATGCAGATTACACAGTACAACGGATTAAAGGTAAAACACATTTAGGTGTGATTTTGAGTAATACTAGTCTGACTTGCTGACTTGCTCCATCAAGTGGTAACTTCCAAAGTATAGTTCTAATTGTATGGGGAAATGTGCAGAACTTGCTGAAGGAATGTCTATGAAGAAGTATGAGTTTGAGGGAAGAGGGGAATTTTATGACAAAGTAAACAAAAGATGGACTCTGGAATTTCCTACGGATTCACATCTTCTACTGTATCTTTTATGTGCACTTTTGGAGCATCCGCAGTGGATGCTGCATGTGGAACCTACTTCTTATCCAAGTACACAGTCAAGCAATAACCGTAGATAGAAAGGGTTGAAAGAAAGCGAATAAGGGATTGAAATTTCAACTTAGATATGCCCATATGGTACATGAAAATATATGCAAGTAGAGTATGTGAACAAGTAGAGAGAGACTTGTCGACATATTTCGTCCATATTTGGTGCAGGGTTCAAGAAAAGCAGTAAAAACACCACAAACATAGTGGGGGGTAGGTCGCTACATCCCGATTTCTTCATTTCAATGCCCATAGAATATATATACTATACCTATCTATTTGAATGGTGATTGCAAACTTCTTGTTCTTCCCGGACATCGGGTTGCAGAGAGAGAGGAAAAGAATCACTATTGCTCCTGCCCTAATGACTATGGACGGGGATCAGATCACACTATTGCTTTCACTCACAATTTGATCGGGGCTCCAGAGAAGTATGTTGTATTTTTGTCCTCTGTTCCTACTGTTTTTCACCCTGGAGCATGTGTACTAGTAGTGGGAAAGCAGAGTCCCCTGTTTTTGCACTATATTGGGATAAAAAGCTGCAGTTTTCTCTTCAGGTACGTTGACCAAAACTGATTAACTGGTTTGAATGTGATCAATTCGCTAGCATATAATTGGAATAAAATAAGTTTTCGGGTATGAAATAAATGGTTTGCTGCATCTCAAAAATTACATATGGTATAGAAAAATAGGTAATTACAATTACAGAAGAAGCACTAGTTAGCAGATAAAGTGCTGGGACCACTACAAGCCATATTGTTGACCCTGTATCATCATGCCTGCTCAAGCCTTCATATTCTATAATTACTAAGTGTCTAGGATGCCAAACAATGCTTATACTAGTAACTACAACTAGTTTAGGAAACTTTATTTCTGAAATACGCACTCAGTTTATCATTTATCAGTGTTCCAGTGTTTCAAAAAAGATTTCAAAAAAGATTTACTCAAGACAATGATACCGGCAGAAGGCGAAAGTTGTGGCCAACCCCTCAAACAGGATCAAATTGCTAATAATATCCTCATTTTTTTTGGAGTCGTCTAACGAGCCGGAGGAATTGTCCGGACGGTCAAAATTGGCCGGAATCTGGGCCAAAAAAATTTAAAAAATCTTGCAGAAACAGTGTTTGAATCCCGATTTTGACATTGGAAATAGATTCAGCACCATCAAAAAACTGTAGGACACCCAAAATATTAAACTTTGATAGTTATAACATGGATTTAGAAAAATTCCTGCCGGATTTTCTGAAAATCTTATCTGAATTTTCATGATTTTCAAGGCGATTCCTCTGGCTATTTAGACTATGGCTTTTTTTTTTTTTCAAAATAATAAAAATGATATTACAGTGCCCCTAGAAACCACAAATGAAATGCAGAGTCTGGAATCTGCACGCTGAAATTTGGTACGTACTTAATAGAATCGTCATCAAGACATTGTTCTTCCTTTGATAGAACCTAATCTAGATACTTTGGATGCAGATACTGCCGAAAGAATTTCTTAGACTATCCTCAGATATACATGCTGACATAGGCTACTCTGTCAAAGATCTATTGCAATATTCAGCAAGTGTTAACAGAAATTAGCATCAAACATTGAAGATCTCAAACTGTTTTTTTGCAGCTGTGGTGAGTACCACCCGAAAACATGAATGCATAATTTCAATTTCAATTGATAAATTTAATAAAATATAAATGGATAATCTCTGTTGCTGGCCCATTTTCTATTTTATGTTTGTTGTAAACTTTAGTTTATGCACTTGCAGCATCATTCCAGCATTTTTCTAGGGCAAAATATTTACTTGCAAAAGCTGCATATAACATTAAGGTCAAACTTTTCTCTCTCTTTTATTACAGACTTAAATTTTATAAAATGGTTTTTGAAATTTTCTTAGTTTCATATTATGGTTTATCAGACTTAAATTTTACAAAATGGTTTTTTGAAATTTCTTAGTTTCATATTATGGTTCATCTGCCACAGACATATTTAATGTGGATGTGGTTGTGAGAAATGCAGGTCTTCTTTCATAAGATATAAACTCCATTACCTAGAATAGAAGCTCTCTCATCAACTTATAAAGAAAACAGGACATGGTTCATCTGAATTTAAAAAGTTTATCTCAGTTTAAAATCAACACTAAACTGAAATAGAGAAAACATGGTTCATCTAAATTTAAAAAGTTCGTCTCAGTTTAAAATCGACACTAAACTGAAACAGAGAATGGCTATGTTTTTGGCAAGATTGTTTCAAGAATGTAATTAATGAATTTATATATGTTTTCGTGATAATAAAATTTGGCAAGATTGTTTCAACACTGTAATTAATGAATTTATATATGTTTTTGTTTTTGTAATAACAAGATGCATTGTTTCAAAAAATAAGCACATTTAATCTGTTTTGCTTATTATACTACTTTGAAATTAGACTCCTTTTAAAGTCTGCTATTGATAAAATTGACACCTACTTTGTTTATTGATAAAATTCACAAAGTAACAACTTTTTGTTTACTTTATTTATTGATAAAATTTAAAGTTTTTTTTTTTTTTTTTTTTTCATTTTTCCAAAGTAACAACTTTTTGTTCATTGATTTATTTTATAATGTTTTATTTATTCTATTAAATGCCATCTCAGTCTTTCAATTTCATATTTATGCTTCTGCCCTCTACTAATAGTTTACGAGGTTAAACTGCCATTTCAACCTTGAAATTTCATCTTTATGCTTCTTCCTTTTACCAGCAAAGATTACAGTTACAACAGTTGCTCCCTTGTTACTATTAATATTACTTTTAATTTTATTACTAGAATCTATGTTAGGGTTTCCTAGGTTATTAGATATATTAGATTCTCTGTCAAAAGGCGACTCATAACCTATACGAAGAGAATTACCCGTATTATACACAACAGATCCAACGGGCTCACCAGAAACCGAGCATCTACCACATTGAAATTATTTCTATAATTAAATTGCAGATATTAAAATATATAATTTATTCTCATGATATAACGTATGGACTTGGGGTTTTGAAAAAAATGAAATACATATAAACAAAAATATTTTAAAAATATAATTTAATTATGATATAACTTTGATTCACGGTTTCAAATAGATTTTAAAACATAATATAATAACTTTATATGCAATGGAAAAATCACATGGAATTGAAATAGAATGTATGTTTTCCAATAAGATTCTAGTTATTAATTATGTCATACTTCAACAAGATTTATAATCTTAGGTCATATTTACGTCGTAAGGCGTTTTTATTTGAAAACAACTTTCCTAATTGTCACGTGCACTTGTCTGCACCATTAGATCAAATGCTAGACGATTAAAATGTTTTGGACCATTCATGTACAATCTCCTTAATTTAACTTAACTACCTAACTAACCCTCTTCCATACAACTCCATTGAATTCTTATGAATAACATTTGCTCTGTTTCGGTGTGAACATTGCAGGTATGTTGTTGGGTCACCATGATAACTATATTCGCGATGTCAAGATGCAAGTGACGGTTTCACAGTTGCATTCAACCATTTTGGCGAAGGTCTTGTGCAGCAAATGCCCAGGTAAATGGATTCTCTCTACAATATTTCTGTGTGACAATAGTCTTATCAAGAATTATGAATAACAGTTGCTCTGTTTCGGTGTGAACATTGCAGGTAATGTTGTTGGGTCACCGTGATAACTATATTCGGGATGTCAACATGCAAGTGATGGTTGCATTCAACCTTTTTGGCGAAGGTCTTGTGCAGCGTATGCCTAGGTAAATGGATTCTCTCAGCAATATTCCTATGTGACAATAGTCTTATCAAGAAATAAGAAATAAATATTTATGAATGAAGAAATATTCAATGCAGGTGAATGCATGGATACTTCCATGTTGTGAACAATTACTACACTGAATGGGGAATGCATGCAATTGGTGGGAGTGCAAACCCCACAATCAACAGTCAAGGTAATAGATTTCTGGCATCTGCAAATCCTTATGGGAAAAGGTAACAAAGCGAGTAAACCATAGCAACACTGAATGGAAGGATTGGAATTGGAAATCCCAAGGAGATATGATGGTGAACAGTGCATATTTCACGCCATGGGGAATGACGACGTCTTGGGCGTACATAAATGCGGCGAGTTTCGCATAGAGTCCTTCCACCAATGTGGTACCACTCACCCGAGATGCTTGCGTACTCAACTGCACAAGTGGAGCTCACTGCTAAAACTTGACATCTTTCTTTAATTCCATGTGTGGTGTTTTCGGCTATTTTCAAAATTTATATTGTGTGTTAGAGATGACAATTTCGATTTGTATTGTTTGGAGAGTAGCCTTTAATTTGATGATAACTATGCTGCACAGAGATATCACCAATCAAATGAGTGTGACTTTCCAAGTTGGAATAATTCTTTTAGTGGCACAATATTTGTGTTGTTATTTCCAAAGAATTATATTTTTAGTCCCTGCCTGCAACATGACAGGGACTATTGTAATCGCTTTTGGGTGTTTTATTAGTCCCTGCAGGAAAATGAGATCGAGCCATTTAACTTAATATAAAGTTTTAAAAACAGTTTTCTGCCTGCCGCTGTAAGAACCGATCCACAATTTGGAGGTCTTATTTGGCCTCATATCGAGGCCAGACCTATCGAAACTTAGGTTAAGTGTAACTTGATTCCTATTTTTCTAGTTCCTATTGAATAATGCTAGCATTAGTTAGTAAGCATAAAATGTTTGGACAATTTCCGCAAATAATTTTTATCAAAATCTGCATGCATGTTCCACTTGTCTTGTGATCTGTCACAAGTTTTGCTTAGTGCCACAGGTTTTTCTTTCCAAGCTTTGCAAAGAGTAGGGCAGCGGTCCAAAGAGCAGGGAAGCAATCGAAGAACTGGACCAGGTTTTCTTGTGATCTATCATTGGTTTTGCTTAGTGCCACAGGTTTTGCTTTCCAAGCTTTGCAAAGACCAGGGCAGCGGTCGAAGAACTGGACCAGGTTTTCTCGTAGTAGAAGGAAGACGGAAGTCTGGAACACTCCATGGAGTGGTAGGCCTCCTCTAGTTATAGACATAACCCCAAATACTTCTGCTTTACCTTCCTGACGCAACAGCCCTGAACGAAGATCGGGCATATTTGCTTACGGACGGACTCACTGGGAGGCCTTGTAGGGAATCCGCTGATGGAGATCCACGACTAAGGCCTGTGGTGTCGTCTGTTGCCAGAGCTGAGCTCAGTCAGAGCAAGAACTAGTTCTGTATGGTAACCAGCTTCCATGCCCCCGTAATTTTGCTCGAAGCTTTCGCCCTAAGGTTTGACTAAATACTATATCAGATTTCTTCATGAGGGATGTTGGTTACTACTGAGACTAGATCCAGAGCACAGAGTTACAGATTCTAATACTCCTTGGGGATGGAGGATGTTGAGGGATAAGATAAGGCAGCAGTTTGAGACTACAGAGGCGAACCCAATTGCATCACCAACATTCCTGCCAATTTTCGATCCAGTTCTACTAGATATAGATAAAGATCCAGCACCCGTTGATTGATAACCACGAATCGGTTCTCTGGGCAATCGGTTCCCTCTTTGTTCTTTTTCTGTATATCTTTGATCTATCAGTTGTATACAAAGAACACTAGTCCTCTATAAGCTCCGTAAGACACAATGAAGGTGGGCCGCCTCTACATAGGACTCTTCAGGTCATGGCTATCGATCTTTAGGGGAAGATTATGCCCGGATCTCTTCAGGAGTATGAAGGTAAGAGAACTCCTTAGTAAAGAGTGAAACTTCTGAGTGACTTGTGTCTGGATCTGTACATTGGGACAGAGAAGAAAGGCTATGGGATAAAGCCAAGAGCAGTGGGAATCTGACCTTATGCTTTCTCTTACCCTGCCACAGACAACACTGTACAAGGGTTGCTATGGAGCTGGCCGACCCTAGATGCAAGAAACACTGTGGTATGCTAGGCTAGACACTACTATACAGGGGCGCTTCAATGGTTTGACTAAAATATAGCACACCACAAACCCTTATCTAGAGGCACACATTGCAATTGGTCTTATTACTCAGGATCAGACAGATATAAGGGAAGGGCTTCAAATATAGGATTATCCATAGATTCATGGGAGAGGTGAAGAAGCAAGCGAGATGAGCCAACCACTCATGCTAGGGTTGCTCTACTGGTAATAGATAGTTGCTATTTCAGCTCGCTGCCACCTTTCTTTGGGGAAGAGACACCCAGCAGTGCAAAGAACCTAAGGCAACGGTCAATGCTATCACTATTGAGGCCAGACACTTATTATGAGGAAGGAGATCCTACCCGTAACGAGAATTTGAACTTTGGGCATTTGGAAATTTCAGGCAGGGAAATGTATGAGAATGGGGACACGAATCAAATTGTTTTAAAACATATGACATCTGTGGAGGTGATTTGACAGAGGTGACGCAAATCACATCATATATAATAATTTTCAATTTTTAAGTACGTGTTAGTTACGAATGTTTTTTATAACACATTTCACTTGGTTAGATTACATACGTGGCTCTTATTATATAGTGTAGTGAAATGGTGAATGTCCTTCATTATATAGTGTAGTGGTGCAATGGTCAGATTCTATGTGTAGAGTTTTCATACTGTTTTTGTGATTTGAGTAGAGAATCAGGACGGATTCTATTGATTAGAAGAATTCTATATCAATTAATTGAATCAGGTTAATATGCTATCTCTGTGTTTCTGATTTAGCTGTTAATTTGGTCTTGGTACCTATATTCAGAGCCATTATTGCTTGCATTTGATTTGGTTTCATCTTTATGTCAAGGAGTTCTATTATGTGAATATGCATTAGGTTGGTTCTGCTTGTTTTTGCATTCATTAATTATGGTTAAAATTCAACAACTGCCTACTATGCCAATAAACATAGACCTGCATTAAACTACCTTTATAAAGGTAATGAGGAAGTTTCTTCCCTAGATAATGGAAAATAGTCTTGGTCCACTAATAAAATCAGAAGTTTATGGAAGACGTAAAACTATCAAAAAAATCGAGAGAAGTTCAAGAACTAAACAATTTCATTCAAGTTCGTAGATGAAAAAGAATATAATCATACAAATAGACCACAATCCTTCTTCATATGAGAAAAACAGATTACAAAGTACAAGGAAAAGGATCAATGAAACAGCCGGAATAGTAATACTTATAACTCTTGATCTCCTTCTTTGTCCTGGTTTGAAATGTCGACAGTAATTATCTACTTATTACGATGGATCCAGAAAAAAAACATTATTACAAAATAAAAATCAATCAAAAAACTCTTGACCTTTTAAAACAAATACAAAACAGAAATGGTAGGAAATTGAACCAACCTTTGTATCACATGCATGAATAAGATTTTTCTACTCTCCCATAAGCTTCCCTGCAACCATCTTTGCAGTCTCCACATCCTCAACAATGCAAATATTTTTGTATAAATGAATAAGTTTCTCCGGAACATTGTTGCTATCACTATCTGTAACACCAGTGCAAACTTCATTAATTGCAGAATCTTGACCATTGTCCAACCCAATATGCTCACCCTTAGTTACAGGAATTTCAATGTTTTTCTGCTCTATCATGTAGTTTCCTCCATCCTCCATTTGTAGAGGCCTCCCTTTCTTGTCTTCCTGATTCAATGGGGTTTCCTTGAGGTTCCTGTGTACAAACTTGTTACCAAAAACTCCACCTGCGTCAGTCATATGAGACATATGGCCTGTTGTTTTTGCGATTCCTGAATGAAAACCAACCTTTTCTAAAGATGTCACCGACTTGATTAAAGGATTCTTGGGTGAATAAATATTTTGATTTTCTAGATGATGTAGTCCTTGATTTTGTGCTGAAGTGGTTTTATTCAGATTGGATAAACTAACTTGTTTGCCTCCTGTTTCTGTGGCTATAGCGCCCTGAATAGGAACATTTTCTTCAACGGACACACAATCTAGTTTTTGTATAAGAGCTCCACAGTCTAATGCAGGTGAAGTAAGCATTAACATATTGTCTCTACCTTGATTACTCATTGATAAAACCTCTTCTATTCTAGAAGAAGGGTTTGTGCCTAATTTTATGTCCGACTTCATTGCTAGAGATTTTAGTTTTTCTATCTAATGCCATAAGATGGCTATCAATTCATACACAGTGGGCTGATGTACTCTTTGCCCAGATCTAACTCTTATATAGTGGTAGAAACTTGTTTTTCAAATTAGATGAACAAAATAATTTAACACACACTTCAACATTTTCAAGACTTGATTCAATCTTATTGAATCCATGCATTTCTCCCTTCATGCTTTATCATCATATATAACGGAGATATATCAAGCACACTGAACTTGATTCAATCCCATTTTCAATAGGATGATTGTAGTTGTCTTGTTCTTCTTGGTTATCATATTACAGTATTGCTAGAGTGGTGTGGAAGTATTTTCAATGTGTCTTATGGTATGATAATATCATTTTATTTTCTGGAACATGGAGCTCCAGTTCTCATAGTCATTTTGTGCACAATGCCAAAAGAAGGCATCCAATCATTTAGATATCTCTACCTGCAGGGATTTTATCTTTCCATGTAGTTATCATAGCTATCAGAGCTTTGTAATGACCCAGAGAATATTGCTAATAAGATTTCACATTTTAAAATGGGCACCATTCAAAATGGATACAGTGACTCCCACTTCTGATTCAGTATCATCCCTTCCTGTACCCTTTTTTTCCCTCGTCTGGAAAACATGATTAATATTAAAAATATAAAAATCCCCATTTGTGCACATGATCATTATAGAGATAACATCTAGAGATCATAGACCTCAACCAGTAGTAACTAGTATGTTTTCTCACTATGTAGCATAAATCGATCTCCATCTTGGAGTTGTTTGTTTCAGTTTACTGCTTCTGTGCATTGACTACTAGTCATAATTATTTCTAAGACTTTCTTCTTAGACCAGACATCAAAACAAGTTAATGTTTCACTTTATTGCTTTTGTGCATTGACTATTAGTCACAATTATGTCTATTTTTCATTAATATTAGAAAAAAACTAGCAAGGAGAACATCTAGACATCATAGACCTTAACCAGTAGTAACTAGTATATTTGTTCACTATGTAACATAAATCGATCTCCACCTTGTAGTTGGTATACATCAAAACTAATACTAGTGATGAGCAATCCTACTCTTAAACAATTAGTATTTCCATTTACAATTTTCTGGACTCTCTACTGTTTACAGTTATTAATTTATGTGTTAATTATTAACATTTATGTTCTTGGATCTTTACTGTTTAATTTATGTATTAATTATTAACATTTTTTTCTTGGATCTTTACTGTTTAACGAACAACAATTAGTATTGGCATTAATTTATGTATTAACGCCAAAATTGTTTACAATTATTAATTTATGTGTTAATTATTAACATTTCCGTTCTTCAATTTTTACTATTTAATTTATGTATTAATTATTAGCATTTTTGTTCTTGGATCTTCACTGTTTAACTAGCTTGGATCACGACCACATCTGCAATCTCAGTTGTTTAGTGGGAAGTTCCAGTGACATTTGCAGTTTCAGCCGTTTAGTAAATAGTAACAGACTTATTGAAAGGTACACAATCATTATGTCTGTGTCATTTGAAAAATACAAGTTGACATTAGTTTTGGAAAAGCATAACCTGTTGCTTGTCAACAATTTCTTATACTTGATTGGTGACTATGCTTTTGATAGTTTAGAACTTTTACTATGTTTTAGATACACATCAATAGAGTTAAGGAAAGGAACAATACAATATTTTAGAAAATTTCTAGAAAATCAAGATGAAGAAGCAATTTCATCTTATGAAAATGAACTACATGAACAATCACTAAAAGAAATGCATAACATTAGCAGCCGTGAATTGTATTTAGACAAAATGACTAGTTCAACATCACATGATATCCCCCTAGAATCTAGGGGCCTATGGGGAGATATTTTCTGTATACATTGGCTATAAAATTGGTTGAAAATTCCAATTAGAGTTTGGTCCAAAAAAAATGCAACAACGTATTTTCACTTTAACTCAAGTCTTGCAACAAATACCTGTGACATTTTATTCCATGACGAGAATCCTCTCAATGGCCACTTTGAACCTCTGGCTTCTAGACAAGAAAGAAATACCTTGTATGAACAAATAAGCAAATCAAATGTTAAAAATTTAAATGTTATTATGTCTATCTCACCTGAAAAAGAGAAACTGACCTATGTCTTGGAAAAGCATAATCTCACTTGTGTAAAGAATTTCCTATATTTGGTTGGAGACTGTTTGTTTGATACGTTAGAAATTTTACTGCATTCTAGATACACATCTATATAATTAAGGACAGGAACAATAGAGTACTTTAGAAAGTTCTTAGAGAAACAAGATGAAGAAGCAATTTTGTCTTATGAACATGAACTGCACGAAGAGTCGTTAAAAGAAATGCACAGTATTAGCAATCGCGAATTATATTTGGACAAAATGTCTAGGTCAGCATCAACTCATATTCCACCAGAATCTAGAGGCCTATGGGGAGATATTTTCTGCATACATTGGCTATCAAATTGGTTAAAAATTCCAATTAGAGTTTGGTCCAAAACAAATATAAGAATTTATCTGCACTTTAATTCAACAATTGCAACAAACAATATCGATATATTGTTCCATGACGAAGATCCTCTTAATGGGAATTTTGAACCTTTGCTCTATACAAGAGGCTATGATCCAGTAGCTAATATCAATACTGAGAACACTGTAATGTTGCAAGTAGCACATTCGCCAAAAACCAATACTCAAACACAACCTAAAGCAAAACGTCAACTTGTCAAAGGTCAATTGAAACAATCTTGTTATCTCAACAAGGATAACAAAGGTTTATATTTGCATGTGTTGAAGCACATCATTCGAAAAAAGTTGCCGACACAAACAATATGACTTGCATATAACACAATGAAAATGAAACAAGAAGTAGTTGTAGAAGATCTAGAAGATATTAGTGACATAATTAGATTTCAATCACTTAGACAACTGAAAAACAATATCAGGTACATGTCACAAAGAGAAATTATAAGTACTTCTTGCTTAAAAAAACAGAAGAAAAGGCTATCTTTCCATGCACTGAAAGTCATTATATGAAAAAAAAAACACAGAAAATGAAACTTGTATATAACACAAAAGCAATGAAACAAGAGCTAGTTATAGAAAATTTAGAACCCAATGCATCTACAACATCAAAGAATCTTTTAGGACATAGAAAGAGATAAAAAAGAACTGGTACATTAAGCCAAGCAACGCCAATGAAAAAATCAACAAACACATTAACCTTTGAACATGAATATCGAACACGGATAAGTGGCACTCCTATTTTTGACTATTCACGTTGCGAAAGAATGTTTTTCGAAAGAGATGTTTCTTATACAAAACCATCAAAGAGTCTTGTTAACAGTACAAGTTTTCATAGTACAAATACCTACATTTGCAAACATTGCAAAAAAGAAATTGACAATGACACAATCCCTAAATTTGTAATTCCTAAACAAATAAGAAGAAACAATGCCACTAAGACACTTACACAACTAATTGAACTAGAAGAAAGATTAGTTGCATTAAGACTTCCCTTCTTGCAAATAAAAAAAATGGTTCATCAACATAAAAGGCCTCAACTAGGGTTAACTGGAGGTGTCATTAATGTGCCTACTAACATTTCTAGAATTCAGTCTGCATTTCCTCGAACTATAAGAGAGACTGACACAGTGGCAGTTGTTCTAAAAAAAAGTTTAAGATTCAAAAGTGCTTATGCATTTGGTCAAGTTCGAGTGCACAAAGTCATGAAAGCATTAAAACAATTGTGCAAAAGACTGCTTTATAAGCTAGAAAACGCTACCATAAATGAAAATTGGAAACAAGCATTTCTAGAAAACCAAGAAACATACGAAAGTTCAGCTGAAGATGAAAATAGCAAAAATGATAACCAAGATATTCATGAACCATCCACAAAAACATTGGTTCATGGATTCATTGATGCACATACTATCCATATCTTGTAAATAAACAAATTAATATTGCACCTTCTACAGGATACATGCCAGTAGGGATTTTCAAAGATAAGTACTCAGAAGAGATGAGTTTCTTGTCACTCTTCTATGGAAACAAATGACCAAGTGATATGTTACAAAACTTTACATATGAAAAGATTTGTCAATGGGAGGTGCTTCACAGAAACCATGAATTTTCTTACCATACGTCTAACCTATTTTATAAAGCAACTCGCATTATCATAAATCAGGTTTTGAACACAATGTGGATTAGGATTAGAAAAGGCCAACTAAGGGGCAGGAAACTAATTGCAAAATATGTAAAGTCAAAACCAAATTTGGATCATATTTTAAAGTCTAAAATTGGGTACATGGACCTAAAGACAATTCGTACTTCACCAGACTACCATCAACAAATGCGTAACAAACTCTATGTAATGATTCGACAGCTAGGTCCACCCACTTTCTTTGTGTCATTTAGCAGCACAGAGCATCTTTGGGATCCTTTAATGAGTGCATTAAGAAATATAAAACAAAACACTAGAAGACCAAGCACAAATTAATTAGACGAAAATGAGTCGCACTCATTAATAAGAAATGACCCTGTTACTTGTGTATGTTATTATAGGTCTAGAAGAGACGCTTTGCATCAATTGATATCTCACGATCAAAAGTAATATGCACAAATAAATGGCTATTTCTATGTTACAGAATTTCAAAATCGAGGTAGTGAACATGAACATTGTTTATTATGGATAGCCTCTGCACCGGTCTATGGTAAACAATCAAACATTGAAATCGAAAATTTTGTTGATAAATACTTGTCAACTAACTCATCAGTGCTTGCAAAAGAGCTTAGAGCATTACAACATCATTCTCACACAAAAAGTTGCAAGAAGCATAAAAATTCTAATTGCAGATGCAATTTTCCTATACCACCAATGAAGACAACCAAAATTCTGGAGCCACTTGAATTTGATAGCAGTCGAACAAAAACACATGCAAAACTAATATTTGAAACCATTAAAAATACCATATATGAAGAAAGTGATACATTTGATAGCTTTTTAGACAGTCTTGGACTTGCACAAGAGCAATACATACATGCTATACAATGTACACTAAATCAAACAACTTTATTGTTGCAAAGAAATCCAGTTGACATGTGGACCAATAAATTTGCAAAACATATTCCATGAATTTGGATTGCAAATACTGATTCGCAATTTGTACTTGATTCATATGCAGCTGCAATGTACTGTAGTTCTTACATGACAAAAGAAGATAAAACCATTACAAGAACATTTAGGAAAATATGTGAAGATCATTTCAAAACAAAAACTAACATCATGAATACCATTAGTTCTTTGGGGAAGGCTTTAGTGAACTTGCAAAAAATGTCTGCACATCAAGCAGTGCATATTGTCTTGTCGCTTCCACTAAATTGTAGTTCACGGAAATGTATTTTCATCAACACATATCCTGTAAACGAACGTGAATTTGTCCTCAAAAATAAAAAAGACTTGCAAAAGGAACCAGATGACTCAGAATATATCATGTGCCCATCAATAATTGAGTACTATATATCACGTCCTATAGCTATTGATGGTGTATGTTTAGCAGAATTTTCATCTAGTTATACAAAGAGAGGACAAAAACGCAAACAAGCAAATAAACCATACGTGATTCGATCTGTCAAGTATAATAAATACAAGGACATTGAAAATAATTGCAGAGAACAACTAATGTTATACTATTCATATCGACTAAGTGTACTTACAATCAAACAACAACATGCAACTTGGGAATCTGAATATATTGCATTTGAGAGTATTGTTAAGCAAAATGAACAAAAGTTCAAGTTTGTCACAACACCTACATGGGGTGACATAGACAATGCAATTAATACAATAGAAACAGAACCTGAACAACTATTCAACATAAACAATTTAAAATTAAATGAAACAGAAGCTACAAGAATACCTAAACACATAGATGAAAAATATGAAATCTATGATTTTCAAATTGATTTGCAGCATTTCGAAGATACAAAGAACTTTGCTTCACGATCTATGAGACCATACGAAATTGTAAAGCAACCACATGTACTTGAGTACCAACAGTATTATAACTATATGCGACAATTAAACACAAAACAAGCAAGAATATTTGATGATGTTGTAACAAGAAAACTATATAGGCCAGATGAACTAATCTATTTTCTATTAATAGGAGGCGGAGGAACAGGAAAGACACACATAGCTAAGGCAATTTTCAGTCATTAGTACGAATACATAATCAGGAATTGCCTTATAACCCATCACAACTAAAAGGAATAATCACTGCATATACAGGAAAAGCTGCATTTAATGTTGGTGGTGTGACATTGCATTCTGCATTCTATTTGCCGTTTAACAAAGAAAATTTCCCTTCTCTAAAGAATGAAAAAATAGACACATTGTCAAAGCATTTCCAAAAATTTCGTGTAGTTCTCATAGACGAAGCATCACTTGTAGGTGCAACAACACTATATCAAGTTGATAAGCGACTTCAACAAATTTTACACACACCAACTTCGTATTTTGGGAATGTCGACATGATATTTTATGGCGATCTCTATCAGGAAAATCTTGTTAGAGACTCTCTTATATTTGAAAGCCCAAAAATCAATAAAGACACAATTCCATATCAATTTTGGACAGAGAAAATAAAATGTTATCAATTACACAAAACAATACGTCAAAATGATCCATTGTTCACTGATATTCTAAATAGGATGAGATTAAATATAAAAACAGACAAAGGTATCACATACATAAATGAAAATTACCATAGGCCCCCTCCTTTAAGTCCACTTTTCCCATACATTTTCTATCGAAACAAGGATGTCCAAAATCACAATGCAAAAATGCTTTCACGAATAATGGGGCAACAAATATTACTTACTGCAATTGACAGTTATGAGACTACTGGATCAAACTATTTTTATTTTGATAAAACAATTTCATTGCCATCAATAACTACATTGAAACAAAACATGTTAGTTGAACTATATGCAGGAAACTATAATACCAATGATGGATTAGTTAATGGTGCTGAAGGCATTTTCAAATTTTATTCATCTAATGACGTTGTCTGGATAGAATTTTCATAAATGGACATTGGAAAAGAACAAAGAAACAAATACAAAGAGCTATATGAAACAAATATTTTTCCCTCTTGGACACCAATATCACGAATTGCAAAACCATTAGCAATGTCCCATAACAAACTAGAAATAACAATTCGAAAAAAATTTCCAATTCAACTAGCTTGTGCACGAACAATACATCGAATGCAAGGATTGACATTGGATAAAATTGCATTTGACCCAACTGGCGTGAAAAAACATGGTCTAGTCTACACTGCACTATCACGTGTCAAAACTATTAACTCATTATATTTGCTTAGCAAATTAAGTCACAAAAATTTTCATGTGAAAGACAAGGTACTAGATGAAATGGCAAGGTTAACAACCATTGCTACATGGAAAATATAATTTGGGAAAAAGATATCTAATAACAAAAATGTTTTATCAATTGCAACTCTAAACACGCGTAGTCTATATGCACATATTTTTTATGTCGTGCATCATATAGATCTAATGGACAATATGATTCTTTGTTTTCAAGAAACTCATTTGCAGACTCCTCCCACAAATAAACAATTCTTCCCATTCAACTTTGCAATAGCACATTCTATACATGGAATACTCACTTGTATAGAAAAGAAAATAACAATCCAAGAAACAAAAACATTCCACAACAACAAAACTGAACTTACTCTAACATACATGTACTTCCAACAACCAATTTGTTTAATTAACATCTATGCAACCCCATTTGAACAAGTATCTACAATAATACAAATGATTAGAGATTCCAGATCACAAACTACACATACTAATTGTATTTTCTTAGTCATTGGTGACTCGAACATTGACATCCAACAACAAACAACTCGTACTAGAACCTTTGTATAATACATGGAAACAGAAAACTTATAAGAAATAAAAAGCAAGTTATCGCCACGCCAAAACACAATAATAGATCACATTTGGACAAATTTTCCTATTGAAAAATGTGAAATCAATGTCTCATGGGCATACTGGTCTGACCATACCATATTATATTCTCTGCTACAGCTCTAATCAAAACTTTATGTATACTTTGCCAAATGGACATATCAGTCTAAGTACATATTTTTTCAAGCTCATCAATCTATATAAGAACACATTCAATGCTATTATTTAGATACTTACTATTAAATATAACCTCACTTTGAAGATCATCTTGTAAAAGCATTGTTGGCAAAAATAATAGTTCATGGATCACAAATTGCAATACTCAATATATATGCATCACCATATGAAATTTTGAACAATATTTTGAATGTCATTACAAAATCTTTATGTCATCTAGATTTAAAGGATATGACAATCATATTGGGAAACTTCAATATTGATATGTTACAATGCAATCAGAAAACAAAAGAGCTGGAAAGCTACATGAACAATTACAATCTCCATTTTCTTATCAACAGAACTAATAGCGTGCATAAATCATTCATTGACCATGTGTAGTCAAATGTAACTAATATACAATACAAAATTTTCATATTATATACATATTAATCTGATCATGATACAATATCTCTATTCCTTCAGCTATGATATACATATGAAACATGTTACAAAATTGCAAATTTTGAATGCAGATTCTACCAAGGTTTTATTGAACAAAACGAATGAGAAAAACGATCAACAACATGGAACATGAAAAAAAAAAGTATGAACTTCTTGATTTTTCTTTTATATGATTTTTATATTCTTGTTCAGTTTTTCCTTCTATATGGTTTTTGAAATTGAACTAAATATATGTTATTATTTTATAACTCTTTTTATTTTATATGATTTTTATATTCTTGTTCAATTTTTCCTTCTATATGGTTTTTGAAATTGAACTAAATATATGTTACTATTTTATAACAATAGGGGGACTGATGAAAAATCAAAAGAACAAACAAATCAAAAAAGTCAAGAACAAGGAAAAAGTCAAAAAAGTTAAGAACAAGTAAAACTAATTGACCATACCAAAGAGCAAATTGAACAAGAAGCTACCAAAGAGTATGCCCATAATCATCTCCATCATTTTTTTTATTTCAATTTTTCTAGTTACAAATTAGTCACATTCTTGCAATTAAGAGATTTTGTATAGCTATTTAGAATAGTAATTGCATAATTGCAACAGGATAACTACTCAAGATATAGAAAACATGAGTCAAGTAGAGGATGCAACCCAATCACAAAGTTTAAAGGGTATGTCTATGATAACTATACAAATATGCTCAGATTCTGAATTTACAATGTTAATGCTCACTGTATATCCATTGTCTTTTTACAATTGACTAATATACATATGTACAACTAAATCTATATAAATTAGATTCTGAATTTACACTGTTAATGTTCACTATATATCCATTGTCTTTTTACAATTTACTAATATACATATGTACAACTAAATTTGTATAAATTAGAAAATGTTGGACAAGTAAAAAAAGCACTAGTACCCTGTCCCTACAGAGAACCGAACAACAGTATATGTATAGGTTAGTTATCATAAACTCTTCATTTATTTCTTATGCAGAATACATATGATAATATTACAATATATTTATAGTTTACTTATCATAAACTCTTCATTTATTGCTTATGCAAAATATGATAATATTCAAATTGTATTGAAATATGCAATTAATATTTTTAGTACAAGTCAGATAGAATCAAAAGGAGAATCAAGCATCTTACAAAATGATGCAGTAAAAAGGTATGCATATGAAATCTTATACTGTAGTTTATTTATAGCTTTACAATTTATAAAAAAGCATAGTATTATAGAAATGTTTATACAAGTATCTAAATAAGCAATTTATACAGGCAAAAACAACTGCCTCTAGTTAAAGTATCAATTGAAGAATTGAATAGTCGTATTATTGGACAGTTATTTGTCTGAGACATAATGGTTGTATATAGCACATTTCTTGACAAAACAAAAAAAGCTCGTCAAATATTATGGGTTGATTTGACAGATGAAAAAGGAAATATGACTATAACATTAAGTATACCTGCTCATTTAATTGAGCAACATGAGCAGAAAATTATACAAGGCAAGAGTATATCTATAACAAATTTCAGAATACTACCTAAAACCGTTTATGATCATGGTGATTGTGATAAAATAATTTCGCTAAATGAATCAAGCATTATAGACACTGTGCCTGAAGTCTATAAAGAATATTGTTTCATTCCAGATACAACCATTACACAATTTGTAGAAAGAACAGAAATGTGCCCAATTTGTACAATTGGTGCAGCTGTTACACTTGCCAAAAGAGTTAGATTGTACCACATATTTCATATCAAAGATGGAGATTCTGAAAGTGATTATACAATAGTATGTATTTGCATACCACTTATACTTAATTTTTAATATATAATATGTATTAATTCAATATATAACTATTCTAATTTTTCTTTTGTAGTTGCAATTGTTTGATACATATGAACAATACTTTACTTCAATGGAACAAAAATTGCAGAAAAGACAATTTCCCTTGATCCTTTTCAAAAACATAACAAAAAGGATAGATGTAAAAGATAAAATATTTCGAACAACCCAGTCAACTTTCATAACTGAACTTAACACAGGTGCAATTAATAATCTTGGAAAAATAACAACATCTAACCATGCCATAAGTATAGAAATAATGATCATTTTTCTAATTTTGAATTTCATATGTAATATTGTACATTAACATTTAAAGATTGTATAAAAAGGTTGAAGTATGCTAAAAGCATTAAATTCTTATTCAACTCCATTCGAGCTTGTTTGTACAATATGAAATTCTGTAATCAGTTCATCCATACTGATCGGCAATGGAACAATTTATTGTTCAAAATGCAATAATAATTGCCCTTTCGTATACAAACATTGTATAAATGCTACAATAGAATCTATCACAAAAAACATTGTGCATTGCACTATCAAGGAACCTTTAGTCCATGCTTTACTTCCTCGTTTGATACCCATGTCATATGAACAATATTTGCAAGAAAAGGAAAGCATTGTCTATATGCTACGTGATCTCAGAATCCACAGCAAGTTCCTATTGAATGAAGATAGTGAACTGTTACATGTCGGCTGACAAATGAAAGGTACATTAACATCTTGACTCAACATATTTTCTTTCAAAAATATCCTCTGCTTAATTTAAAATGTTATGATTTTCTTTTTAACTAATTCTTTGTGTGTTACACAGATGATAAAGACCAGCGACATCATAGTTATTGGAATCCAATCTGTTTCTTTATTTTATTCTCTAATTCCAATAGAACTATTTAATTTTCAATTTCTGTACATTTATCAGGAAAATGTACTTATTACACAATATTACACAATACTTTTGTACAATATTTTTTGATCTAAGTACACAATACTCTTGTACAATATTTTTTGATTATTGTATTGTTGCATAATTTCTGCTCATTATCATTATGTTCAATGAACTGGATTAAGAATAATTTTCCAATTTTTGTGTCTAAACTGAACCCAATTTTCAATTTCTGTACATCAAAGTTCAGACTAGGCCTATGAAGAAACATTAATGAAAAAGGACAAGGTGTCATACTGAAAGATGAAAACTGTATTCCTATTGTAAACTCATATTATGCACACTGGTCCTAATAGGCTTTTAATTGCAGTTTCCCTACATGATTGGATAATATTCATGATGGAATTTTTCACTAAAGTATCATAGGATTGATTCATTTTTGGAATTTCCATATAATTGGTTAGTCATATCGATACTGCTCAATGCTTACAGAAGGAACTTGTCAAGCAGCATTTATGGTACTAGAGCCTGCAATACTGACACTTCCAGCCTCCAGGGTCATTGGTATCATGATTAGTGTTATAAGAATGATGGGTCTGGAATGAACTGGCGAATCCGACCATTTTCGAGGGAAAACCAATCCGAAATGGTGTCATGAAAGCTTAAGACATCCAACAAACCAACTGGGGTTCAAGTTAGGAGTAGTTGGTCAGTGGAGGAATGCAATAATTGTTTAGATGGGAATCTTTGGATTTGACAAGGTTATCCTTGATGGACTTACTATATTTCCTTGGTCATGTAGTTTTATGAATTGTTCATCAGATCAGATGTTTGTGTAGTGGTTGTAGCTATATGTCAAAAGAATTCAATGGCAAATAATGCACTTAGTATTTACTATTTATCTTTATAATTGCTCTTGTTTGAAATGCCTTCTTCTAGGTTGGTTGGGTTGTATTCCAATTTTGAGAACAAATTTACTTCAGTCTATCTGTTATGATCCATCAATTTAAACTTTGAAGTATCTACAACTATTTTTAACATTTGAATATTTGTGGGGATATTGGTCAATAGGTTGGCTTTTGATTGATGTAAATTGACTTGAGTTTTATTGCTGATAGAAGGCAGGAAGATAAATTGAGGCAGAACTACCTGGGGAGGTGTTTGGCAGCTTCAACATCTGGCAACATTTTCCAGCAGTTGAATGTTTATGGATTGGTTCACTTCCAACTTGTAAAGGAATTTTACATTTGAAGCAGCAAGTAATGGCAAAGTAGAAGTGATTTTCTCTTTTTAGCAGCTGCACCATTCCTTGTATTATGAACATAAAGCTTTGGTCACAGTAAGAGAAATAAAGGAATTGTGCCACAAACTACAAAGTTTTTGTCACAAGAAAACAAACGAAGGAGCATCAGTTTAGAGTTACACAAAAATGTTACTAACTTACTGTAGAACTTTATGTATTTGTTTTATAATTTTTTGAGGGTTAATGCAGATTAACTGTTTGCAACTGCTTTGTTTTGATGGATCGAAGATAAATTGTCAAGTATTACTGCAAAGCTTTTGAAATATAGCTAATTTTTCCAGTCAGAAAAAAGAAACAGTGGTGGTGATCCCTTTTGATATTCAGTGTACAATTTGGTTGAAGGCAACTAAATATTTATTCCATGTTTAAAAGCATTTGAATGGTAGGATTCATGTCATTCATTATCAACAAAAGTTTAAGTTTACAAACTATCCTTGAATTTACAATATGTGCTTGCAGTTTGTAAAATTTGATTTTATTGGTTTTCTGTCTTGCAAGAACTTGTTCTTTTCTCAAGAAATTAACTACAAGGATTTAACTTTCAACTGCAAGGATTTCACTTTTTTGACCGTAAACAGTCTCCATATAAGCCCTATCCTCTGCATTCCATAACTTGATTCTACAATCAAAAGATCCTGATATAAGTTGCTATGTGCCTTGACAAAAAGCTAAACAAGACACACCTCCTCTATGACACTAAAAAACCTGAAATAAATGAAACATGAATTAAACTGCTGTTGTGAGGTTATAGGCCTTATGGCCCATAGAAATTAGCTCACTCTGTGATGGATTCTCCCTTATACTCTTGCAAGTTTGATGACATGTGGAAGATGCTGGCATGGATGTGTCATATACTGCAACATAATCACAAATATGTTCTACACTATTTGTTTGCCAGATAACACCTTGTTAATCTGGATGGCTGCAAATGTTGATCTTCTCTTCATCCAACTGAATGAAATCTAATGTATTCAATGATTAGGCTTGTGGAAATTCTAAATAAATTGAGCTTGTTGTTCAAATCCAGAAATTATTTAATGAAAAACTCTTATATAGTGGTAGAAACTTGTTCTTCAAATTAGATGAACAAAATAATTTAACACACACTTCAGCATTTTCAAAACTTGATTCAATGCCACTTTCAATAGGATGATCATAGTGTTCTTGTTCTTCTTGGTTATCATAATGCAATATTTCTAGAGTGGTGTGGAAGTCCTTTCAATGTGTCTTGTGGTATCATAATATCATTTTATTTGTTGGAACATGGAGCTCCATACTGTTGCACTGATTTTGGTAACATACCTATGTCTGGAATTTGGCCAATATTTCTACATAATATTTTCTCAGTTTTGCTATTATAAGAAGCTGTTACTTGACTCTAGTCATGACAAGTTTTGTAATTAAATGCCATGGTTTCATAACTTGCTTTCTTGTCTGAAATTCGAATGAGACTGGTGAGAAATTCCTGTGTTTTTGTTGCTTGACCTTGTCTTGCAAAAAAGCTAAACTATTGCACTGATTTTGGTAACATATCTGTGTATGGAATTTGGCCAATATTTCTATATAATATTTTCTCAGTTTTGCTATTATAAGAAGCTGTTACTTGACTCACTCTAGTTGCAAAGTCAAAGTTAAATATGAATGTTCTAACATGAACTGCTTTTTGTTCATGAGCAGGTTTATCAGTCACCGAATTTGCAAACTTCTAGAAACCTTTTATGACACATGTTTGCAGTTGTTCTTTACTTTGCACTTTTGATCGCTTAAATAGGATTTTCAAAATGGCAAGTCATGATGTCTTTACTCCCTTTCTTTAGAAATAGAGATAGTGAAACTTTGAAATATTGATAACGTTAAATGCTGAAGATTTTGCATAAATTTTCAAAATTACTTTTTGGATTGAATTTGAACATGCTTACAAATTCTGAAACAATGTTACTTTGTACTGATTTTCCTTTATGAATCTATAATTTACAAAATTAGCTATTGGACCAACTTTTCAGCTTGGCTGCTCAAATGTTTTAGATTAATTTGCTTTTTATACAAGCAAATTATTATGTGATAGATAATAGCTGTTATGTGTTTTTTTGCTCGAATTAGAATGCACGTCAAGGTCCTCAACACAACATGAGAATCAAATAATTAAAACACAAAATCCAAGTTGGGTACAATAGTAGGTAGACATAGGTAGGGAAAGGTCTCATCGAATGGCGAATCACATTCCTTATTATTGTTAAATAAGTTGATTGTGCCGTACTTGGCTTTGGACTTAATCTGGATTTATAATTGTTATCACTTTAAAGACTTCTTTGTTTCCCACTGCAAGATTTAGGTCATGTGCTCTCTAGCAGCCTTTTTTTATTCCCAAGTACTAGCCTTGGTATCAATACAAACCCGACTATCAAATTATTCAATATTTCAGGAATGCTTTGGGATGCTATAAAAAACAATTCCACGGAACCATAATTGTAAATTAACAACAAATGTACAATAATTTTTTTGAAACACAATGGCACTTTCCCCATGATTGCATACAGGAATATCTGTATTATTCATGTATCTGCTCTCTCACTGATTTCAGCTTGCTGTCTCACTAATTTAGTGTGCAGCATCAGCAATCAGGTTGTCTAATTATGAAAGTTGTCATAATTACCTTTTTTGTAGTGGTTTATGTGCAAAATTATATATTTGCTGCATCAATTTAGGTTTTTTTTTACTGATTTCAACTTGCTGTCTCACACTAATTTAGTCTAAAACAACACAAATCTGCCATCCATTTTAGGATATATCTCACTAAATTAGTGTGCAGCAATAACAATTTACTGTCACAAAGGATAAAATCAGCAAAACAAACTTGCTATCCAACACTGTTTTTTGTCATAATTACTCTTTTTGCAGTGATTTGTGTGCCAATTTATATCAAGTATTTGGTGCATCAATTTTAGGCTTCTTTTGATAAATATAGTATCCAGTTTTTTTATATCATCGGGTGGTGGCAGCTCTTTATGGCACAAGAATAATTATTTGACAACCATCTGCACAATCCATTTTCAGCAAAAATGCTCTTTATGGCATAAGAATAATTATCTGACACTCATCTGCACAATCCATTTTCGGCAAAAACCCTTATCGCTACGGAACAATCTCTTGATTTCAACTACCTACTACATGATTGCTTTTGGGACTTTCCATTAGTTGCAAAATTAAATGTGGTGGTTGTAGCATTTACTGTTAAAAGTTTTGTTATTAAAGTTGATAGGTTTAGGGATATTTGTAACATGGCAAAAGTATGTACCATCCTGTCATCTGACACTAATTTAATGTAAAATAACACAAAATTATCATCCATCTTAGGATATATGCAAATCTTATGGATCTATATTGCACACGTATGCAATGAAACCCAATTTTTGACATCTAATCAAACTTGGCACTCGTACAAACTCTATCATTTCCACTTGCTAAAGAATTTCCAGATTTGAGTCATCTTGCTGAAGTGACATGTTGACTACATTTTACAGCATTTAGCACTAAACCATACTTTCAACACAATATAACACTCATATGACAAATGCTCTAATTCTGCATTTTCTCACCCATATTTCGCATGTTTCAATTTTCATGTTATTACCTGAATTTTTTCAAATAAATGATATATGGAAATGCAAGGAATTTGATCTGTCTTCAAACAATTCTTTATCTTTGAACCTACTCTTGCAACTGCAGATACGTCTAGCATATTGACCATTGCTCATAGTTTACATTGTAAGAGCTTCATTTGCAAGCAGCGCACACCAGTAATAATGGTCATTAGTTTCACTGAATCAACATATTGACCACTGCTCATATTTTACATTGTACAAGCTTCATTTCCAAGCAACGTGCACTAGGAAAATTTCAAAAGTATTGCTTTTATTGATCTTTCGAATGAAACTGGTGAGCGTTTAGTGGTCTTGGGAATGCAAGTATTGGCTCTTTAAGATATTTTGAAATATGTGTTGTTTCCATTCACAAACTGTCTCAATGCAATACCCATCGCAGTGAGGTGCTAGTATATGGGATTTTTAGTGCACTATGGTTCCAGACTGGTGTGGAGAGGTTATTCTAATAGGGATATTAGCTATAATAGCAGGAATCATTCTTGCTGCCATTTTTAGGACACATAGTGAGGATAATTATAGATGCTCAAATGAAAAAAAAAGGAAATAAGCTCCTGATACATGAAATAACCAAGCTTCCTGATCACAGTATTCATCAACTCAGTCTAGATGGACAATCTTGTGGCATAAGTGGATTGATTCCTTCATTATTTCACGTCCCTGTAAAGACTTTGGTTTCCAGTTCTGTTTCCGGTGGTGGCATTGTAGAGGATGTTGTTGTTGCTGTTGTTGTCATGTGTAATATGGATTAGTAATGATCATTAGTTTCACTGTGTTAGTAAAAATGTCTCTGTAAAGACTTTGGTATCCAGTTCTATTTTGGTCATTGCTTTCACTCATCAGTAAAGTTCCAGGTTAACTGTAGAAGGATATCTTTCTACTATTTTTTTTGTCAACTTTTTCATAGTATTATATGCATGCATGGTATGCAAGCATATTCAAACTTTTAATGATATTGCTTCCAACTATGATAAGCTCAAGCATCTTTATGGGAATGATACTGCTACTGCATGTACAATTTGATGATCGAGAATTATTTTGATAAGTCAATTTGTATGCTGCCATTGAGAAGTCTGTGAGGTAATTTGCTCTGTTGCTGCTAGATGATTCACTGCATAACCCTTTATGGTTTCGGAGGCTGAGAAATGTCATTTTGATTGGATTTATTTCAATGGTGTCTCTTGACACCACCTTCTGGTTTCTCAGAAATTTCAACCCTATTATGATTGCTGGTTATTAAGCATGTTGCTCCCCTTGCAAGGTTGTATAGGTGTTTGTTTTTCCTGTAAATTGCTTGTTACCTATATTTTCCAGGTTTTGACTTGATCAAGGTATTCAGAGAATATTCCAATTGATGACTAGGTCTAATGAGCAATTAAGTGATTGGAGAATTTTTTGGTAGAGACTTGTTTGAAATTATAGCAATAAAAATAGCAATTTATGCCGCTGTTTTTAACGATTGAAGATTTGGATTGAATTTATTTAGTTTTATCTTCATGTTTTATACATCGAAATAAAAGAATCGAAAATATGACTAGAATATATCATTATTGCTGCTTGGTGGACCTCCTTGGCCTTGCTGCATGCCTGTATGAAGCTCTAGACTTTTTTAACCAAATGCTAGTAAAACCTAATGGTGCAGTGTTCGCATCTTTAATATGTCGCAAACTATCTTTTTGACTTGGATCCAAAGAATGGTGCAGATTTTGTAACTTTTTCAAACATCTATGTAGCCGATGGCCATTACAATGGCCTATAAAACATTAGAAAAATGATGATAAAGGGCATATAAACAAATTTTCTAGGCAGATAAAGGAGGCATGGTATTTGCCAGCCACGAAATTAGTTATCCATGATATTGAAGAGGAACAAAAGGAACATATTATCTTTCACCAAAGTGAAAAACTTGCAATTGCATTTGGGCTTATAAATACATTTGAGAAAAAATGATGAACAATCCCTAATTTTTGTTAGGAACCTGCGGTCAAAAAATAGAAGATCCAACCAAATCTATTTAACCCATATCATAGTGGAGACCCAGATTCTAGGAAAAGAATAAGCCATGTTACACTAGATTAGGTAGTGTTTTTCAATCACCCTAAATTCTGTTTATTTCTGAATTATGAAATTCGAAATTCCATACTCACTATTACAACAAGCAAGCCTAGGATGTAGAACCTGCTTTCTCTAACTTGTTGATCAAATAATGAATAGCCCTATACATATTGTGCTATAATAATTGCATTAATGCACTTAGTATTTACTATTTATCTTTATAATTTTTCTTGTTTGAAATGCCTTCTTCTAGGTTGGTTGGGTTGTATTCCAATTTTGAGAACAAATTTACTTCAGTCTATCTGTTATGATCTGTCAATTTAAACTTTGAAGTATCTACAACTAGTTTTAATATTTGAATATTTGTGGGGATATTGGTCAATAGGTTGGATTTTGATTGATGTAAATTGACTTGAGTTTTATTGCTGATAGAAGGCAGGAAGATAAATGGAGGCAGAACTACCTGGGGAGGTGTTTGGTAGCTTCAACATCTAGCAACATTTTCTAGCAGTTGAATGTTTATGGACTGGTTCACTTCCAACTTGTAAAGGCATTTTACATTTGAAGCAGCAAGTAATGGCAGAGTAGAAGCAATTTTCTCTTTTTAGCAGTTGCACCATTCCTTGTATTGTGAACATAAAGATTTGGTCATAGTAAGAGAAATAAATGAATTGTGCCACAAACTACAAATTTTTTGTCACAAGAAAACAAACAAAGGAGCATCAGTTAAGAGTTACACAAGAATTTTACTAACTTACTGTAGAACTTTCTGTATTTGTTTTATAATTTTTTGAGGGTTAATTCATATTGAATGTTTGCAACTGCTTTGTTTTGATGGATCAAAAATAAATTTTCAAGTATTACTGCAAAGCTTTTGAAATATAGCTAATTTTTCCAGCCAGAAAAAAGAAACAGTGGTGGTGATCCCTTTTGATATTCAGTGTACAATTTGGTTGAAGGCAACTAAATATTTATTCCATGTTTAAAAGCATTTGAATGGTAGGATTCATGTCATTCATTATCAACAAAATTATAAGTTTACAAACTATCCTTGAATTCACAATTTGTGCTTGCAGTTTGTAAAATTTGATTTTATTGGTTTTCTGTCTTGCAAGAACTTGTTTTTTTCTCAAGAAATAAACTGCAAGGATTTCACTTTACTGACCGTAAACAATCTCCATATAAGCCCTATCCTCTGCACTCCACAACTTGATTCTACGATCAAAAGATCCTGATATAAGTTGCTATGTGCCTTGACAAAAAGCTAAACAAGACACAGCTCCTCTATGACCCCAAAAAACCTGAAATAAATGAAACATAAATTCAAATGATGCTGTGAGGCTATAGGCCTTATGGCCCATAGCAATTAGATCACTTTGTGATGGATTCTCCCTTATACTCTTGCAAGTTTGATGACATGTGGGAGATGTTGGCATGGATGTGTCATATACTTTGCAGTCTTGTATTGGAGCAAGTAATGATCATTGAGCAGTAGTAAGAAACAACTGTGTGACAATGTTCCATAATAAATGCAAAGCAATATTATACTAACAGAGAGTGAAAAATAATAAGCCCTGTTACACTATATTAGGTAGTGTTTTTCAATCACCCTAAATTATGTTTATTTCAGAATTATGAAATTCGAACTTCCACACTCACTGTTACAGCAAGAAAGACTAGGATGTAGAACTTGCTTTCTCTATCTTATGTACTTTGAACCATGTGACAGCTTATGTACTCTTGCTTTTTATCCTGACGTTTTATGTGAGAAGCCTGAGTTGAAGGAGATATTTCACCATTTCCATACCTTTGATAGGGAATATTTCCTTCATAGTGTTGGTCCCCCTGAATTGTATGAGAGCCACATAATGTGGTTGTTCAAATGCTCCTAAAATTTTTCATTTAGGTACCACACTGATGTAGAAGGGGTAAAAATTGGCTCCAAGTATACAGGACACCTGGTCCACTTGGGAAGATGCGAGAACCCTAGAATCTCATTGTACGTGAGCATTGACTGAAGACAAAAAGAAAATACTGCAACTAATGTTCAAGTGGGCTTATTCATTTTCCTTTCTACTGTAGCTTACTTGAAGTGGTAATTTTTCAGTGAAATCAAATATCCACTGCAACCACCTCAAGAAAGCATCAATCCATGCAATTTTGCCTTAAGGGATACAGTGATATGCCATACGTGGATCAACTTGAAAAATGCCAGTTAAGGTATAGGCAAGAGAACCTGCATTAAAAAAGATTGGAATTCCTTTGAAGCCCGTAAAATTTTGCGTCAGAAACATCCATTTGAATTGTTTACCGGAGTCTTGATTTAGTCGAGGTAGTAAAATTGGCAGGGTTTTTGGTTTTGGTTTACATCACTAAAGGTAGGGACTAGCTGCCTTTAGCAACAATCCTTGTTTTACATGAAATAGTATATAAATTGGTTATTTTTTTTCCAATAATTGAATACTTAACCATAAATAATTACCGTTTTTAACATTTATATATTTTGAGTTGTTATTTTTTGTAATATTATAATATCATATATAATTAAAAATTCCTTTCTTATTCTTTTCTATTTTATATATAAAATAGATAATCTTCTTTATTATTATATATTAATTTATTTATTTTATGTGAAATTGTATATGATGTTTTATTTTTATATAAATTCAATATAGAATTACAAATTTCAATGTGCCGAGATTGTTTAAATGTTTAGAAAATCCATAAAAAATTATCGTTTTTAATATTTATATATTTTGAGTACTACCAAATCTCTTTCGGTGTTGGATATATTTTCTCAATCACCTTATTTTTACTACCCTTCAAGTGATGAAAGCCACCTATCCATACATTTGTTACTCTTTGCAAAAAGAACCAAAAAAACCAACTTCATATCAAGGATACTGAAAAAACAAGAACGTGGCAGACACGAGGGACATCAATGGTAAAGAACAATGTGATATTTTGAATATTTTTAAAGATCATGAAGGAAATAATACATAGGTGACTCAATAGGAATTGATCAAGATTAAATTTGGAACATGGCGGGACGTCAATGGTAAAGAACAATGTGATATTTTAATATTTCAAAGATTATGAAGGAAATAATACATAGGTGACTCAATAGGAATTGATCAAAATTAAATGTGGAGGAACTGCACCAAAACAACCTTTGATTTTGAAGGTAGAAAACCACGATATATTTCTTTATTCATGAGGCATTCATGTTGGCATGATCAGACAAGATATTTAACTTAACTTCAACATAGGCCTCATGATTTGTAAGGCTCAAGGAAGTAGTATTCTATTAAGATTTCACTACCTGCTTTCATGGAAGAAAATTTTGATTTTCATTCCTCCAGGATGGCTCCTTCTCTGCGACATCTTATTTCTTCTAGACTAATCTTTCCTATGCTATTTCCTTACGACATTTCTTTTGCAACATGTGGTGCAATTGCTAGTTTAATATTATTTATAATTGTTTTTTATTCTGGTTATAATAATTTTTCTTATTTCCTACTAATAAAATTCACTATATATTTTTTCAAAATTTTAATGTAATTAAAATATTAAAATTTAATCGTAATATTATTTTTATTTTATTTATAATTTTTTTGATTGTAATAATAACCATTATTATTTATTATTTTTAAACCCAATCACACATTTTTTTTTTAATTATAATCTAGTTTTCTTTTTTTGGATTCTACAAACTATAAGAAGATTTTTTTGACAAATTCTCCTCAATTTCAGGGACTACTTTTACTTTTGTTACCAAATTCTTTATAGTTTTAAATTAATATTTCAAATTTTGATGATTTCTAATTATAATTAGTATTTTGCTAATAATATTATAAATAATATTTAATCATAATTATGTAGTTTTTTATTTAATATATATTGTTAAAATTATACGAAGTTTTTTATTAAGATATTTACCAATCAATAAAATCTAAATCAATTTTACTATAAATTTTAACAATAACATAATTTTCATATTTTTACATTAGTTTAGTTACATTTAAATTAAAAGACAAAATTAGCTACTATGTAGCTTTTGTTATGAATGATGATTGAGTTTAGTAAATAGTTTATAAAAAAATCTATTTTTAATCATTAAAGTTAAATGTTTAGTATAGAATATATATGTTGATTTAGTTTCTTGTAAATATTAAAGTTAAATGTTTAGTATAGAATATATATGAAGATTCAATTTCTTGTAAATGGTTTAATAGAAAATTATATTTTTTAGTCTTTAGAGTTAAATGTTTAATATAGAATATATATGATGATTTAATTTCTAGTAAATGGTTTGATAGAAAAATATATTAGGAATTTTTCTTTGTGATACATAAATCGTATAATTTTTTTTTTAGTTATAATCACATCTAAGAATATTTTGTCAACACTTTAGTTAATGTGGAGCTAGTGTGGTTCATCATCAAGACACAAGAAAATTATATTTTTAATCTTTAAAGTTAAATATTTAATATAAAATATATATGGCTATTACACCATTTTACTAATAAACCAACTATAACTATAGCTATTGAATTAATTAAAATATAATTAAACCAAACATTTACACCGATCTCATTACGCTAAAAGTAAGTTGATATGGACATAAATTAGTTAACATAGATTTTCAAATAGTTTATTTAAATTTCTTGTTGAAATATTTTTGAAAATGATAAGATTTAAACATCTCACTCACACATTTTTTACTTCTAATCACTTTACAACATATTCATTTTTTTTATTATAACCAACATTATTTTCTTATTTAAAACATTATTTTTTATCTTTTATTTTTATTTTAAAAGGAAATAGACAAACGTACAAACTGATACAAACTTTCACATCCCTTTATACTCAGCTGTAAAATGAATGTCTCTTCTCAATGATAAGTTGTAATTATCCATTCTCATTTCATACACATAATTATACATCCATTTAATATGTTATTTACTTGCTATTGACAACCACATATTATCATCAAAATTTCATAAGTAGAAATATTAAAAAGTGTTTAAGTCGAAAGTTGCCTAAGGAAAAGATGGTTTATAATCTGCTAAAACCAATAATTTTTTAAATAGTTTTAAGGAATATTGTTTTTCAATGCAAAATTAAGTGGGTGTGGAAAAGGTGTTATCACCCTTACTGAATTCAAATTACAATTTTATTTCGTGCAAAAAATAACTCAAACTTATCCATGTGTATTGTTTCAAGAGAGTGAAATAAGCCATAATTAAAAAGTTGGTGCACAGGGTTCAAAAAGTTATAAGACCAAGTGAGGGCCCGTGAAGTAGATGTTTAGTCAGCAAAATTTACAATTAACGCCATTGACTAAATATTTTGTAGATGATTTGTTCCATCCACAAGGATGCGTGAATTCAATCCAAACCTACAAGAAAGACAATTCCCACTATCAAAAGTCAACCATTATCTTGAAAACCACAATTGCTGACAATAATCAACACAACTATCAGTTTTTAAAAAATGAGATAGAGCACTTGATATGTTGTAAATAAACAAAATGTGCTCGGCAGAAGAAAATGCTCCACCATCACTGCATCTTCCCAAATTTGCAGTACACAATGCCGTAAATGACTGGGTTTTTTGCACTAGTTCAATATGTGTCATTGCTTATTTGACGCTGATAGATAACAAAAACCGCTTGAATAACGCTCCCTTAAATGGACTCCTTCCACGTAATAAATTGAAATAAACTTGGAAAAATAATCAATGAAAGTCATAACACACCTTGCACCTACTAAAGAAGGATGCTTCATTGAACAAAAAATGTTGTAGTTGTTTCTTTTCCCTCCCAGACCTCACTCTTATATCTCCTCTTTTTTTTTTTAATTGATGATGCTTTGAAAATTTATGGGTTTTCTGTAGCTATTTTTAGCTTAACTTTGTTATTTATAGCTTTCTCTCCATTATTCTGTCAAATTTCTGGTCGTTGGTGGTTTTCTAGTGTTTTTCGCAGGTCACAGGTACCAGCGGAGCAGGAGATGACAAATATGTGTGAGACCTGGCGTCCGAGAGCCACAAAGCCCAAAACACACTTTTCAGCCCCACAAGTGGGTTATGAGGAGCATGATGCCCTATTTCAGACAAAAAACTATGTTTTCCTTGAAAAACAGGTCAGAACGCATGTTTTCAGATTTTTCTTGAAGTTTTTTGTTTTTAATTTTCCAGGGTTTTCCAAGAGTACTGTTTTGGGTTTCTTGACCTTTGTTTCAGCCCTCCTTATGCCTGGATCTGCTTAGTTTGTCTCTTTGAGGTAGAAACAAGCCCTTTAGAGTTGAAATTACACTTCCACCTTTCTAGGAATGGATCAACTGAGTAAGGAGTGTAGGGTTTTCAGTACTGTTGAGTCTCAAAAGTGTTCTCCATATTCATACATATTTCCATTATGTCATAACCATTTAGATCTTATTTCATAACCATTTGACCTAAAACCCTACATCAAGTAACCATTTTCATAAATATATGGGTTAGGATCCTTGTTTTCCAAAGTTATTTATTTTATGTATTTTAAGTGAATTTATGATTAGAAACTAGAAAATTAACATAGTTTCATATATATATATATGTGTGTTATGAGTTTTGTGACATGTGTAGGTCAAAAGGAGACTTCTAGAAGACCCTTATGTGGCACTCTAAGGCCAAATTCGAATTTGGTTGGAGAAGATTATGGGATCAAGAGGATATGTGTCTCACTTCCTTGTTGTATTGAAACTCTAAGAGGATATGTGTCTCATTCCTCAAGTTGTCTTGAAACTCTAGAAAGACATGTGTCTTATCATTTCCTATTTTGATTGTAACTCTAGAGATGGAGGGAGAGATTCATGGACTCCCATTAATGAGATGACTCCTCATATTTTGTATAAATAGGAGAAGCTTTCTCCTATCATAGGTAATGAGGAAGTAATGAAAAAGTAGTAAAGAAGTCTTTTGTAACAAAGTTTAAGATGGAATGGGATGTAGATTTGTGAGTTCTTTTTAATAGAGAAATTCAGTTCTTTGATGTTGTTTTGATTACAACTTTAAGGAGCTGAAGGACTTCACCAAATTGGTAGCAGAGGGCCCCTGCTATCCAAGGAGGCTTTTACATGTTTTCTAGATAAGTTGCTTTCAATTTTGTTTTGTCATATTTCCTTACTTAGATTGCTTTCTGAAATCATAGCTTTTAGCATAATTTTTCATAACAGCCCGGGCATTTGCATATATTTTGACTAATGACATGGAATCAATATTGTTCTGCTGCTAATTTACTTTTTGTTTAATTCCAGCACTGCTTTGTTTATTTCATTCTTGCACATTTGTTTCAGTAGTTAGATTTAGATATATTAAATTGCTCATGTCATTTTCAGTTACCTTCAAAAGCCACAGCTAGATTGATGGTGAGGGATTGAAGTATGAGTGTGTAGTTTGATATTAGTTTACTTTCTGCAAGTTAGATATATTAAATTGCTTATGTCATTTTCAGTTACCTCCGAAAGCCACAGCTGGACTGATGGTGAGGGATTGAAGTATGAGTGTGTAGTTTGATATTAGTTTACTTTCTGCAAGTTAGATATATTAAATTGCTCATGTCATTTTCAGTTACCTCTGAAAACCATAGCTGGACTAATGGTGAGGGATTGAAGTATGAGTGTGTAGTTTGATATTAGTTTACTTTCTACAAGTTAGAAATATTAAATTGCTCATGTCATTTTCAGTTACCTCCGAAAGCCATAGCTGGACTAATGGTGAGGGATTGAAGTATGAGTGTGTAGTTTGATATTAGTTTCTTTTTCTGCAAATTAGATATCAGATTACTCAAGTTGTTTATGGTTACCTCCGAAAGCCATAGCTGGACTAATGGTGAGGGATCAGAATATAAGTTGATGTAATTTGATTTAGATTTACTTTGTTGCAATTCTTGGATTTCTTTAAGCATAGTTTCTTTTGTATTTGGACAACAACAAGGATAATGGTTTTCATGATCAATAGTTCATTGTTTGTTTAATTAGAATAGTGACACATTTTCATTTCCTTTTAATTTTGTCATTGTATGTTTCAAAATCCTTTTGAAGTTTGAAGTTTGGTAAATCATTATAAAGGACATCATTGCCTTGAATATTCATAACCATACTTGTCTTTTAGAATTTCCATCTCACATTAGGAAACCAACCAAGATCAATAAAAATCAAAAAACGACAAAAAGTAAGAGATAGGTTATCTTGCACATATAGTGCGCCACACTTCGTCAGCTTACGAATCCCTGGTTGATAATTTATGTTAGCAATTTAGGACACACTAAATTGACCAAACATTTTGGCGCCGTTGTCGGGGAAGTGTAACTAGGTAGCCTTATTTCTTACATCTAAAAAAAAAATTAATAATTCTTGAGTATGCTCTCCTCCTGCACTTTGTGTGATCTGGAGGATCAGAAAAGGAATTGTTATGTAAAAAAAAATTAATAATTCTTGAGTATGCTCTCCTCCTGCACTTTGTGTGATCTGGAGGATCAGAAAAAGAATTGTTATGTGAAAAAGAAAAAAAGAAAAAAAGGAGACAAAATAAAACTTCATTATTTCAATTGATTCAACAATTTAAAAAAAAAAAAAAATTGTTTTCATGAAAAACTTTGATTTCAATAAAATTGTTTTGTTTAATGAATATATATGTGTATTTTTAAATTTTTGAAAATATAACATACATAATTTTATTAAACAAATCAATTAAAAAAAAAATGATGAAAATAAAAAAATAAAAAAAAAATTAAATTGTTTTGTTACTAAGATATATATGTATATTTTTATTTTTGAAAATATATATATAATTTTAATAACAAATCATTTAAAAATAAAAATAAAAATAAAAAATCAATAAATTGTTTTGTTTAGTAAATTACATATGTATATTTTTAATTTTTCAAAATACAACATGTGTAATTTTATTAACAAAACAAATAAAAATAAAAATAAAAAATCATTTTGTTTAGTAAAAACATATATGAATATTTTTAATTCTTGAAAATATAACATATATAGTTTTATTAAAAAAAAAAAAAAAAAAAAAAATTGAAAAACAAAAACAAAACAAAAATCAATACCAATGGCCATGACAAAACGACAGCTTGCTCTTGACAGTCTTCGTATCAGCCCAGATCTCTTTATTCTCTTAGATGTGCCTGATGAAATCCTTGTGGAGAGAGTTGTTGGAAGGAGACTTGATCTCGTGACAAGTAAAACTTACCACCTGAAATATTCTCCACCAGAGACGGAAGAAATTGCATGGAAACTAACTCAACGTTTTGATGATGCTGAGGAGAAGGTGAAGTTACGGTTGAAAACACATCATACAAATCTGATTTAGAAGGTTGATTGATGCAGCTATAGCCGAACCTGAAAGAAAACAAACAGAGGTCAAAGCAATTTGAATTGAAATATTTGTGCAAACGGTGGTTACCAAAATCACAGCAATTAACTCAGGCACGTAGAATTGATTTTGTTACAGCGCACTCAGAAAACGCAACTTTTATTAGCACGTCATCTTTAAACACGTTTTCTGATCAAACTAGGATGAATTTTGAAAATCCACGACATGCGTTTTTTCGCTAACGTGGTCAATTAGATAACCCAGAAACCGTTTTAAGAAATTCGCGGCGGTCTGGGAGAAATTCTCGGTTCTTTGAAGGCCATTTTTGCCTGCCGCGTGAGGAAAAACGGTTTTTCTGAGTGAAGAATTTGAAAACGGCACTCTGCAGTGATAATTCGGTTTCCTGATCTCTAGGAAGAAGAATTTAAATTGAATACAAATTCTATTAAAGTCAATCAACGTGGATTCCAGATGTTTATGACCCGTGCAAGTATGACCTCTGGTTCCGTATTGAACTGACATATAGCCACGGTGCAGATATCAGTCTGCTTGAAGCTTCACCACATTATTGAGATCTGTTGTATTGCATTGCACTGTTTATTCTTCTTATATAAGCATTGAGTGAAGCTTCATAATGGTTCTAAGAAACTATGTGAAATAGAGTTAGTTTTATGGATGATAAATATGGAATAACAGTTTATGGTTATCTGTCAAAACTTCCGATGGGGATTTCTGTCAAACTGAGTTCTCAATGGAAGATCCTCATGAACCATTCTCTGTAATCTAGTTATCAGTGTTCACTGCTTTGGTGTTTCCTAACAGTGGTAGTTAGTACCTGTAGATGTGAAGTGCCTTCCCATTCAAGAATACCATTTCTCTTATGCCAGGAGCATGCATTTACTACTGAAAAGTTCATGAAAATATTAAAACTGTTCACTTTAATGCTGCATGCAAAAAAAATTTGTACAGTCTTTTACAACATGGTAGCTTTTTGGGCATCCGATGATGCTAAAATAATTCCTCATTGTAATACAAAACATGGATTGTTCAAGGAAGTAATGATGTTTGTTTTGCTAAAAAAAAAAAAAAATTGCATTTCTCTTTTGTTGTTTAAAAAAAAAAAAAAAAAATCAATAATTTTGAATCAATGAAATGAATAAGTTAATTTGCTCGTTTTTCTGAAGGTATTGATTAATTTTGGATTGATGATGAAGGATGAATGGCTAACTTTTTATTCAAGATTTTTAGCTACAGAAACCGTCGACATTCCGCAGCTAAAGTCCAATTCCGCAGCCGTTCTCCAATTTCGCAGCTGTTCTGCAATTCCGTAGCTGAAAAACCTCATTATTCAAATCAGCATAACTTTCTCATACAAAATCAGATTTTGATGATTTCAGTATCGTTGGAAAGGTCTCAACAAGATCTATACAATGAGAAATCCATCATTAGAGTTTGAAATGGAAAATAATGAAATAAATTGCTGAAAAGAAGCTACATTCAACTTGAGGCACTAATTCCAAAACAGGTATAAATTCCTTTGATTTTTCCTTTGAGAACTTGTTTCATTAATACAAATTCTTAGTTTTGTGTGTAAATATCATAACTAGAGAGATTGATCACCTCTCTCCTTTGATAATCTTACATTCCATTGCAGAAGAAGTATTAGTTTTTTTTGCAGGTTCCAGGAGGAAGGACAAATGACTACAAGAGAATGGTGTCTTTTTAAGAGACCAATTTGTTTCATAAGAGGATGATCAGCAACAAAGAGGAGGAAATATGCTGATGTAAAATCAGATCCAAACACTTGAAAAACTTTCAGATACTATTGTCTCCATCACATCCATACCTCATAATAAACCATTCACCTCATTTCACTTCATGTTTTCCATTTACATTCACATCCACTTTCCATTTCTTTTTGACCATTCATAACCACAAATAAAAGCAAGAGGCTCATTCACATGCTTATTGCCCATTGCCATTTCTCATTCACATGCTTATTGTCCATTTCCATTTATACTCTCCATTGCCATCTTCCATTTTCATTTTCCATTTCATGTCATTTTCATTCCGCAAATAAGCCCTGCTGCAATGCAAATTATTGAGTCCATAGTTCTTTGAGTCTAAGTTCTTTGTAAAAACACCTTGAGGCTTGCATGCCTTAATGGCAAGTTCTCATGCTGACAAACAATGGGAATACATTAATGTCCCTTGTTCGTCAGATCTTCTAGGTGACTCGACATCAGCAAAATCAATCGTACCTAGCAAGATGTGTTTGGGCATCTTGACTCTCATTGTCATCAATGGTGAGAGTTCTCGTGTTGACTAGTGGCATCCATTAATGGCCACTAAGTCAACAATTTCTTACTATGTTCGACATCAGAACATCTTTTCACATAGTAGGAATTGTGCCAATGAGTTTTGAAGACATGAAGACTATTATTTTCAGCATTTTGGAGCAGATTTCAGCAAGTTTTAGTAGAAGCAATAAAAGTCATCTCATCTCTTTATCCATGACTCCTCTTGTTCAGCCACTTGAAGAAGAATATGATCAGAATTTTGCAGCCACCACACATACACAACTCATTCACATTTAAGGTAAGTGAAGGTATGTTGTTTTCTAATTTTTAGTCATGTAATTCATTAGAATGCTAAAATTGTAACTTTGGAAAAATTCCTCACTCCCTTTTCCACATTGTCATATCTTTAGTTGGGGGGAGAAGGGACATCATTTCATATCCACATGTCATACACTATCACACATTTTCATTTCATTTCCACCCACATATACTTTCCAACCAACTATTGTTGCAACATGATCCAAAAGATTATATGCCTTGCAAATGATCAATTCATTGATGAAGTAATTGATTCTAAATGTTTCCATGAACTTTGATGCAACAAAGAAAATAAAACATTGTTACACAAGAACCAATGCTCAAAAAAAAAAAAAGAGAAAAAAAAAATGGTTGTCACACAAGAACCAACCATTGAAAAAAAAAAAAATGTTGCAATCAAATGTATTATACTTTGCCAAAAAGGAAAATATCAAGAAGCAAAGTTTGGAATGAATCTATATGAGTGAAAACTCATAAAAGATCAACTCATGGACAAATGAATCATTGCAATAGTTGCATGAGGACATGCAACAACTTCAATTGGGGGGTATGTTGAGTCTCAAAAGTCTTCTCCATATTCATACATATTTCCATTATGTCATAACCATTTAGCTCTTATTTCATAACCATTTGACCTAAAACCCTACATCAAGTAACCATTTTCATAAATATATGGGTTAGGATCCTTATTTTCCAAAATTATTTATTTTATGTATTTTAAGTGAATTTATGATTAGAAACTAGAAAATTAACATAGTTTCATATATCTATATATGTGTTATGAGTTTTGTGACATGTGTAGGTCAAAAAGAGACTTCTAGAAGACCCTTATGTGGCACTCTAAGGCCAAATTCGAATTTGGTTGGAGAAGATTATGGGATCAAGAGGATATGTGTCTCACTTCCTTGTTGTATTGAAACTCTAAGAGGATATGTGTCTCATTCCTCAAGTTGTGTTGGAACTCTAGAAAGACATGTGTCTTATCATTTCCTATTTTGATTGTAACTCTAGAGATGGAGGGAGAGATTCATGGACTCCCATTAATGAGATGACTCCTCATATTTTGTATAAATAGGAGAAGCTTTCTCCTATCATAGAAAATGAGGAAGTAATGAAAAAGTAGTAGAGAAGTCTTTTGTAACAAAGTTCAAGATGGAATGGGATGTAGATTTGTGAGTTCTTTTTAATAGAGAAATTCAGTTCTTTGATGCTGTTTTGATTACAACTTTAAGGAGCTGAAGGACTTCACCAAATTGGTAGCAGAGGGCCCCTGCTATCCAAGGAGGCTTTTACATGTTTTCTAGATAAGTTGCTTTCAATTCTGTTTTGTCATATTTCTTTACTTAGATTGCTTTTTGAAATCATAGCTTTTAGCATAATTTTTCATGACAGCCCGGGCATTTGCATATCTTTTGACTAATGACATGGAATCAATATTGTTCTGCTGTTAATTTATTTTTCTTAGTTTTTGTTTAATTCCGGTATTGCTTTGTTTATTTCAGTCTTGCACATTTGCTTCAGTAGTTAGATTTAGATATATTAAATTGCTCATGTCATTTTCAGTTACCTCCGAAAGCCACAGCTGGACTGATGGTGAGGGATTGTATTATGAAATGTGTAGTTTGATATTAGTTTCCTTTCTGCAAGTTATATATATTAAATTGCTCATAACATCTTCAGTTGCCTCCGAAAGCCACAGCTGGACTGATGGTGAGGGATTGAATTATGGATGTGTAGTTTGATATTAGTTTCCTTTCTGCAAGTTAGATATATTAAATTGCTCATAACATCTTCAGTTGCCTCCGAAAGCCACAGCTGGACTGATGGTGAGGGATTGAATTATGGATGTGTAGTTTGATATTAGTTTTCTTTCTGCAAGTTAGAAATATTAAATTGTGCATGACATCTTCAGTTACCTCCGAAAGCCACAGCTGGACTGATGGTGAGGGATTGAATTATGAATGTGTGGTTTGATATTAGTTTACTTTCTCCAAGTTAGATATCAGTTACTCAAGTTGTTTATGGTTACTTCCGAAAATCATAGCTGGACTAATGATGAGGGATCAGAAGACAAGTTGATGTAATTTGATTTAGATTTACTTTATCGCAACTTTTGGATTTCTTTCAGCATAGTTTCTTTTGTGTTTAGACAGCAGCAAGAATAGTTTGGTTTCATGCTCACTAGTTCACTGTTTTGATTTATTAGATTAGCAGCACCTTTTTCATTTCAATAGCACATTTTCATTTCCTTTCAAGTTTTGTCATTGTATGTTTCAAATTCCTTTTTCAGTTTCAAGTTGGTAAATCATTATAAAGGACATCATTGCCTTGAATATCCATAACCATACTTGTCTTTTAGAATTTCATAAAAATCCAAAAAAAACGACAAAAAGTAAGAGATAGGTTATCTTGCACATATAGTGCGCCGCACTTCGTCAGCTTACGAATCCATGGTTGATAATTTATGTTAGCAATTTAAGACACACTAAATTGACCAAACAAGTACTTTCATCCATTATTTTAGGGTCTAATCCATTTTATTACAACCCTTTTTGATAAATTTTTAGCCTTCATAACTCCATTTTGAGTTTGATTTTTCCTTTCCCTCTAGGATCCCCTTGAGTATCCTTGGTCTGTTGAGCTTCTTACCTATCCTTTGCAAAAAAACTCACCTCTGTTTTTTTTGTTGTTAGTCTGCACCATTTTCAGCAGCATAGAGCCTTAGATCCTAGTCTCATTGATATTAGATATTGTAGGCCCTTTTCATGTGTTTTGAGTAGCTTGTTTGCCTCTTTTTGCCTATTTGTTTGAGAGCCTTCTTTGGGTGGGGTTTGTGCTTGATTTGATATTTATTTTATGTCATATTTCAACATTATTTATAGTATTTCAACAACATATGGCATCACAAAACATGCTCAATTTACTCATCCACTAGAAACATTTTTTCACACACATACGCACCCTAAGAAAATGTGAATTTGGTTAACACCGCCAAGTCAAGGCTTTAAACACCACATTTAATAACCTAACACACATAGATTAATCGTACTTGGGCAACCCTTATCCAGGTCAAAGCATGCCATATGAATATCCCCAATCGCATCAGGCATTTTGTGAAATAGAGGCCACTCATAATGAACCCACCACTTCCTTACTTGCAAATTCTAGCACCATTATTGAGATAGAATAGAAACCACACATTGTGATGCCTCCTCCCGATGTTGAGATGAAGAATAACATCACTACTATTCTCTACCAGTCGTCATCCTTGAGATCATCGTATGGAGACTTTTTTGGAGTTCTCCATAGTGATTCAGTTGAACTTTCTTCGTCAGATACCCCAGTCTCAACATCATTAGATATTCCATCTACTAGTCATTCATCCCCTCATGTTGTTGATGTGCATGCAAACCTTGTCTCTCATGGCGATTCTTCAGGTATCCCCTCCACATTAAGTGGTTATTATTCCTCCAATCTTCCCATATTTCATTCAGATGAAGACATCATGGAAGCCATGACCACCCCTGATTATCCTTGGGATGATATGCACCATCATGTGTATTTCCTTCTGCAGCAAACCCATGATCAAGATTATGTGGAATCAAAATATTTCATCCAGAGTAAGGTCAATTGGTTCAATAAACCCTTATTCTAAACCCATGAATTCGAACCACATCCACATTGTGGCCATTACATTGCCACCCAATGTTTGGGTAAGGGGGCATCCACTTTTGAGAGTCCAAGAGAAGCAATTCTCCCCAACCCTCCTAGTGCATCTAGTAGTGTAAAATCTAGTACCACTTTTCTTGCCCACCTTAAAACAACCTCTAAAGTCACATATCACTCCATATCACCATGGTGATGATCTAAGTAATCATTCCTTCATCTTACATCAACAACCCAGTCTCTTTGACGGTGTTGTTGTTTAACCACCATGTTTTCTAGGTGAGCACTAGTTCAGTATCTTCAAAGCCACTCTTTGGTGTAATGAAACCATGTAAGCGAACCCATAAATTACATCCATTTGATTCATATATGCAGTTCCAAACAAGATTTATAATCCACTATTTCCTTTCTCTAACTGTATCCATTCTTCCCACATGAAGACAACCATAACATAAACAAATTGCGAACCACATCATCAAAATGTGTTTAGAGTCCATTATTCTAAATACATTTGGCATGTCCATAACATGCTTGGGGGAGCCTATGCCCATATATATACTCACCATCATCTTGAGGATTTAGTGCCTATTGGGTTGAATACTTGAATCCATTATTTGAGCATTTGGAACACAATGGCGCTCTACAAACTCCTCTAGCTAGGGGAATCACTCCCACCTTTGTATACCAGATCACTCCCCTCCATCACATATGCTTGGGGGGAGTATCCCATGCTTGGGAGAATGATGGGACCCCTGGCCACCTTCTTACTTTATTAACATAAGTCTCAGCCTAGACCCAAACTATCTAGGTATGGTCGATTATCCTTACATTCCTTGGATAGTTTGTCCTACCGGCCTTCCCGACGAGCCATATACACATCACATATCCTAGATTCTTGATACCATATATGCAACCATCCTACTCTATGTGATTCCACACTTACCACCTAGTCCCAATGTTTCACTTATTGGGTGGGGATGATCCTAGAACTTCTCTAGTAGTTCATTCTTTTATTCCTTTATTACCTTGATTCTTTGCTAGGAAACATCCTTCCAAGGAGCATTAAGGCCATCCTTAGACATTTAATATCACCTACTTGAAAGTCTCAGATCTTGATTTCGACGGTCGGCTTGTCTGCTACGATCTCCACAAGATTTAGGGACTTTTCATCCTCTCAAAATTCTCCATAGCTCACTTAGAAAATGAATTGGACTTGGAGGGAAAACACCCTTTTATAGGAAAACCCCTAGTTTTTCTATCGCCCATTGTGACCAAACCATACCTTAGTTTGATGAAGTTTTAAAACCATTGGAAATATATCACCGAGTTGTATAATGGGTTTGCATTTGTTTTTGGTCATTTGACACTTCACCTGGAAGCCATTTTTTCCACGAAGCTTCACTTTTCCGCCAATTCAAACCGAATTCCTTCATATAAGTCGTATATACTTCGGTACCACTTTTACTTGGTACTTGTCATCTCATGTGTAAATTTTCTTCATGGTTAACCTTTATTTACTCATGTTTTTATGGTCCCCCTCGGCCTATCCTGTGTGCTAGCATCATCGAGTCACCCTTGTTTAGAGCATTCGAGATGAGTCACCCTTACATTTATGGAGTCTGTTCTGTGTCCCATTATTTCCTGTTACTATATTTTATCCATCTTTGTAGCACATTCATCCCATGTTGCTATTATTGGCCTCTAGCTATACTTTCCATAATAAAAAATATTCTGTCTGAGTACTTGACCATCCCCTCTGGAATCGAGTCAGTTGCTGCCAGGTCAACCATGCATTTTATGCTCTGACAAGGGAAGTCATCAATTTGCCTCTCAATTTATATCCCTCCATTATTATCCCTGGTGTCAGTACACTAGTCACTTTAATATGATCCCTTATGCCTTAGTTGAAGATTCCTTATTGCCTCAGCTCTGGTGGGCCCTCTTCTGTCAAATTCAACACATTAATTCCAGAGGAACGGTCTAGAGGGCGGTATAACTTTGTTCCAGCTTTCATCATTTTTCAACACATTATATCAAGAAAATGGAATCATAATTTCCCTTTGACTTGGTTGTTTCTCACATGCTCGACTCCAACTCATTATTTCACGATTGAGAATCATACACTTGATGGTCCGGTGATCCACCATATTGTACCAGTGATTCCCAAGTGTGTTTGAGATGTTTTAGACCTCATGAGGTGGTGGCCCTTTAGGTAGCCCCCCACATGCCAAAATGACCTCATATTATGCTCCAGGCTTAGATATAGTTCTGCAGATTTGATGGGTTCAGTTCCAGCCACTTGCAGTGCCCACAACATGCATGTCTCATTCAGATGATCCATTCAGATTTTCAAATCCCTTTCCTATTCAACAAGGCTTCTTTGGTTGCCATCCCCCATGCACATGTTAGCTTGAGGAGAATTATGTCTCATGTAATCATGTTATTGTATTCAGTCATGGCCTATGTTTTTCTAGGCGCATTATATATATGGGATTCATTGTATTATGTCTTGGCCCATTGATGCCAGTGGATCATGTATTATGTACTTTGTAGCTCAGTCCCACATTGTTGGGCTCACCATTATTTTTTGTACTTATTTATCTCAATTGGTATGGGTGTGCCTCCCTCGCCTCATTTGAGATCGTGTACTGACACATAAAAATAGAAGTTTAGCAGTTATGAAGGGCTCAAGGACTATAGGCAAAAAACAAAAACACCAATTTTTTTAACAAGTACATAGCTCTTGGGTGCATCCATGGTCCATAGATCAAATCAACGACGGATGGTAAGTGAACTTGCATGCTGGTTAATGCACTTAATGAGTGCACATTTTAGTTAATCCACCAATTAATCATAAAATATAAACAATGGAATGAGGTTAGAAGTGCACAAAATTTAACATATCTCACCGCTCTAATTGACCATTGACAAGTGGCAAGCTCACAATGGAGTATAGATGGCCCAATTATGTTTTGAAACTTGTCATAGTTGCATTGGATATACATGGTGACATGGACGACACACAACTCCCCTGCCCACTCAATGATGTAGTAGCTTGGCCACATGGTGATATGTTAATGGGTTTGACATCGTAGATATGGAAACACGTAGAAGGAAACATCTAAAACTGATGTCAACAAGATGACATGGTGGCACTAGGATTTTGCACATGCCATGATGCTATCATGCTAACATCATCATGTGAGAGACTAAGAACCCCTAAGAACCTTTTGGGCAAAGCCCAACTTGGTCCATTTTGAGTCAAAGACACCACAACTCAAGGAGCAGAGTGCACAGTCCAACAAAGATAAATTAATTGCGTGGTATTTTAGGATTCTAGGGGCTTTGGGGCGGATCAAAGCCCCTCTTTTTTTAAATGGATCAGGTTTATTTTTTTAGTTTTGAGTCTGCCCATGGTATGTGGACCAGGGTTTTTGTAAGATGTAAAGGATATATAAATCAATATCACATTGAGTCAAACTACGTCATGATCGAATCAAGGTTGTAATTTTCCATATTTATGTGTTTGGGTCTTAGGAGAAGGCTCCACAGTTGTGTGTGCAGAGGCCTTGAAGAGTCTGCAGCTGTGTGCGTAGACCACTCGTAGTTGTGTGCGTGGGTTAGAGAAGTACTGTATCAAAGAAGACATATATTTAATAGAGAAAAGGAAATTTGAAGCATATATGTGCATATTTATGTATTTTGCTTATTATCTACACTTTAAGTTTTTTTATGCATCATGAAGTCTTTCATGTTGTTTATATGTGTTATATTGGGTTGAATATTACATAACATGATAAAGGCGCAGTGCAGAATAGTATTAAGTAATGAATATGACATAGACTATGAAAGTAGGTAATTGCACCCGTGTAGTGTAGGAAAGTATAATAAATAATTTTAGCACTATATCCACATCCCATTGTCCCTCTGGATGAAAAAACCTGGTTCTAACATCCCCCAATATTGCCTCAGATGAGATTGCGACCCGTGTTGTAGGTCGTTGTCGAAAGGGCCGATAATAGAGGGTTTTGTTGGTAGCGCAAATACTCCAAACCTGGGTCTTGACCCCTTCAAGACAACAAATGGTTTCGTTGTCGGGACCGAGATCTTACTGAGGGATATGTGGATGTGGCATTTTACAAGAAAGGAAATACAATATTGGGTAAATCTGAAGGAACGAGAGTTCGAAGTTCAAGAAAACAGAAGTACATGACTATCACCTAAAGCTTGGTTGCAGAGATATCCTTTTACATATTAGCACGAGATCTTCTTCTCATCACTCACTAATGTGCTACATGACTGGTTGTCAAGGTTGAATGAGAATAATATCTATTTTAAGAACAAAGAGCTTACTGCGTGGAGCCCTGAATTGTTACAACGACCCAAGGATACTGATAACAAGATTGCAAGAGTTTTTTATTTCTAGATAAATAATATTTTTGGAGGATTTATTGTTGGGTTTTCCATAGATGCATCTGTATCCAACAATGAAGATGAACGAATATTTTTCAAGGGTCCACAAGGTAATTACTTGAATTATTTAAAGTTGTGGATTAAGATGATTTTTTTGAAAAGGGTGTGTTTCGAATGCAATCAGATTGATGTTTAGAAGAAGTTTGGGTCTATGCGAAGTGGAAAGATGTACCTAATAGATCGGGAGAAATTCATTGAGACTGATTACAATCCCTTGTTAAGTGAGTTTGAAGGCGAAGAAGAAGAAATTAACCTCACAATTCTTATAGGCATGTCGCATTTAGGCTTTCGAGATAACGAGGGTGCCTCTGAGATTCCCCATCCCTTTAATCCTCTCACCCCACATCCCCATCCCCATTCTTTCCCTCCACCTCCACCTCCCCCTCCCCAAAGAGACATGGCTAATGAGGTCAGGATCCATATTTTTAGAGGTCAGAGATCAAAGGATATTGAACAATTTTTGTTTGTCGCTGAAGCAGTATGGAAAGAACGACATGTCATAGATGATGACATAAAGAAGGCACAAATTTTCACAGTGTTGCAGGAAAGGGAGTTGAAATGGTATATGAAGTATTCTACGATGCATCAGGATAACACATTGGATGCGACAAAGAAAGCATTGAATTTTTAAATTTAAGAAACCAAATTCGTAGTCACAGTGTATTACTGAGTTAAAGGAGATCAAACAAGAAAAAAATGAATGTGTTTGGGAATTAGATCAAAGGTTCAAGATGCTCATGGGACAAGTGAACTTCCAAATTCATGAAGAGAAACATAAGGAGTGGTTTATAGCTTCATTATTGCCACATATTAGGCTACCTTTGACACAACAAAAGATAAGAACATGGGTCAAAGCTCTGGAAATTGCGATGAAGCTGGAAGCTTTGCTGGTCACAAATACACATGTCAGAGTACAGCAGATTCTGAGCCAACTAGAAATGAGGCATTTAGAGCAGCAAGATCTAAAGGGTAAGGAAGTCTAGTTAGAGATTAGGTCAGAAGTATGGTGTATCAAATGTAAGGTAGAGGGCCATTATAAATATCAATGCCCTATGTACAGAGAGTACATCAACAATGGAGCACCTAATGCATTGAACCCAAGCTCAAGCATATGGTGTAACATATGTAAAGTTGCAGGTCAACATCCCACAAAATAGTTTTACTTGTTACAGAATTATGTGCATACACCGAAGCAGTTATTTTGTAACTTCTGTCGGTTAGTGGGGCATGAAGAAAATAATTGTCACAGATATTATTTGATGATGGAGCAAACTGTAGGCGCATAAAGAACGCAAGTTGAAGGGTGCACACACGAGGAAAATGGCCAGCTTGTAGGGCATGGAGGCTTCCAAGACTAATGATGCAAATGAGGAGGAGAAGCCAGTCGAGGATGCGGTCAAGTCATATGTTACAATTGTGGTTAAGTTGGAAACTTCACAAGGGATTGTTTGGATCCCACTGCCGCTTCTTATAGGTATTTTATATCTTTTGATCAAGTAATCAAATATTTCTTTGTTTTAATATCAAATATGAAGGAGAAAAGAAACTAACAGCCTATGCATAACCTGCAAATGATGACCTCTTAGCCAATGGAATATGACCCATGCATTAACATAGTAACCAGAAGTGGCGCAACGATAGGAGATGATAAGGCTGAAGAAAAGAAGTTGGGGGAAGACATGTGGTTTTGGAAGACCACAGAAAAGGCCCCTGGATTCAACATGTAGAGAGAAAAGGAGATCTTCATGGACGCGAAGTGAGGCTTCATGGATATTGGAGCTTCCACACCTAGAACGCAATAGTTGTAGACGTTAATACTGAATAAGGACAGTACCAAGGTAATTATTAAAATGAAGGAGTTTGATCCAACTATATTAAAGTCATTTTTGTATACCTACATGAAGTCGTTGTGCGATAAAAAGGTTGTTGAAGGACTATAGGAGTTGATAGACTCCTGCGCTAGATGGGAAGAACCGCGTAGTGAGTCACACATAGTAAATAAGTTGCATCGACATAAGAATATGATAGGAAGAGAAATGAGATTAACTGCACAAATCAAATACTATGAGATGGATCAAGTTATCCTGAATTTTCAATCTGATGCCAATGTGTTGCTTAAGAAAACATGTGAGTGAATGGGAAAACCGAATTTACAATGTCACCGATCCAGTTGAGAATGGCTAACCAGTAGAAGATTATCCCTATGGGAAGGCTCCCTGACATAATAGTAGATATAGAAGGAGCACACACTATTGCAAATTTTGAAGTAATTGAAATTATAGATCACAACAATCCATATCCGACGCTACTTGGATTGGATTAGGCTCTTGATACTGATTAAATCATCAATTTGAAGAAGAGAAATATGGTGTTTGAAAAAGGTGATGAAAGGTCCAATGTTCCTCTAGACCCATCAGAAGGAATGTGGTATACAAAGCCTATCCACGATGAATATTGTGATGCAGATATTGATAATATCTATAAGATCACTGCTAAGGAGGAAGAATGGATCAATCCCACTCTGGATGGAAGGTTAACTTGGGAAAAGGGTAGTTCCTATATTTTAGACTCTCATGAAGAACTGGAGAATTGGCTGAATAGGTTGCATGAAGTCTCTACCAGGTGATCTAACTAGATTACTGTAATATTCCCAATTAGCTTTCAACTAGTTGGAATATTAAATTTTGTTTTTGATTTTTAGTTAGAAGAATAAGAGGGCAGGGAGCACCATAAATCTCCTTAGTATGAATAAAATCACTCCTAATGTGAATGGAGGTCATCAAAGTAGCTGGATAAAGCACCCTTATGTGTGAATAGCGGAGGAAGCATGTGGATTCGGTCAGTTTTGACCAAATCAACAACGCTAGTATGGAGGGAGTGGATAATCAATGAGAAACATCACAGTTTTGGAGGGAGAGACTTTACATGGAAGTAGCATCATTAATGAGTGGAGTCAGAGGTGAGGAAGCTCACCAAGAATATAAGGAAGGGGATGGCAGCCATGGAAAGAATTTTTTAGTATTATTTTGTTTATGGTCTATTATGACTTGTTTCTCTCTTTAGCTGTTTAGCGGAGAATACAGTGGTGTTTAGCACAAGGGTGTTCCCGAGTGGGAACCCACCCTCATCCTTGGGGGACTTCGAGTGCCCACTCAGGAGAGGTGATTGAGCTGAATTTCCACATTTCGATATCAGGCCAAAGCTTCAGTCTTTTTATACAATGTAGTTTCTTCCAAGGATGTGTTGTGTTGCAGGGAAGAAGTTGTGGAGGGATCACAGGACCATTTTCTGAGCTTGTGTTTCAGTGGATAGGTAGCCTTTCCATCGGGAGGCCAGCAAGGAAGGTCCTTGGGCATAATTTCAAATTTTGGTACCGGGCCAAGTGACTACCATCCCTTACATCATAATTTCAGTCATTCACTGCGTTATTTCAGAGATTAGTTGCAGGGGTGGTTTCAGTGCATTATTTGGGGAGTTAGATATTCAGTGGAGGGATCAGCCTTTCACTTGGAGAGTCTATTGGGAGGAGGATTCACTCTTTTCTACATCATATTAGCCACCACTTCCCATCTATTCAGTTGCAGTGAATCTTCAGCCCTAGGGCTATAGTTCACCATTTGTATTTTGTGCATTTCCGGAAACCCTCTCTGGGTTGTCTTGGAAAGTTGTTACAGAGCCTTGATCTTTATTTCTAATATCTCTTGAGGCATATATGAGTTGTCTAATATCATTGCATGTTTCTAGCTATAGCTATGTTCACTATGACTGCATTGTAGTAGCTCTCCGACATTTTTTATAGCAGCAACATCTCACTTTTGAGAGTGTTTGATCATTGGAGACTTGTTTGTATACATTATGTGATGTGTGCCTCAGTATATTATATTTATTTGCTGCTGATTTGATTAATATAATGGATCCATATTGGTCTCATACCTTGATGTAATAGTATTCACTACTATTTCCATTTTTATGTGCTATATTGCTGCTCTCCCAATTTTGGGATATTACAGTGGTATCAGAGCATAATCTTGGCTCAGCCTGTGCATTCAGCTAATATGTAATTATAAGAGGGAGATCCTCTCACAGACAGAGAGGAGAGGTATCTCAAAAGTAACCTGAGATATGACTATACAGATGATAGATAAGACAAGGGAAAAACTCCCTTATCAGGAGGAGATGATGAGAAGGAGTTTCACAAGCTTCTTCTTCAAAATATTCAAGATATTGCAAGGGAGATCAAGGAGATGAGGATGGATAGACACAAAGAATCCCCAAAAGGGTTTCTACATGGATAAGGCTCTGACATTTCACATCATTGGCATGATCAACTAGTGAAGCAACAATTTTCCCAATGCTCTACTATGCCTACATTCTTAGCAGTGGGAAATGGACGGTTTCAAGAATAAGAAACTCTTGAAGATTATTTTATTGATTATGAGTATCAATATCATAGATTCAAATATCATTTGAGATTTCAAGAATTTTTTCAGATCAAGGACAATAGGAGACCCTGACATCATAATAGAGGTGGAGGATTCATACAGAACAATGATCTTCACCGAACTATGGGCAGATTCTTCTTGCCCAATTTTGATGGGTCATCCAAATGTACAAATTCTAGGTAGAGAAGCTAGACATCTACTTCCAGTTGAACCAAGTACTGGAGATGGAAGCAATCAAAATAGAAGCGCTGCACCTTGAGGGTGAGGCACATGACTGGTGGTTTCATGGTCTTTCTACATTGGGGCATGCCAATGTGACTGCATATTCAGAGTTCACCAGGAGGTTGGTGGAGAGGTTGGATTGAAGTGACCCAGAGGCACCTTTCATTGAGCTAGCTAAGCTCAAAAAGTCAAGTAATCCAGAAACTTACATTTCTGAATGTCTAAAACTTTCTGTTATGGTTCTTGATTTATTTGCATCTAGGAGGGTCTGTATGTTTATTTATGGGCTAGCAAAACCTCTACATGGGTTGGTTAAGTCAACCAAACCTACTACCCTTCAATATGTTGGTTAAAGGGATAGAGATCGACAAGATGTTTTTCCAAGGGCAAAGACAACATTTCAGCAAAAGCCCACTTTTCCATCAAAGGGAAAAGATGAGAAGGCTCATCCTTCAAAGGAGAGCCAAAACAAAGTACCTCTTAGTGATGATGTTTGAAGGGACTTGAGGAGAAGGAAGCTTTGCTTCACATGCCAAGAATAATGGGCACCCAGACATAGATGTGTAGTAGAGAAGGAACACTATATAGAGGTATTTTCTGATGATGAAGAGGAGGCAGAGGAGGAACCAGAAGGAGGTCACATTGCTGGGATAGTAGGAGAGGATCCACCACCACCAGGAGGTGGGAATGGGGAATTCGCTCCAATTGGAGGGGCCCTTGCATCATTGAGGGGAGTACCCAAGTAATTGACCTTGAGAGTTCAAGGTTCCATTCAAGATCAAAGGGTATCAACGTTGATTGACAGTGGGGATACCCACAACTTTATTGATTCCTAGTTAGTGTAGAGGAGGGTAATACCCACTGATGACTTTGAGGGATTTTTAGTTTTGGTCCCAAGAGCTAGAACTATGCAATGCATGCATTATGTTCCATATTTATCTGTCACCATGGGACATATACCTTTACTGATCACTTCTTTGTGGTTGACATCCCTGACACCAATGTGATATTGGTTGTGCAGTGATTTATTACTTTGGGGAAGGTCACCACATATTGGGAGACTTTATAGATGGAGTGGACAGATAGAAAGAGTGGTAAGCATTGGATGATTAGGGGCATGCACACTCATCCCTATCAAACAACTTCCACACAGAAAACAGAGTTGGATTTGCGCAATGGAGGACCTAATAGTCCAATTAGTTATGCAAATGACTTTGGCCCATGAAACATTACAGTTACGAGGCATTCCACCTATGAGACCACCAGATCAGGATTTGATGAGATATGTCTCACAACAAGTTACACCACTCATACATCTAGGAGGGGTGAGAACCTTGGGAGGACTTGAAATAGCACAGAGAGTCTTGGGTAGGCTCAAGGAGGAGGGAGAAATTCTCCCAATATCAGTATTACCCACTCTCACCAAACATCTTGCACTGAGAGAAGATGTTTCAAGGATGGAGGATGACACCATCAAGGTGCAAGGAGACCACTCCATGGCTTTGGAGAATCAAAAGATACTTCCACATAGGGAGGAATATGCCACATATGTTAGAGTTTGGTGGCCACTCATGCATACATTGGCCAAACTTAGAAGTTTTTGGATGGGTGATAGCTTCTTATGGAAAGTTAACCTCGAAAAACTTCAACCTTCACTTGAGCATGAGCATCTATAGGAGGAGCAACAGAGGTAGGATAGCAGCATCTCAGCATATGACTTTGGCATGGGAGATGTCAAAGAAGAGGGCAGCAACATGACAGGTGCTTTACATTATAGATCAGTAGTGCTGCCATTATTCAGTATAGATCCTTACTGTAGATCCCAGTTGTTGGTGGAATACTCCAAGGATATCTTTTCATGCAAGATACTTGATGGCCAGTTATCAGATGGGAGATATGCAGTGAGAGATGGGGTCATCTATTATCAGAGTAGGATCTTCTTGACTAGAGCCTCTAAGCTCAAGGAGAAGCTACACATGTAGCATATGAGGATTTTCTCTCCAGCCACACTGATTTCATGAGGGCATATCACACTATCATGGAGGGATTCACTTGGGAAGGCTTCAAAGAGGAGATACATCAACATATTATAAAATGCATGGATTATTTGGAGATTGAGGAGAGACATAACTCTTTGGCAGAGTTATCACAACCACTTCCTTTCTCATTGGGAATGAGAGGAGGCCCATCTATGAGCCACTTCACCATCTTGCTCAAGGTACATGGTAAGGATTGTGTTTTTGTGCATAATGATTCACTAATTGAGTACATGTATTCCTTTTCCATTCATGTATAGTACATTGCTCCAAAAGGGGGCACTCTTTTCTTTAGACTACATGATCTATTTAGGGCCATAAGCAGTGATGATGATGGCCACTCCCTAAGATATTTTAGGGAGATGATACCTCATTCAGGGTGTACTCAATTGACACCCCACATCATTCACCTTCTCCAGGTATGTGAGAGTATTGTGGCAACAAGAAAGTGGTTGGGAAACCACTCATCATATCATATTCTGAGGCAGTTAGGAGTAAAACTACACTGGTTCCACTTGTGGGACTATGGTCCACCTCCGGTGTTACATATGGAAGCTAGTATGACTTTGATTATGATCCCATATGTTGATGATGTTCTTATCATTATTGTTGGAAATTTTTGAGGGATTACACATGGGTTGGATGTTCCCATTGGGAATGATATTCTCCACATTTCTTATGCTCCATGCTTCAGGGAGAATATTGGGCAATACATGATTGCTACATTAGACCTCTTGTTTCCTTATGAGATGAGCCATTTGTTTAACTTGAGCACTTGGGAAATGCATCTCATGAGAACTTGGAGGGATGGATTGATTGGGGGACACTTGGTTCATGAGGAGAGCTTATCACATGGAGGTGTCACAAGGGAAGGAGGAGAATTTTTTCAGCACTCACCTTTATAGTTTCTTGAGGACAAGCAACATTTGGGAGGGGAGGATTGTAATATTCCCAATTAGCTTTAAGCTAGTTGGAATAATTAATTTTTTTTTTCTTTTTAGTTAGAAGAATAAGAGGGTAGGAAGACCCATAAATCTCCTTAGTAGGAATAAAATCACTCCAAATGTGAATGGAGGTCATCGAAGTAGCTGGATAAAGAACCCTTTTGTGTGAATAGGGGATGAAGCATGTGGATTGGGTAAAGTTTGACCAAATCAACAGCGTTGGTATGGAGGGAGTGGATAATCAATGAGAGACAACGCAATTTTTGAGGGAGAGTCTTTGCATGGAATTAGCATCATTAATGAGTGGGGTTAGGGGTGAGGAAGCTCACCAAACATATAAGGAAGGGGATGGAAGCCATGGAAAGCATGTTTAAGTATTATTTTATTTATGGTATGTTATGACTTGTTGCTCTCTTTAGCTGTTTAGCAAAGACTGCAGTGTTTTTTATCATAAGGGTGTTCCCAAGCACGAATCCCACCCTTATCCTTGGGGGAATTCCACATTCTGGCATTAGGCCAAAGCTTTAGTCTTTTTATACAATGCAGTTTCTTCTAGGGATGTTTTGTGTTGCAAGGAAAAAGTTGTAGAGGGATTATAGGGTCATTTTCTAAGCATTTGTTTCAGTGGAAAGGTAGATTTTCCATCGATAGGCCAAAAAGGAAGGTCCTTGGGCATAATTTCATATTATGGCACCAGGCCAAGCTACTACCATCCCCTAAAATGCAGTTTCAGTCATTGACCGCGTTATTTCAGAGATTAGTTGGAGGGGTGGTTTCAGTGCATTGTTTGGGGAGTTATATCTTCAGTGGAGGGATCAACCTTTCACTTGGAGAGTATATAGGGAGGAGGCTTCACTCTTTTCTACATCATATCAGCCACCACTTTTCATCTATTCAGTTGTAGTGAATCTTCATCCCTAGGGCTATAGTTCACCATTTGTATTTTGTGCATTTCTAGAAACCCTCTCTGGGTTGTCTTGGAAATTTGTTACAGAGCCTTGATATTTATTTCCAGTATCTCTTGAGGCATATATCAGTTGTTTAATATCATTGCATGTTTCCAGCTATAGCTATGTTCACTATGAATGCGTTGTAGCATCTCTTTGACATTTTGTCTAGCAGTAACAACTCACTTTTGAGAGTGTTTGATCATTAGAGGCTTATTTGTCTACATTATATGATTTGTGCCTCAGTATATTGTATTTCTTTGCTACTAATTTTCTTAATATAATGGCTCCATATTGATCTCATATCTTGATGTATTCATTTCTATTTCCATTTTTATGTGCTATGTTGTTGCTCTCCCAATTTTGGGATATTAAAATGACAAGATCACTTCTTTGCATCACTTTAGAGGTATGCAACTTGCGTTACTATGATGGGATAGGAGATTTCAGTTTTTTTCTTGACGAATTTGAAAGAGAAGTACCCAAAGAATAAAGGTTCTAGGCTTTGGACGTAGTTATGAGATCTACACCTTCTAGAAGGTGGGGTACTCATAAAGAAAATATAGGGAGCTAGAAAGAGTATCGCAGGTTGATGAAGGTCCGATTTGGCGAAGTAAATACCAGAATCACAGTAAAATATAATGGCAAAGATGACCCCTGGGAACATATATTCTACTGGACTTCAGTCTGGGGCGAAGATCCTGAACCAGAGTGGGTACATATATTCTTTCACGCGTTGGACATGATAACTATGAATTGGTATCTGGAGACAGAACTCTTCCATGGAACGACAAACTGGTCCAATTTGGTGGAAAGTTTCTTGTTGATATTTAGCTTTGAAAATGACTGTTCATGTATAAATGAATCTCTTCAGGTAGTCAAAGAAGGGATTTTTCATAATACAACTGTGCAAACTTGGATGCATCCTGATTAGACTGCAGAGTTGCAGCACATAGTAGAATGTTGTAATGAAATAATGAAAGAGGATGATGAGGAAGATCTGCGCAGTATTAATATCCTAGAATCAAAAGGAAATCACGAGGTTGCTGGACTAGAACTTGAGATACTTGACATAATGCAGCCCGTGAAGAGAGAGAAGGTGAATATAGGGCCTGACGAAGAGCCAAAATTTGCGCTAATTGGAGATAATTGGGATGAAGAAATAGCCAGCAAAGTTTTCAAGTTTTTCAATGAATATCAACAGCTCTTTCCCACAATTTTGTTTGAATTCAAGGGAATATTAGGGTACCTAGGGGTGATTAGGATTACCTTTAAGCCTAAAGTGAAGTTGGTGAAACATCGACCCTATATATTGAACCCCAAGTATAAGGAAAAAGTGAAGGAAGAATTAGAGAAGATGATTAAGGCTAGAGTAATTGAACTTGTGGAGGAGTCTGAATGGGTAATTCCTATGGTTGTTCAGGAGAAGAAGGAAAAAGGTGAAATCAGAATTTTTGTCGATTTGAGGAAGATGAATAATGCATGTGTGCATGACCCATTCCCTACACCTTTCATAGATGAAGTATTGGATAATTTGGAGGGTAGGAGACCTACTCTTTTGCAGATGGTTTTTCAGGTTACCATTAGATTAGAATTGCACGATAAGATAGGAGTAAGACAATGTTTTCCACTGAATGGGGAAATTTTCATTATAAAGTCATGCCTTTTGGGTTGAAGAATGATCCTACAATATTCTCTAGAGTAGTATTTGCAGCTTTCAAGGAGTATATACACAAATTTTTGGAGGTTTATTTAGTTGATTAGACAATTTTTGGGTTACTAAAGAAGCATGTCTCAAGATTGAGACTGATGTTGGATACTTGTCGGTAGTATCAAATATCATTAAATTTGAATAAGTGCATAATTTTTTTAGCTTTTAGTATACTATTGGGGCATGTTGTTTGTAGACAGGGATTGATGGAATATCCCATGAATATTCTTACTATTGTGAACCTGGAACCACCTAAGATAGTGAAGAAACTGGGCACAACAATTCAACATACTAGATACTATAGGAAGTTTATAAAGGAATATGCGTATATAACTACACCGATGGAGTAGCTATTAAGGAAGGACGTTACATTTTGCTGAGATGATGAATTCCAAAAGAGCCTCTACATACTGAAGGAGAATATGGTAGTTGCGCTGATTCTAGTTTTCTCGGACTGGAATAAGGAGTTTCATGTGCATGTTGATTCATCTTGCATAGAATTGGGTTCAGTATTGGCACATCCAGGCAAAGGAGACATTGATCACCCCATAGCTTTTGTAAGCAGGAAATTGTCCAAGGTAGAGAAGAACTATTCCATGACAAAGAGAGAAGGGTTGGTCATGGTTTATGCATTACAAAAGTTTAGTCATTATTTGTTAGGAGTGCACGTCAAGATGTTCATTGATCACTCTATGCTAAAGTATTTGGTAAACAATAATTTTCTAAGAGGGAATATTGTAGGTGGTTGTTACGGTTTCAAGAGTATGATTTGCAAGTCATAGTTAAGGCAGGAAGATTTAAAATCGGGCCTGATCATGTGTCGAGGATAGAGACAAGTGAAGAACCTACAATATGCATAGTTATTCGCAATAAGGGCTGCAGATGATCACTTCACAAAAATAATTCAATTTTTGACCACATGGATGGCACCCGTGGAGTGTAATACGCAGTAGAAAAAGGAGCTAGTAGTCAAGGGTGTTAGGAAAAAATGCGGGAAAGCGGCGTGTGAATCAGTATTTAGAGTTTATTGAAAATATTTTAACTTTTTCTTTAAAGAATTCCATACGTAGCTTTGATGAACCCAACTTGCGTATATAAGAAAAGAAAATAGCGTATACTGATATGATTTTTAGATTCGAAAAAATTTTCAGGAACAATATTTAACACAGTTTACCAATCATTCATATGTTAGATAATTAGTAAATATGTGTAGTAACAACAGTATAAATCATCACACAAGAGAAACACACATGAACACCAATATTTAAGGTGGAAACCCATTTCAGGATAAAACCACCACTGTTGTCATCTCTATCTTCAATATTTATTATATGGAAAATTGTTTACAACATTGTACTGATGCAAACTCATATCAGTACACAGGCCTCTACCTGTAGAAGGATACAACCTTCTCTTGTTCTCCAGATACTACTGGAAGGGAGCTCTAACCCCCTAATATTATTTACCAACCACTCCTGGAAGGGAGCTTCAACCCCCTAAAAAAAACACCAGATTCTATTGGCAGGAAGCTTCTACTTCCATACTGAAGGCTTCAACCCTCAAAACCACTACGGACCACGTTTCATCAATTTTCATACTAGATCCTACAGCTTCCACAACACACCTTGTAGGCCTCTTTCCATCAGATTTTCAGAATGGACCCACTCCACATATTTAAGCTCAAAGAACATACATCAAACTAAAACTTATAACCCATTCAATTCATTCATTGAATCATCAACAAATCAACCAACAACTGATATTTAATCATAATCAACTAGCAGCATAATCAGTATTCAAAAAATCCAGATCTGTATGAAGACATCATTGACAGACAGCAGTAAAATAGAAAAACATATCAGACATTTTTTTTTTGCACACTTCAGCAAAACCATAGATTCCATACGCACTTTTTCTTCACTGAACCCACGTATATACGCGCTTTCACAGAGACAAACCTGTGTAAATATCTGCAAATATTTCAGTACCGACCTTAGATTCCATACGTGCTTTTGCTGAAACTAACCTGCATATATACGTGCTTTCGCTGAGATGAACCTACGTATAGATCTGCAAACAATGCAGGGCTGCGCAACCCTTCAGAACATATAAACATCTTAGATCTTACCCTTCATTTCAGCAAACATTCTCCAGATCATAGATCTAAACTTTCCATAAAAAGATCTAGAAAATACATAGTCATTTCAGGTCTAGAGATCCTGATCCATCATTTTATTCATAGGTGCATTATTAATTTAGATTTATCAATAAAATGCAACCCATTCCATGTAGATATACTTCTAAGTGAAGTATTCATTCAATACCCAGACATGTGCACTACTTTGCACTATGATCTTCTTCTCCTTATATAGTTTTAGCCTTTACCAATACCATGAGCCAAAACCACACAACTTCCGATGGTATTCTTAGACGGAATCAAGATAGACAATACAACGCACAATACTGTGGGCTAATACCATGGTAATGCCCCTTGGTATCATAATTTTAGAGCACAAAAGGAATACACGAATTGGAGCATTCGTATCAGCGTGTATATGCAACTTCTCTTCATAAAAACTGTGTATATACTAATCCTAAATGTATACACGGGTTGCCTTCACAAAGTAGCATATACATTGCATCCATAGGCGGGTTGCCTTCACAAAAGTAGCATATACATTGAAAGATATTTCCTGTTTAATTTTTGTGGCACTTATTGGAATTCCTTTCTCTGTCACATCTGAACAAACCTGTAGAAACATCATTTTTACATCTTTAACACATAGGTTTCTTATCAAAAAGAGAACTCATCAATCAAGTTTCCATCAAGAACAACTTCATCAAGTAGGTTGTCATCAAGGACAACATATTGCAACATATTGCCAACAATCTCCTCCTTTGGACTTGATGGCAACCATGATGGTGTTTGATCATCACAAAAGATAAGTACATTAATCATAACCATTATTCAAACACCAGAATACTCTCCCCCTTTGACATCAAGGGAAAAGGGCGAGTCAAAACCAAAAAAAGGTTTCTCTTCCCTTGTAGAAAGATGAGCTCTGAAGATCTGATGTGTGCTCATTTTACCATGCTCCCCCCGAGTTCATGCTGGATTTTTAAACTGAATTTTCAATGAAGTACATGAATCAACCGATTATGACCTTTCTTATCACCAAGGACTCATACTTACATCAATGATCCAACCAGGTGGAATTACATACTTGACTCAACTACCCAACCAAGTGGGTTTACAAATTTTAACAAGTCCTTACATGACTAAATTTAATAATTATACATCATAGGTCATGACCTTTTCATCAAATTACTGATATGAATTTTTATAACCAAGACCAAAGAATCTCAATCATTAGATCATAACACAGCAACCAATCAGAATGCCAACAATGCATCCTTTTCCACAAGACAAGTACTCCCCCTTAGCTTGTGCATCTGAACACCTTCAACAAGAAAATTATCAAATCATATTCATCAAGGAGCAAAATATTAGAGAATGATACAACAACAACAGAGATTACCCAAAAACACCACATTGTTCTGAAACACTGACCCAAAGAATTTCTGTCAGTAAAACCCATACGTGGTTTTATTCATAGAAACTTGCGTATATACGCGATTTGCCTTTATGAATCCCGCGTATCGAATTTAATCTTCTGAAATTAAGCAGATTTGATCAGAGAGGTAGAGACAACTCCTAGCTTCTGTTTGAGATATTTGAATGCTTCCCTGGGAAGAGGTTTAGTAAATATATCAGCAACTTATTCTTTGGAGGGAACATACTCCAATTTAACCTTTTTTTCAAGCACTTGTTCACGTAAGAAGTGATACTTGATAGGAATGTGCTTGGTCTTAGAATGCATAACAGGATTATTTGAGATACTAATGGCACTTGTATTATCACACAAAATGGAGATGGGAGGAGAAATTTGATTTGAATGTCTTGTAAAGTCTGCATCATCCAAAGTAGTTGTGTGCAACATGATGCGGTAGCCACATATTCTTCTTCTGCTATAGATAAGGCAATAGAACTTTGTTTCTTGCTTAACCAAGATACTAATCTGGGCCCCATATAGAATGCACCACCACTAGTGCTTTTTCGATCATCAACATTTCCATCCCAATCAACATTTGTGTAAGCATGAAGAGTGAGATCAGCATTCTTTGGATACCATATACCAAATTCTTGAGTCCCTTGTAGATATTTGAATATTATTTTTACATCCTGAAGGTGTGACTCTTTTGGATTAGCTTGGAATCATCCAACAATCCCAACTGCATGCATAATGCCAGGTCTTGTCCCGGTTAGATAAAGCATACTTCCAATCATGGATTTGTATTCTAGTTGATTCACTGTGGGAGAATCATCATGAGAACTAAGGTTACACCTAGTTACCATTGGTGTACTTACAGGTTTGTAGTCTTCCATCCCATACTTCTTCAAAATTTGCTTAAGATATTTTTCTTGTGATAAAAATATGCCATCGGTTGCTTGTTGCATTTGTAAGCTAAGAAAAAATGTTAGTTCCCCAAGTAAAGACATTTCAAATTCTTGCTGCATAACAGAAGAAAATTTCTAACTCATGGACTCTTCATTACTCCCAAAAATTATGTCATCAACATATACAACCACAATCAATAGTTTATCATTTTTAGTTTTTGTGTATAAGTTGCTATCAGCAGATCCCTTTGAAAAACCTTGTTGATGAAGATATTTGTCAAGACGATAGTACAATGCCCTTGGAGCTTGTTTGAGACCATATAAAGCCTTTTTAAGTTTACAAACAATTTTTTCATCATTTCCCAAAATGAATCCTTTTGGTTTTTCTATATAAACTTCTTCTTCTAGATCACCATTGAGGAAAACAGATTTAACATCCATTTGATAAAATTTGAATTGTTGAAATCTTGAAAAGGCAAGAAACACTCTTATGGCTTCAAGTATAGCTACAGGAGCAAATGTTTCTTCAAAGTCTATACCTTCTTGTTGAGCATACCCTTTACAAACAAGTCTAGTTTTGTTTCTAATAACATCTCCATCTTCATTTAACTTGTTTTTGAATATCCATTTTTTTCCAATAACATTTTTATCATGAGGTCTTGGAACCAATTCCCAAGTATGATTCTTTTCAATTTGATCAAGTTCTTCATTCATGGCTTGAATCCAACATTCATCTTTACTAGCTTGATTGACATTTTGTGGTTCAATAGTGGATAGAAATGCCAGATAGATGGGAGATCCTACAAGAGTTCTTCTTGTTTGGACACCTGATCCCTTTTCTCCCAAAATTTAAGATTTTGGATGATTCTTTTGAACATACCTGGATGGAGCCTTTTCAGATAGATCTTCTTATGTTGCTTCATTGGGTTCACCTTCTATATTGTTGCTATTTGATGTAGGAAGATATACATCACCATCATCTTCATTTGTTGTTGCTATTTCCCCTTTTGGAGCTGAGAGAGACTCATCAATTGCAACATCAATGCATTCAACAATCTTCCGAAGTCTTTTATTGTAACATTTATATGCTTTAATTCTAGAAGAGTAACCAAGAAATATTCCTTCATCTGCTCTAAGTTCAAACTTACCAAGTTTTTCATCATTTCTCTTGATAAAACAGTCGCTTCCAAAAAATTTAAACTGCTTTACAGTTGGAAGATTACCATACCAAATATCATAAGGAGTTTTATCATTGTTCACATGAACATGAACCTTGTTAAGAATATTTATGGCAGTATGTGTTGCTTCTCCCAAAAATGTGTTAGGTGTTCCAGAATCATCAAGCATAGCTCGAGCCATTTGTTGAACTGTTCTATTCATTCTTTCTGCTACGCCATTTTTTTGTGGGTTACCAACTACAAAAAATTGTCTTTTTATGCTATGTTGTTCATAAAAATCAAAGAATTCATCTGATATATATTCACCTCCTCGATCAGATCTAAGAAATTTGATTTTTAGATCTAGTTAATTCTCAACCAGAGCTTTGAAGATCTGAAAATTTTCAAATGCTTCATCTTTGTGTTTTAGCAACCCAATCCAACACATTCTAGAGAAATCATCAATAAACATAATATAGTATTGTTCTCCACGAGGTGAATTTTTCCTCATAGGACCACATAGGTTGGTATGAATGAGTTCAAGAGGCTTACTTGTTGATCCTTCTTTTTCATTGAATTGCACTCTGGTTTGCTTACCGAATTGGCAAGATTTGCATATGGTACTTTCAGGCAGAGTAATGTTGGGAAGATCACGAATAGCTTTGAGTCTGCTAGATTCGTTGATTTGAGAGAAGCTCAAATGCCCCGATCTTCTGTGCCATAAACAATATTCTAAAGATTTACCCAAGTAACATTGTTCTTTACAAATTTTCAATACATACAAATTTCTTGGTGTTCTGGTTCCTTTTATTATTGTTTTTCATGTGTCAAGTTCACATACCACACATTCTTTTGAGCTAAAGACAACTTTAGTTCCGTGATCACACATTTGACTTACACTTAACAAGTTATGATTTAATCCATCCACATACATAACATTGTTAGCTTTCACCTTTTCCTTTAGAAAAACAGAACCTTTTCCCTTAATGACAGCAGGAGTATCATTTCCAAAAGTAACATTCTTTTCTCTTTCTAGAAAATTTTATGCAAGAAGTTTATTTCTGTCACCTGTCATGTGTTTTTAGCATCTTCTATCAATGTACCATTGATTTTCTTCTCCTTCTGCAAATAAAGCTATGCCACAGTTCTCAACCTGTAAGTCCTTCTTTCTCCATACCTTGGAACTTGAAGGTATATGCTCTTTTGGCTGAAGTTTGCTCCTGCATTCAGATTCTTCATGCCCAAATTTATTGTAATAAGCACATTCAATTTTATTTTGAAGAGGAGAAAAGTTGTTATACGTATTCTTCTTTATTCTGGTCTCATTTCTTTTCTTTCTTGCTTCTTTGGTCATGATGGTTTTGTATGCAACACATTGAACAACTTTATGACCAAAATTATGACATGAGAAACATTGTCCATTAAAGAAGAAAATTCTGCGATTATGGAACCTTCTGTTTGTGTTTACCTATTGATTAGTATTTCTTTGAAAGATATTTCTGTTATTGTTCTTTGTATTAAGTTGGTCATGCTTTACCTGTAAAGTTTCTTTGTTCCCTTGCTGAGTGACAAAATGTTGTAGGCTGGCTGTAGCTGCATTTGGTGCTGAAGACTGAGAGGATTCTCCGACATATCCAAGACCTGTCTTTAAAAGAGGAGAACATTGTACCTTGATAATTTCATCTAAGGTTTCAGATCCTTTAGCAAATCTAAGATTCAAAGTTTTCACTTTCTCAATTTCTTTTCATAGACTTACTATTTCACATTCTAATTTCTCATTGTGTTTCTCCTTTTCTACAAGTTGATTCTTTAGAGCTTCTATGGATATTTTGTTTTCTTCCAAACATATTTTGAGCTGATTTGTTTCTTCAATAAAATCATTATCTTCTAGGGCATCCATAAAGGTATCCTTAGCCTCACTAGAATATTTTTCAAATTCCATGAGAAGTCTAACATCTTGATCAGATTCCCCTTCTCCACTATTTGATAACCCATCACTATCTTCATGAGTATAATAAATTTTTCTATTGATAAACCGATTCTTATTTCCTTTTGTTACTTCCTTTCCTTTTTCATGAATTTCCTTATGAGGACATTTTTCAGCATAATGACCAAATCTTCCACAAGCAAAACATTTAAAAGGAAGCTTACCTCTGAACCTTCCAGTGCCAAGTTGTAGCTTCTTTACAAAATTTACCTCATCTTCTTCTGAAATATACCCTGATCTTTTTGTTTCGTGTACTTATTTTCCTCTTGCAGCAGCTCTAAAGAAAAATTCTTTGACTTCAGATGGACCTCCTTTTATCATTTCAAAAGCAGTTAGAATACCATAAAGTTGAACAATAGTAAGAGTTTGTAGATCCTACTTCTCTTCAATAGCAGACACTTTTGACTCAAATTTGGAAGTTAGAGATCTTAAAACCCTTTCTACCAGAGTAGTGTCGGTTATGGTTTCACCCAAATTTCTCATATGATTTACAATATCATCTAGACGTAAAAAGAAACTAGCAATGCTTTCCTCATTATGCATCCTGAGATTTTCATATTGAATTATGAGAGTTTGGAGTTTAGCACTTTTTACCTTTGTATCACCTTCATAGCTTAGAATGATTTTGTCCCATATCTCCTTTGTTGTATTCAACTGCATGACTTTGACAAATTCTGATTCAGTTAGACTCCCCAATAATTCATTGACCGCCTTTGCATTAGTTTCATAGTTCTTTCTTGCGGTTGCATCTGTTGGAACTGAGGCTAGACATTGATAACCTCCTTCAACTATAGCCCATACATCTGCTCCAAGAGCCTGAAGTTGTCCTTGTCTTCCAGAAGATTAAATTTTTTCCGTTGAAGATAGGAGGCCTGATAGATGATGTCCCATCTTGATTTCTCATCTTGGCTGATCTTCCTTCTAGCAACTAAGATTCTTCTGAAGGACCCACTCTGATACCAATTGTTAGGAAAAATACTGAGAGGGGGGGGGGGGGGGGGTTGAATCATTATTTAGATTTTACTGAAAATATTTTAACTTTTTCTTTATAGAATTCCCTATGCGGCTTTGATGAACCTAACTCGTGTATACACGCGTATATAAGAAAAGAAACTAGCGTATACTGATAGGATTTTTCAGATTAGAAAAACTTTTTAGGAAAAATATTTAACTTAGTTTACCAGTCATGCATATGTTAGATAATCAGTAAATATGTGCAGTAACAGTAGTATAAATCATCACACAAGAGAAACACACATGAACACCAATATTTAAGGTGGAAACCCAATTCGGGAGAAAACCACCGCTGTTTTCATCTCTGTCTTCAATATTTATTATATGGAAAATTGTTTACAACATTGTACTGATGTGGACTCACATCAGTACGCAGGCCTCTACCTGTAGAAGGCTACAACCTTCTCTTGTTCTACAGCTACTACTGGAAGGGAGCTCCAACCCCCTGATCTTGTTTACTAGCCACCCCTGGAAGGGAGCTTCAACCCCCTGAATAGAACACCAACTTCTATTAACAGGAAGCTTCTACTTCCATACTGAAGGCTTCAACCCTCAGAACCACTGCAGACCACGTTTCATCAATTTTCATACTAGATCCTATAGCTTCCACAACACACCTTGTAGGCCTCTTTCCATCATATTTTTAGACTGGACCCACTCCACACATTTAAGCTCAAAGAACATACATCAAACTGAAACTTATAACCCATTCAATTCATTCATTGAATCATCAACCAATCAACCAACAATTGATCTTTAATCATAATCAACTAGCAGCATAATCATTATTCAAACAACCCAGATCTGTATGAAGACATCATTGACAGACAGCAGTAAAACAACAAAACAGATCAGACATTTCTTTTCACACACTTTAGCAAAACCCTAGATTCCATATGCGCTTTTTCTTCACTAAACCCGCGTATATACGCACTTTCACAGAGACAAACCTGTGTATATATTTGCAACTATTTCATAACTGACCTTAGATTCCATACACGCTTTTGCTGAAACTAACCTGCGTATATACGTGCTTTCGCTGAGATGAACCTGCGTCTAGATCTGCAAACAATGCAGGGCTGCAAAACTCTTTAGAATAGATAAACAGCCTAGATCTTACCCTTCATTTCAGCAAACATTCACCAGATCATAGATCTAAACTTTCCATAAACAGATCTAGAAAATACATAGTCATTTCAGGTCTAGAGATCCTGATCCATCATTTTATTCATAGGTGCATTATTAATTTAGATCTATCAATAAACTGCAACCCATTCCATGTATAGATACCTCTGAGTGAAGTATTCATTCAATACCCAAACATGTGCACTGCTTTGCACTATGATCTTCTTCTCCTTATATAATTTTAGCCTTTACCAATACCATGAGCCAAAAACACACAACTTCTGATGGTATTCTTAGACGAAATCAATATAGACAACACAACGCTCAATATTGTGGGCTAATACCATGGTAATTCCCCTTGGTATCATAATTTTAGAGCGCAAAAGGCATACGCGACTTGGAGTGTTCGTATATGTGTGTATATGCAACTTCTCTTCATAAAAACTGCGTATATACTAATCCTGAATGTATACGCGGGTTGCCTTCACAAAAGTAGCGTATACATTGCATCCATACACGGGTTGCCTTCACAAAAGTAGCGTATACATTGAAAGATATTTCCTGTTTCATTTTTGTGGCACTTACTGAAATTCTTTTCTCTGTCACATCTGAATAGACCTGCAGAAACATCATTTTGACATATTTAACACATAGGTTTCTTATCAAAAAGAGAACTCATCAATTAGGTTTCCATCAAGAAAAACTTCATGAAGTAGGTTGCCATCAAGGACAACATATTACAACATATTGCCAACAAAGGGAGCTTCTTTTTCATTGATTGTAGGACATTTGTATAAAATGGGGCCAGATGAAATACTACGTAGGTATGTCTTTGAGCATGAAAGGCAGAGAATTTAGAAGAATATCATGGTGGATTTATGGGAGGAAATTATGCAGGTAAAGGCATTGCGTAGAATATTTTGCGAGTTCGATTATGGTGACCTACATTGCATAAGGATGCAAAGGAGTATTGTAGATCTTGTGATGCATGCCAAAGAATAGGAATACCATTTAGGAGGGATGAAATGCCCTTGAATCCACAAGTGACATTGCAGGCATTTGATAAGTGGGCAATATACTTTGTTGGACCTATCAGTCTACCAGGGAAGAAGACTGGCGCGAGGTATATAATCACGGCAACAAATTATTTGACCAGGTGGGCCAAATCACATCCAGTGAAGGATTGCAGCACAAATATTGCTGCGAATTTCATCTTTGAATAAATTATGTCCAGGTTTGGGTGTCTGCTTGATAAGTGAAAGAGGATCGTACTTGTTGCATTGAACCATTAAAGCATTGACTAAATAATTCCAAGTGCATCATTAGAAGAGCACAACCTATCATCCTCAAGAAAATGGAATAGTTGAAGCTTTTAATAAAATAACAGAAATTCACTCACAAAGGTATGTAATGAACAAAAAATGAATGGGATATGAGAATTCCATCAGTGTTATGGGAATATGTAACAACTTGCAAAAAATTGATAGGACAAACACTTTTTAGGATGGTCTATGGACAAGAAGTAGTCATGCATTAGGAATATATTGTTCCAAGTTTGATAATTACAACATTTATAGATATGGAAGACCCCGACACAATGAAGGAAAGGATGGAGCATTTTCTTGTTATTGAAGAAGAAAGGGTTATTGCATGTTATCATCATCAAGTGAAAAAAGAAAAGGAAAAATCCTAGCATGATAGGCATATCAAGTAGAAGACATTCAAGGAGGGAGACCTTGTACTATGGTATGATAGAAAGTTCGTGAAGTTCCCTAGAAAGTTCCAAAAGCATTGGTTGGGGCAATATATCATAAAATATTTCTTTGAGGGAGGTGTTGTTCAGCTCCTGAAGTTGGATGGTTAGTTGATGCCAGGACAAGTGAATGGGAGTAGATTGAAGATATACATGGAAAATTCTGTCCTTGGAACTTCGCACTGACTATATGAAAGGAAAATAGTATCAGTGCCACATGCAATTGAAAGTGGGCACGAGACTATAAAATACACGACCAAAGAGGAACTTTGTTGAAGATGGAATACGGTGTTAAAATCAAGACGAGGTCGAAGTCTGAGGGAACTATGAGGAGGGAGAAATTGCGGTGACGAAAGAGAGGGTTTGTCGAATTTCACCAAAAATATGACAGTTGGAGGTGAAACTGTTGATTTGACAGGGAAGTTTCTGTTAAAAGGATCGAGGGAAACACATTTATTAGGCATAGCTGGGAAAATATGCTGCCAAATCCACATTAATGATATGAATATGAAGACAATCATGGGATCTGAAATTAAAATTTCTTATAAATATTTCATCTTGCTCCACATTTGGCCATTTTTCTCCATGAGAACTACAATTGTAAACATATGCATAAGTGTGAGAAAAGTGTTGAGTTGTCCGTCCAAGGATAGTTTCAAAGACATTGCTACAGAGTTTCTCAGGAGAGGATGAGCAATAATCATCACTTCTACACCATCGTTGAGCATGACAGGGCTGAGATTTCCAAGGAAGAAATTGACAGTAGGAGAAGCAACACAACCAAATAAAAAGAAGATAAAAATACTAGTTGCTTCCCTTGGTGTTAGACAGTCCCCAAGGTAGAAAATCACTAAGGAGTAGAGGTCTAAGGAGAAATTATACAAGTAGAAGCAACCTATGGAGGTCCAGGACAACAACGAAGATGAGATTGCAACAAACATTCTGGAGGATATTGCAACAAAAGAAGTAGAGACTATTTCTATGTTGCCTCCATATGTACTGCCCAGGAAGCTAGGTGCCAAGTTGATGAAGGACCTTGATGTTGCGAAGTTCATTGTATTTTGACTTCTATTACCTGATGATGTACCATTTGAGGGAGAACTGCTGGAAAAAGTTCCACATCTCAAGATGGAGGATTAGGACTTCAACGACAAAAGAAAATATCCCCAGTTTGATCCCAATCGATACCTGCGCCCAATACATTACCCAAAAATCAGTGTCACCCAGTTTGAGCCACATAGGTGGGTTGTAGGGATACAAAAAGCAGGTTTGCTCAACATGTTGTACATTCCACATTTCGTAAGTAGTAATATCAATACCATATGTGTTCAGTAGATGTTGGATTTGGTGCATGATGGGTCCCTTTGTTTGGGAGAAAGGATACCCATAGATGATATGTTGATCAGGAGGATCACAGTGCTGACCTATCAAGTAAAGAACCCCACCGAGGAGTTTGTGGGGAAGATTCAAGACAAGGTGGTCACCAAATAAATGAAGAAACAATATGACATATTGAAGAAGTCATAGGGCTATGACATTGGCTCCATTAATGATCCAGTTGTGTGCTTCGCCGCACACATCCTTGGTAGAAAGATCATGCGGAAATGCCGTGCAAATGAGGTACTAACACCCATGGTCTGTTTGGCTACGCAATGCAGTAAAGGGGTACAATATAGCTGGGCTGGTTACCTGTGCAAAGAGTTTATATATGATTTTCGTGAAGCATAGGAGGAAGGGAAAAAACTATACTACGCATGGTTATTTTTTCTCATTGCTTTAATGGCATGGAAGGATCCCGAGGATTCACTTTTCCCTAATGCAAACACAGATGTTTGCAAAGCTACGAGGTACACCTCACTATGGATTTCTAAGGAACCGAAGCACTCAATGGAGAATAAAATTTTATGGGTAGTAATGGAGATGGATCTACACATAGTGGTGAGTCAAGGACCCGGGCTCTCACTGAATTTATTTGAATATTATCGTAGAGTTGCAGACTTCAAAGCTAATTTTTGCAGAGTGTACATCAAGGAGTTAAAGGATCCAGGTGAAGTATGGTACCCATTTCCATACCTTGTTTCTGAGTTCGACATTGTGTAAGTAACAAATACCTGGCTGATCAATTGGTTGGCCCCATCCACTGACGGAATAGAAAAAGAGCATGCAGGGATTAGTGGGAAAGACACCGCAACAGAAAAGGACACAAAGAAAAATCCACAAGTAAGAAAAGCCATAGGAAAAGACGCAGAGAAAGCAACAAAGATGGTGACAGAAAAGGATGGCGAAGAGGCTGCAGGCACATAATAAGAGCAGGGCGGTCAGGACCATTTCATTGATACAGATCAGGTTGATTCACCATTCATTGTGAAGAGAAGGATACTGCAAAAATCAGGTGCACGGAAAAAGCATAAGTCAAACAGATAAACAGGAATAGAACCGATGGTCCTCAGTGAGGGGGATATTGATGAGATCAGTGATAAGGTACTGTACATCATTAAGGATGTATGGGGAACAATCAAGGATCAATACAAGGTTGCATTGACAGAGGTGTATCAAGGAATGAAAGAACTTAAGTTGTTGTCATAAACCACGCGACCACGAGAATAACAAGCCATTCAAATAACACAAGCAAGCCAGTAGGCGCAGCCAAAGCATCGTTTAGAAATAACTTATGATGTTCAAGTTTTGCTAGTACCTGGAGGAGCGGTATATTTTGAAGTTGCAGAGGATCGAGAGCAAGAAAAGAAGTGGGACAACATCAACTTGAATCTTGTTGTGTTGCCCATACATAAACTACATGACTTCCACCAGGGTGTCACAGATGAAATGAAAGTGTGAGAACAACATGCCTCGTAGATAACTGAAGGCGTGAGAAAATAAAATGCAAACATGATGTCGGAAATGAATCAGATAATTAAGGAAACAAATAAAGAGCAGTAGCAACATAGACATCTATAGGATGCCATAGGACAGACTTGCAGCAAGCTTTCGGATATTAAGTGTAGAAATTTTGAATAACTGATATATTATTCACCGAGATTCTCTTGATCAAACACTATTTTATCTTCATGCACAATGCAGAATCTCTTCTACCATTGATTATTACATGCGGAAATAAAATCAATTTCATGCGCACATTAAAACCATAAACATTCACACATATAAACACGGTATTTCATGGGAAAGCTTAAAGCTGAAAACCCCAACTATCTGTATATTATATGTCATAGATATCATGTAACAATCATTGTACAAAGCTCCTCACAAGATCTATGCACAACCTCGAATTGCTACACACTAATCAAGCTAGATCTAGCAAAACACATGCTCCAATATCTGCCACCTGATAGCCAGCCTCTATTGCGTAATCAATGCTGTATAATGGCTCATTAAATAACATAAACCACCTCGCTTGTACTGCGCAATCCTCATGGGCTTCTCCAATCACTGGTAGTTGCAAATATGCAACAGTATAGTCACAACTGATAGTTGACCTTCTCTTTCACCTATCTCTACACTGGTCTCCACTGAAACTATCCATGCATTGAAGTTAACTGATGTATTCTTTAGTTGATTAATGAGTTTATAATTAGTGAATTAATTAATAATTAATTCACACCACTCTTCAGTAGTGTATTAATCAGTTAGACTAAATACAACTAGTTCAACTATGTTTAGATTAGTTAAACTGAACACAACTCCATTAACTCCTCAATCAACTCCACCAAACTCTCTCACACAAGTTCTAACTGAAATATCCATGTAATAGCTCCACTTAACCCCTAGGAATAGCGTAATTCCTTTTGTCATCTCCTATGCCACATCTGTGCACTTAACTGAAGTGCTCCAAGAGAATAAGATAATGTTCATAGTCCAAATATTATTAAGAGCTAATAATTTTCGACATATCTATTTTTAGAATGACAATCTAAAAATAGATTCCGCCCAATATGTCTAAAAATAGAAGTCCATCTATTTTTCCCGACTTGACCAACCATCCACAAATAGCATCCTGCAACTCATAGAACATGATCCATATGTATAAAAATAGACTTTGCGCCAAAAATAGCCTGCGGGCCCACTTAGTGAAGGCGACTTCTTTCCACTAAGCTCATCATCTTGTTGCAATCTCAACACTCCCTCTCAACAAGATAGGGATTATCTTCCACCCTGATCCTACCTCTGTGGTATTCGAATTTGCTCTTGGTGAGCGCCTTCATCAAGATATCAGCATCCTGATCCTCTGTAGGAATGTATGAACGTAACATGATCTTCCGCTGCACACAATCTCTGATATGATGATACTAGATATCAATGTGTTTAGATATATCATGAAATATCGGATTAACCAAGAGTTTAATGCAACTCTAATTATCACAATAAATCACAGTAGGATCTAAGTGTGAACCGAACAACCCGACCAGGATCTTCCTCATCCATATAGCCTTGCATGCAACCAAACTCGATGCCATATACTCGGCCTCTGCTGAACTGAGTGCCACAAATATCTACTTCCTGCTGTACAAAGAAACTATTGTTGAACCGATACTGAAAATCCCTCCAGATGTGCTCTTTCTGTCCGTTGGGCTCCCTGCCCAAACTGCATCCGTGAAGCCACACAGCTTCACCTCATCCGATTTTCTGTACCATAATCCATATCCCGATGTGCCTCTCAGATATCTCAATACATGCTTCACTGCCTTCCAAAAGAGCTTGGTAGGCTTAACCATAGCTTGTGAAAGCTGGTTAACTGCATAGCATATGTCGGGTCATGTATTGACCAGATACATAAGCGACCCCACCAACTGTCGATAAACAGTGGCATCCACTACCTCTGCTAAAGTAGCATCTTCCTTCCTCCAACCACCAGGAAGAGGAGTATCAATAGGCTTGCAGCCATGCATGTTGAACTTCTCCAGTATCTCCCGGGCATACTTACCCTGAGAAACAAACAGTCCATCACTGCACTGCCAAATTTCCAATCCTAGGAAATAATGAAGGAGGCCCAAGTCCTTCATCTCAAACTCTTTTGCAAGATCAACCTTGCATGAGAGTATCAATTGTTCATCACCGGTCAGTATCAAATCATCTACATAAAGTAAAATGATTAGCAACTTACCCTCCACCACTATTTGGTATAGGTTCGGATCCGCGTCACTCTTGGAGAATCCAAGTCCGGTAAAATAACTATCGATCCATGCGTACCAAGCAAGAGGTGCTTGTTTCAACCCATACAACGCTCTCTTGAGCCTGCACACATGCGACTCACTACTGAAGATCTCAAAACCTTCGGGCTGATCTATGTACACCTCCTCCTCAATCACTCCGTTGAGGAACGCAGTCTTCACATCCATCTGATGAATGTACCACCCCATCTATGCTGAGAGAGCAAGAATCGTCTGCATGGAAGAATACCTTGCGATAGGTGCAGAGGTCTCCTCATAATCGATCCCCTCTATTTGTGAAAAGCCTCGAGCAACAAATCTTGCCTTGTACTTCTCCACACTCCCGTCAGCTGCCTGCTTCACTTTGTAGATCCATCTCGAACCCACCACTGATTTCCATTTCGGCCTTGGGACAATCTCCCATGCACTGTTTCTGACAATCGAATCATACTCTTCCACTATGGCATCTACCCATGCGGGATCCTCCACAGCTTCCTCAAAAGAGGATGGCTCTGTCATGATACATTTTCTCATAAGAGCCATGTATCCAGTATACCAGACAGGTGACTGTCTCTGTCTGCACTGTGATGTAGGTGCTCCTACAACCCTCTCTGCATCTTGAGCCAATCGCTCAGCGTTTGTAGTGCGCTTCCGCCCTCTGATGGTTGGCACTGCATGAGTGGTCTCTTCCACTCCATGAACCTCATCTTGTGGCTGATCCACATCCTGAGACTCATCCTTAGGAACTAATATCTCCTCATTTGCATGCAAGTGTGGCTCCCTCTCAAGCGAACACTTCATGGCTTTCTCCTCATGAAATTTGATATCCCGTCACACAACAGTCTTGCGACTGTCTAGAAAATACACATGATAGTTGTGGGGCATATCAGTGTACCCCACAAATATCCCAACCTTTGCGGTCGGCTCCAGCTTCTTCTTGGCATCCTTCGTCACATGAATGTAAACAGGTGAACCAAAAATCCTCAAATGGGAAATATCAGGCCTCTTACCAAGAAATGCCTCCTTGGTTGTAATCATGCTAAGTATCCTGTGAGGACAACGGTTCTGCACATATACTGCAGTATTGCATACCTCAGCCCACAAGTGTATGGGAAGGCCCTAATCATGCAACATCGCCCGTGCAGCACCCACGATCGTTCTGTTCTTCCACTCAGCAACCCCATTCTGCTGTGGGTTATGAGGTGCTATGAGCTCTCTTCGAATTTCTTCTGCGTTGAAAAATTCCTTGAATTCGCCAGAGATGAATTCACCACCATTGTCGCTCCTAAGAGCCTTCACCTGCTTCCCTGATTATTTCTCAACCAATGCCTTGAACTTACAGAAATTTGAGTATGTCTCTCTCTTCTTCTGCATGAAGAAGATCCAGCATTTACGAGAAAAATCATCAACAAATATCACATAATACCTATGCTTTGTTGTCAAAGCTACTGAGAAAGGTCCACACACATCTATGTGAATTCTCTCAAGGATCGTCGTGGCACAACTATCCTTCTCGTAAAAGGTGGCTTTCACAAATTTTCCCAAAGTACATCCCTTGCACTGATCTAACTATTCAAGTGTACCTTTGGGAAGCGTAGTAGAAATCTGCTGCAGTATCTTCAAAGCTCCATGGTGAAGGTGGCCCAATCTCCGGTGCCACAACTCGTCATCATCCCGGCTCACCACTCCTTCTGCCTTGCTTGCCATTGCTGCAAAGCCATCTACCTACAATTGATAAAGGTTCTTAACTTGAACCCCTATCCTCCAAGTCTCACCAATTGCCTTACTGCGTAGGAAATCCTTTCCCTCGCTAAAGACAACATCATATCCCTTGTCTTCTAACATTGCCACAGAGATCAGATTCTTCTTCAATCTTGGAACATGCATCACTTCCTTCAATACGAAGGGTTTACCAGACTCCCTCTCAAAGGAAATGGTACCGATACCGGTCGCACTGTATCTACCATCATCACCCATCTCGATGTGCACTCCAAGATCTTTCTCATCCAGATCAGTAAACAAATCTCAATCTCCTGTCATGTGAAAAGATGCACCACTATCAAGAAACCACACTGAACCCATCACACTTGAGACCAAGCATGCAATCAAAAAAAAATCCAGCTCAAACTACGAGGTTAAGGCCTCTCCAGCTGCATATCCAGTAGCCTGCTTATTTTTCTTCTTCTGTGGACAACTAGTGGTGTAATGTCTGTGTTGGTGACAGTGAAAGCACTTCACCTTGGACATGTCCTGCTTCTTGCCTTTCAAACCGAATTGAGAAGCTATCTTGCTCTTCCCCTTCTTTTCTTTGGCATCCAAAGCACAATTCTCTTCATCATAGTTCTTTTATGAAGATCCGTCCCTGGTACTTCGCCTTATCTCCTCTTGCACAAGATCTGACCAAAGTCGCTCCCATCTTGGCAATTTCTCCCGACCATTGATAGAGTCCTGATAGGAATGCCAACTCTTTGGAAGCCCAAGGAGATCCAAGCTCACCAAGTCCTCGTCATCAACAGTAACCCCCACACTTCCCAGCTCATCCCTTGTCTTCATGAGGTACTTGGGCATACTGTCGCCTTTCTCCATTTTTATGTTTCTGAGTTTATCCTTGAGCGCCAACTTCCTCTGGTCGCTCTTGCTTTGGAATAAATTTGTCAAGGATTTCCACATCAAGAATGGATAAGCCTTACCATGTAGGTTGGACACTATGTGATCCTTTACACCTTCCAACAGAATTCTTCGACACTTTGTTGTCTTCTTTTGCCATGCTTCAAGTACTGCAGCATCGCTAAAAGCGGGTTTTGGAATTTCTGCATCTATGAACTCCTTCAACCCATTTTCATCCAGCACCGCCTCCATCCTATCCTTCCATGCAATATAATTTGAGCTACCCTCAAGGGCATACTCCAATCACAATCCATTGAAAGACATCTCAACTTCGACACCAAGAAAACACTGCTACAAATTCGAATTCCACCAGCACAAAACTCAACCGCTTCAATGTTTTGTAATTGCTCCAATGATCAATATCGCTCTCATACCATGTCGAAAATTTGAATAACTGATATATTATTCACTAATATTCTCCTGATCACAAACTATTTTATCTTCATGCACAATGGAGAATGTCTTCTACCATTGATCATTACATGCGGAAATAAAATCAATTGCATGCGCACATTAAAACCATAAACATTCACACATATGAACACAGTATTTCATGGGAAAACTTAAAGCTGAAAACCCCAACTATCTGTATATTATATGTCATAGAGATCATGTAACAATCATTGTACAAATCTCCTCACAAGCTCTTAGCACAACCTTGAATTGCTACACACTAATCAAGCTAGATCTAGCAAAACACATGCTCCAATCTCTGCCACTTGATAGCCAGCCTCTATTGTGTAATCAATGTTGTAGAATGGCTCATGAAATAACATAAACCACCTGGATTGTACTGCGCAATCCTCATGGAATTCTCCAATCACTGGTAGTTGCAAATATGCAACAGTATAGTCACAACTGATAGTTAACCTGCTCTTTCACCTATCTCTGCACTGGTCTCCACCGAAACTGTCCATGCACTGAAGTTAAATGATGTATTCTTTAGTTAATTAATGAGTTTATAATTAGTGAATTAATTAATAATTAATTCACACCACTCTTCACTAGTGTATTAATCAGTTAGACTAAATACAACTAGTTCAACTATGTTTAGATTAGTTAAACTGAACACAACTCCATTAACTCTTCAATCAACTCCACCAAACTCTCTCACATGAGTTCTAACTAAAGCCTCCATGCAATAGCTCCACTTAACCCCTAGGAATAGCATAATTCCTTCTGTCAACTCCTGTTCCACATCTGTGCACTTAACTGAAGTGCTCCAAGAGAATAAGATAATGTTTATAGTCCAAATATTATTAAGAGCTAATAATATTCGACATATATATTTTTAGACTGGCAATATAAAAATAGATTTTGCCCAATATGTCTAAAAATAGAAGTCCATCTATTTTTCCCGACTTGACCAACCATCCACAAATAGCATCCTGCAACTCATAGAACATGATCCATATGTCTAAAAATAGACATAGTCTAAAAATAGACTTTGCGCAAAAAATAGCCTACAGGCCCACTTAGTGAAGGCGACTTCTTTCCACTAAGCTCATCATCTTGTTGCAATCTCAACATTAAGGTATATGTAGAAAAAATCCCAATAAAGAAGGTTGTGAAGCTCACCCTTGCAATTAAGGAGAACAAGAAAAATATGGAAAAAATCAAGTTTGAGTACCTGTTAGAGCGGGGTCCCCTGGGGTGATTTTTGATAAATATTTTTATATAATTTTGGGTATGCGTACTGCACAGAAAATTCAAAGGGGCTTTGGGGAAATTCAAAGTCCCTCTTTTATGTAAATAAGTTTTAAGGGAAAAATGTGGGCCTCAAACCATGGTTTGAGATCATAGTATCTGCACGCTATATGGATATAAATATAGATAGATTGAGTCTAGTAAGATAGTTCAATTGATATCGAAGCGATTCATGCTTATGCAATACATTTTGTACGGGTTTTCAGTCTAAGTCTTGCTTGGGTAGAAAGGCTCCTGCTGGCTGTGTGCATGGAGACCTAGTCCCGACTGTGTGTGGACTTCATTGGCTATGTGTGCGGAAGGGTAATTGTAAGGGAAATTATGAATATACTGAATTGCTTGGACATTAATACTAAGAATATTTTGGTGAACCAAATTTGTTATGCATTTGATATCTAAGTTATCTGATTACTGTGAATCTGATTTTGTTTATTGATTTGAGATCATTTTACTTCTATTGTGATCAAATTCATCTACGTGAGTAAATCTTCTAGTTTATGCATCAATATATGTTGATGGCTAAGTATATGACTATATTTTCTTAAAGTATCTATGTTATTGCGCGAATATATACACTCTGTGTGTTGGAATAGTTTGCGAAGGTCCAATCTTGTAATTGTTATCTGTTATGCACAATTGTCTGTGTTTGCGATGAATTTGTTCTGATAGTTCGCTGGTCCATTGTGCGTGCATCTGTTTGTAATCTGCAATAATTTTTGTTATAAACCTGTTTAGGGCCACCACATCAATTTATTCACAGGGTGCAGAAACCTGGTTCCAACACCCCCCCCATACTGCTTCGGGTGATACTTTGATCTATGCAAGCAGGTCATTACTGAAAGGGCTAGTAGTTGCAGGGTTTTTTGGTTGCGTAATAAATTTGAACCTAGGTCAGGACCCCTCAAGCCAACAGTACCAAATGCAGATCACTGAGTTGCAGATGAGGCTGCATCCAACCACACCGCCAGATGTACGTGAGCAGAGGGAAGCTATTAGGTCCCTATATTACTAGTGTAGTCCCCCATTGTAGTTAGTATAGCCCCCTTTTTTTATATTTTTGTACCGTTGTAACCCCCATATTTTTATTATTGTGCCCTTACATTATTATTGTTAGCTCAGCTAGGATTATATTGTGACACCATGGAATCCTATATAGAAGGAGGCTTTTTCATTTGTATCATCCAAGAATTATTCATTTATGTAATGTAAAGGAGGTTTCCCCTTTGAAACGGCTTATTTCTAAGGCATTGATCTCTCTTTTATTTTATTTTTGGAGCTGGTTTCATAACATTTGGTATCAGAGCTTTGGATTCTAGGGTTTTTCTACTCCAAACAGGTTATCGTAGAATTTTCACTATAAATTTTTTTATACGAATGTTCAGAAGCTGACATTTTTATCACAGGAAGCCAAAATCCTAAGGAACTTCGTGTAAAAATTTTAGATCTTGGTTCGCAACATTTTCGGAGATATGAGTTGTGGAAGTTAGGGTTTTTTCAGGCTCCTGAATTTCATCTCAAAGAGGTGACCATGGGAAAATTGTCATAACTCTCTCTCTGAGCATTGGATTTGGATTCTGTAAAAACTGGTCAAAATTAAACATACTATAGTTTCATGTGTATATATTTTAGAGCCGAAGGAGGGAAAAATGACACATGGCATGCCGTAAAATTTCTCTCTACTAAACCAGACCATAATTAGGTCATTGTGGGAGATTGGGCATAACTTTTCCTTGAAGAATCCAAAGCAGGTCAGACCTATGGAATTGGAAAGAATATTCAAAGGTCTACTATAGGACCGGATTTCAGATATTGAAGATCCAAAATCACAGAGATAATTCAGTTTCAATTTGGAGCTCCTCAAAGTCAAGAAAAAAGTGTATATTGTTTTTCAAATTGCATAAGCCCTGTTTGAAAAATCAGTTTGAAGTGATTCCAAGGGAATATTGAAGCACAGATATTAGTATTGGTTCTAAAATTCCCCCTAAATATAATTCAGCACCCATTAATCCCTTATAATACTCTACTATGATTCATGAAGATTAAGAAGTGCAACATGATACATCAAAATTACAAGAGCAAGTGCACCAAATTTTGCTCTCGTAAGGAGTAACAAAAAATGAAATGGAAGTTTTGAAGAAAATCGTAGAAGCTAAGATGGATGGTTTGAATAAGGGCATGGAAGATAATATGGATGGTTTGAAGAAAGGCATGGAAGCTAAGATCGATGGTATAGAGGAAAAAATGAAAGACAACATGGAAGACATGAAGAATGATCTAAAAAAAGACATGGAAGGTTTGACAAAGTTGATACAAGAAATGATTCCTAATGGAAAAAAGATAGTAGAGGAAACTCATGATGAAAACAAAATAAATGGTAATCGTGATTTCATAAACTCTAATGTGGGATTGAAAACCCACCATATTCCAAAGATCGATATGAGGAAGTTTGATGGCAAGGATCCCGTAACATGGATACTATAGATGGAGAAATATTTTGGTCTCAATAATGTGAAAAACACACAAAAGGTACACATTGCAACTTTATATTTAGATCAAAATACATTTGTATGGTATTGATGGCTTTGCTCCCATAAAAAAATTGTCACTTAGTCAATTTTTACGAAGGAAATGATAGCACATTATGAGGATACAAATAACAACACCTTCTTTAGCCAAATTATAAATCTCAAACAAAAGGGTTCGGTGGTGGAACACATTGAGGACTTCCAAAAATTGAATATAATGATAAATGATATTTCAAAGGAACACAACATTGATGTCTTCATGGGGACTTTATAGGATAACATCTAACATGAGGTTCGCCTTTTGGGAACCTAATTCATTGGAGAAGACATTCAGGTTAGCAGGAAAAATTGAATGTAAAATTATGGCGACAAGGAATCCTACCACTCACATCTATAAATATGGAAGTGTTGTTACTCGTAGACTTCCACAACCTACAAGGTTGACACCACAACAATTGGAAGAAAAAAGAGAAAAAGGGCTTTGCTACAGTTTTGATAGAAAATACACTAAAGGTCATAAGTGCACTAAGAAGAAATTATTTTACACAGATTGTGAAGAGGAGGAAGAAAATGAACAAGAAACATCAAAAGACGAGGATATACACTAGGAACCAACCCTAGAGAAAGAATAAATTAGTCCAAACATATGGTGTAATGCATTGGCAGGAATTACCACTCCTCAAACTCTCAATATAGAAGGACATATCAAGAAGAAAATGGCAATAGTGTTGATTGATTCGGGTAGTAACCATAATTTTATTCATTGTAAGGTAGCCAAGGAATTGAATTGCTTCCTATACTCAACACCAGAATGTCAAAGTGATGGTTGCAAATGGAGGAACTATAAATTACTCCAGAAAATGCCATAATATCAAGCTAACCATGGGGGAATATGTATTAAATAGCCCAATGATTTCCATTCCAATGGGAGATGTTGATGTTGTACTAGGAGTACAATGGTTACAATATTTGGGGATTGTGGCTTTTAATTTTGAAGAAATTTTCTTGAAATTTTTTCGGAAGGAAACGAAGTCGAATTATGGGATATCGCAAGGAAGCTGAGAAAGATAATAAGCTCTAATGTCACGACAAAGTTTCTGAAGAAAGAACAACGAGGCATAATTGCAGAATTATGCTCGCTAGAAGTTCCAACATCAAAATCATCTATTTCTCCATATCTCCAGAAAGTCTTAGACAATCATTCCAAGGTGTTTGAAACTCCCACAGGACTCCCACCTATTCGAGATCATGATCATGCTATTCATTTGATTCCAGGATGTGTTCCTCCAAACATCATGCCTTACAGATATCCATATGTCCAAAAGAGCGAAATTGAATGTATGATTGCAGAAATTTTAGAGGTTGGTATAATTCAACCTAGTCAAAATTCTTTCTCTGCTCCAGTAGTATTGGTGCACAAGAAGGATGGATCACGGCTCATGTTTCCAGATTATAGGGAGATAAATAAGCTCACTATTAAAGATAAATTTCTCATTCCCGTGATTGATGAATTATTGGATGAATTACATGGAACAATTTATTTTACCAAGTTGGATCTTCGTTTAAGATATCATAAAATTAGAATGAAGACTGAAGATATTCTGAAAACAACATTTCGAACACATGAAAGTCATTATGAATTTTTGGTCATGCCTTTTGGCCTTACCAATGCACCTTCTACATTTCAAGGGTTGATTAGTTCCATTTTCAAACCCTTCCTTAGAGAATTTGTGTTAGTATTTTTTGATGATATACTAATCTATAACAAGTCTTGGAAGGATCATGTTCAACATGTTGACAGAGTGATCAAACTATTGGAGGAGAAACAATTATATGAAAAAACCTCCAAATGTTTCTTTGGAGTACAAGAGGTGGAATATCTAGGTCATATTGTATCTCAAGAGGTGTTAAGGTAGACCCTAACAAAATTAAAGCCATCAAGGAATGGAAATTCCCCAAAACCATAAAGCAGTTGCGAGGATTTCTCAGGTTAACAGGGCATTATCACAACTTTGTTAAGAATTATGGGAGAATAGCAGCACCTATGACAACATTATTGAAGAAAGATTCATTTTCATGGACTCCTTAAGCAACTAAGTCCTTTTAACATCTTAAAGAGGCAATGTGCCTAGCACCGGTTTTAGCTACGCCAGACTTCACAAAAACCTTTATTGTGGAATGTGATGCATCACGAAATGGAATTGGTGTTGTTTTAATGCAATAAGTAAGACCCATTGCTTTTGAAAGTCGTCCAATCAAAGGAAAGTATTTACATAAAGCTATTAATGAGAAGGAAATGTTGGCAATACTACATGCACTAAAGAAATGGTGACCTTACCTAATGGGAAGACACTTCAAGGTAAAAACTAATCATGATAGTCTTAAAAACTTTTTGGAACAAAAACTATCTTTAGAAGAGCAACAAAAATGGGTCACAAAGATGTTGGGTTATGACTTTGAAATAATCTACAAAAAAGGGAAGCTATATGTTGTTGCAGATGCAATCTCAAGAAAGGATGAAGAGGTGGAAGCATTTCTTTGTTCCATTTCTATTATCCAACCAGATTGGATAACTAAAGCAAGGGATGAATGGAATAAGGATGAAGAAGTGTGGACACTCGTTCAAAAGTTGCAGCGAGACCCTATTACATGTGATACATTTAGTTGGAAAAATGTTTTCTTATGGTACAAATATCGCTTATATCTTTGTAATAATTCCCAACTAAAACAAAATATTCTTTTGGAATTGCACAATTCTGCTTTAGGAGGACACTCACGATTTTTAAAAACTTACCACAGTGTGAAGAAACATCTTTTTGGGATAGCCTTAAATATAATATTCAAAATTTTGTGGCAGAGTGTTTGGTTTTCCAGAAAAATAAAGTTGAGACAATTAAGACCCCAGGTCTTCTACAACCTTTATCCATTCCAAGTCAATGTTGGGAGGATATTTCAATGGATTTTATCATAGGTTTACCTAAGTCATAAGGAAAGAGTGCCATCATGGTGGTAGTTGATAGACTTCCCAAGTATGCACACTTTTGTGCATTGTCTCATCAATTTAAGGCAAGTACAACTGCTACTGCATTTATGGAAACAATTCAAAAGCTACATGGAAACCCAAATATTATTGTAAGCGACAGAGATCCCATTTTTACTGGAAATTTTTGGACGAAATTATTTTCTTGTTTGGGTACTCAATTAGCTCATAGCTCATCTTATCATCCTCAATCTGATGGTCAAACTGAGATAGTGAAAAATGTTTGGAAGGATATCTTCGTTGTTTTGTATTGATAAACAAACACAATGGGTCAAGTAATTACCACTGGCTGAAGGGTGGTATAACACTTCCTTCCATACTAGAGAAAAAATGACCTCATTTATGGCACTTTATGGATATCATCCACTGTCCATCACATCATATTTAAGATAAAATTATAAGGTTCAAGAAGTGGAAGATCACATCGAACATAAAAAACAAGTTCTCCAACTCTTAAAGGATAACCTAAATTTGGCACAAAATGGAATGAAACAACAGGCATATCAACATCGCAGTGAGGGAAGTTTTGATGTAGGAGACCAGTTATATTCACGACTACAACCTTACAAAAAAATTTCCATCAAGCAAGCTAAGAAGGATAATAAATTATCTCCAAAGTATTATGGTCCTTACAAGGTGTTGCAAAAGATTGGTACTATGGCATACAAATTGGAGCTTCCTGCTTCTTCGTGAGTGCATCCAATTTTCCATGTTTCATGCTTAAAGAAGGTTATTGGTGACAAACTTCTAATTCAAACAATATTTCTAGAATTTGACGAGGAAGGAAAAATCATATTGGAACCTGAAGTAGTCACGGAAACAAGAACTCGACAGCTACGAAATTGATCAATTTCAGATTATCTCATCAAGTGAAAGAACTTACCCACTGAATATTCTACATGGGAGGATGAGAATTTTATACAAAAGCATCCAGAGCTATGCAAACATTGAGGACAACACTTTTTTGAAGGAGAGGAGCATGTTAGGTCCCTATATTACTAGTGCAGTCCCTTATTGTGGTTAGTATAGCCCCCTTATTGTTATTGTTGTACCCCTGTAACCCCCATATTGTTATTATCGTGCCCTTACGTTATTATTGTTAGTTTGGCTAGGATTCTATTGTGGCCCCATGGACTCTTATATATATAAGGAGGTTTTTTCATTTGTATCATCCAATAATTGTTCATTTATGTAATGTAAAGGAGGTTGCCCCCTCGAAGTGGCTTGTTTCTAAGGTTTTGATCTCTCTTTTCTTCTATTTTTGGAGTTGGTTTCATAACAGAAGTGGATCTTAAATCCACATTAGAAGGTATATCCACCACAATTTTATGTTTCGACACTTGTCATAGTTGCATTGGATATACATGGTGACATGGACGACACACAACTCCTCTACCCTCTTAACGATGATGTAGTATCTTGGACACATGGTGATATGTTAATGGGTTTTACATTGTAGATATGGCAACATGTGGAAGTAAACATAAAAAAATGATGTCAATATAATAACATGGTGCCACTAGGGGTGTAATATTCCAAATCTGAAACAACTCATGAATCATGTATTAAAAATGCATTTCCAGCAACATTTGCAATAAAATACTGAAATGGACCCTTGGATCCCATAAATTAATCAATATAAAACCTAAATACAATAATATAACTTAAAAAAAGCAAACTAGGTGGGTTAAACAGATCTCCCACACCCAGGATTGCCAAAATGTGTTAAAACCCCAAGACTAAGAGAGGGTTTACCAAAGTTGCTGCATAAGGGACTGCGTAGTCTAAGAGAGGGTTTACACTCAAAAAATAGGAGAACAATATATATACTCATATATTAATCAAATATGCTTAAAGAACTGAGATCTAGTCTCCTTATACAAAATACAATATATCCCGGCAAGGGTTTCTTGTCAAACACTCTACATACAAAATGGGATATTCAGTAATTTACTGAATCATCACTGCAACACTGAAGCACATGAGTGTATAAGGCTGAAATATTTCTGATCTGCTGTCGATCCCTCAAGGGCTTCCTCCAATGAAATTATGAACCTCTCAATCACAAGGAAACACTGCAACGGAGCCACCAAACCATGCATTGAACACTGCCTCTAGAATAATGCATTCCCTAGATGGAACAACGCTGGGAATGTATGGGAAATGTGTGTTCTGATACCAAATATCTGAAATAATATTTGGAGCTCTCCAAACAAATCCCTCAAGTGAAGGAAACCTTTCCCAAATGAGAAACTAGCTCAAGAACTAGGATTCTAATCCCTTCCACTGCTGCACCCAGTAACACTGCACAATCTCTGGAAAAACTGTGATGATGAATTTGGCTGAAGCTTGGCCTAAAAACCTGATGTGGAATGATGAATGAAAACTTTCCCAATGAGGCTCCTCAAAGGGAAGAGATGGGATTCCCGCTCGGGAACACCCGATACTAAACAACACTGCTACTCTGTTGAACAGCAAGAGGAAGTAAAAGTCTGAGCAGAAATGAAAAATAATCTAAGACATAAATAATAATGCTGCCATCCTCTTCCTTATATAAAATATGAGTTTTCTTGCCCTTTTCCCAACTCAATTAGGTCATCTCTATCCAAAGATACATCTCCCTCCAAAAATGTGTTATTCCTGCTTGGATTTCTCCTCCTCCACAACTGCGTTGTTGACTTAGTCAAAGCAGCTTGATTGTATCCTTGTTCACACATGGAGGTGTTTTATTAAGCTAGGAAGGGTGTCTCCTTTCACACTTGGAGTGTTTTTATCCTCTTTAGGAGACTTATGGGCTTTTCTACCCATTTATTTATCGACTGGAGCTGCTGCTAACTGTAATGTTCCATTTAGCTTTGAGGCTACAATTTTGGAACATTATAGTCCTCCCCTCCAAAATCTTTTCTTGTCCTCAAGAAAATGCATAAGGAGAGAAAAATTTCTCCCCTCCTCCTCATGTGGCCTCCCATCATTAGCCTCCATCACTGTATCAAGATAAATTGCAAATAAGCTGTCATCCAATGCTTCCTCGCAAGTGTGCAAAACCAAAGTGTCTGCATTAGTCAAAGGTGGAAAGTGTGAATGGAAACCTGCTTGATGTCTCATGGCCTCCAAAAATTAGGAGTGATGACCAACATGGTGAATGAATTCCTCCCTCACCCATGCTATCATCGAAATGAAGTGAGTCACCCTCCAATATGGCAACTCATGAAGAATCTCTTCCACCTTTGGCTCCTGAAATATAGGTGGGCTGAATAAGTGAACATGATAGGTAGGTGGGCCTATCCCACGCTATCCTCCTCTCCACTTATGATGAGGGTAGAGGGCATGCTAATCTTGGGCTGGAGCATGATTTCCCTCCAATGGCAAGAAGAAGATTGAGTCTCCAAAGACCCTTCCTCCAAAATCATGAGACATGCCAACCCAAACCATCCCATTCAAGATGAATGGCACATCATCACAATTTGGCCTCCAAATCAGAAATTTTTTGAAAGTTAGGTACAATTTTGGATGGTACCAAAGGCTCTCCAAGTGGATATTACGCAGTCCCCCCAAATGCTGCTTGAGAATGTCACGTGGCAAGTGGTTCTAAAACAAGTTATAAGCTATGTATGTTTGCTTTTCCAACATGGGGAAGTAAGCATCAATGTCTATCAGTTGTACATCAAAAAAATAACAATAAACTTTCCCATAGCCATGTATAGAAGGGCTACTATCATTACAAATATTGACCCTAAAGTGACCATGAAACCCAAAAATACTCTTGCTCCCTTATGGAGCAATGCACTAATCATATATGGTGAGAAAATACCAAGACTCAATGGAGTAATCAACTAGTATAGAGATGTATTTCTTGCCATGCATAGTGAGTAGGCTAAAAGTGAGGTCCATGTCTAAGTTCCCCCATGAGGATTCCCTCATAAAAATCTGCAAGAAGAAGGGATACACATGCTCCTTGGGACACTCCATCAATAAGAACACACTCCCATGTGACAGCGCTGTAGGCCTTAGAAATAAGGCTCCATGACTCACCCCTTTGACATTCCATATGCCAAAGTCATCCACCATCATGCTGCTATGTGAGAATACATTCTTCCTACATGGAAGTCTCTCATGATCCTCCAATGCTGAAGGGTAGCTTCCTTGCACCATGAATGTGCCTTCATTCTCTCTAGAAATCTCATGAAAAGTATGGGAAGAATTTTTCCCATACTCTCCCAAGTGTAACCATAGCAACAACAAATTTTGTTGCTGCCTCATCTCTCCCTCATACAAGCCATAGAGTAGGATCATGATGGTCAACTTGTATGATGTCCCAACAAACAGTTCAACCATGAAGTGCCTCCTGAAATGTACAACATATAAAGTGGGGAGAATCATGCTCCCAATGGGCACCTCCAATCTCAAGCCCACTCTCCAAACAAAGCTCCCCATGAACATATAAATATCGACAATATATGGAAGCAAAGTACAATGAGAACAAGTTTCCAAATGACAACCGAAAAGTGAATCATGGTCCCTCTCATGGAACCAGCGTAGTGCATCCTTGGCCTGCATCAAGATAAGAAATAACAAGTGTTTTACCAGCCACTTGTTTGCTGCCACATTCATCTCATAAGATGAAAACATGAAGTTACAATATGGTGTCAATGGTGCACACCAAGAAATATGTGGCTTCCCCCATAAACCATAAAAAGGATAGCCAAAATTAATGCTAAAAGTAGTTGCAAGTACATCATCATACAAAATGCAAGAAGAGATAATTCTTCTTGTTACATCATGCTACTCAAATAAGGAAAATAAGTACAATGCAAAATGTGAAATTATACCTCCTCCATCATGTACTTGAGGTCTTGAGCTGAAATGGCTCAACTGGAAATTCTCCCTTACTCCCAATGAGTAGGAAGGTGGATGTGACATCCTCTCTATCACCATCTAGGCTATGCATCTCTCCATATGCTGAAATATGTCATGGTGAATGCCCTCCCAAGTGAACTCCTCCATCAACTAGAAATATGCATCAAAGTGCATATAAGAGAAGTCCTCATGTGCTGCATGTAACAACTTCTCCTTAAGACTAGAAGATCTAGTCAAGAAGATCCTGCCATAGGAATAGATGACCACATCATCCACCATGTATCTGTCATCTCCATCTGATTCATCAAGAATCATGCATGCACCAAGATCCTTGGAGTACTCTATCAAGAGCTGAGATCTCCAATAAGGATCAATCCTCCTAAGAGACAACACTGGTGATATGGCATGTGAAGCTCTCCTCATGTTGCTGCCTGCTACTCTGACATCCCTCATGCCTAATTTCTCCTCCAAACTCTTCACCTCTCCAAAATCCAAGAGTGGTGACTCCAAAGACAAGATATCTCTCATCAACTGTAGATCTAGTGGCCTCTCGGGTGGAATGCCTCCATGAAGTGAGACATCAATTTCAAGAGTAGACTACATAGATGGTTGGGCAACCTTGCCCCTGCTTTTATAGAGAAAATCAGTCTGCCTCTTCCTTGCATTGGGTCCATGAAATAGAGAAGGGTGTGTGCCTCTCATCAAGTGATGTTTCTCTTCCTCCCTACCTCCTCCTTCTAGTTTCCATGCTACACAATCATGCTGCTCACTGATTGTGCTTGGACCTGAGCCATGTATGAGAACTTGGGGAACTTCTTGTAAGGATACAAGAATCCCTCCTGTTGGAGCATGTGCTCCACCTCCCTCTGCATGAGGCACTGGATGTGCTCTAGATGTGACAGTGTTGTTTCCCTCATCTTCCTCAATATGTATGGGCAACATCTCAACAGTTGGATCTTCTTGTGAAAAGGTGATCCCCATGCCCTCTTGTTCAAGAATATGAACTAGAGGTCTTGCTTCCGGCAATGTGTAGTGCAAGATGTTAGCGCCTCCCATGCTTTTATGAAATGGGGTTTCCTTCATCACATGCAAGGGTTTTGTTTTCTCAAATTTTCCTTTCTCATGTGCCTTAGGAAGTTTTTCACCAAACCTTCCCATCAAATTTTCTATGAATATTTTACAAGAGAAAGTGTTTGAATTTCTTAAAGAACAAGATTCAAAAATCCACCATGCATGAGACTTACCTCTGAAATGCAACGTTGCAACTCTGATGTCTTTATCTTCGGAAATATAGTGCAGCTGCAAATAGGAATCTAGCTCCTTCACCCAGGCTCCAACTGAACATGTAGGTGATCCGGAAAAAGTAGATAGAAGAAATCTATCTGCATCCTGCTGCTTGCTCTTCTCCATCTGGATCTTGTAAAACTCTTGGAAATCAGTATGATCTCTAAACCTGTCAGTTTGAGATTCATACTCCTGCAACAAATCACTAAGAGATCTCCTCTTAGGCATTCTTCCCCCTCCTATCCATCTCAAGATAGATCTGGGCACTTGACTGCGCTGTGCATCATGGTGTGTAGCTGCATGCTCACACTCACCATGTGCAGATCTAGATTCAGCTCTAGATTCAACCTATTTTGGAGATCCCATCTCCAATCTCATTTTCTTTAGCTCTCGTTGAAAGCTCTACATAGATTTTGGAAGAAGATTTGTAAGCTTTTCTTCCTTTCTTCCTTCACATACTGAAGCTTTCTAGCTTCTGTCCATCTCTCCTTCCTCTGATAGCAAGATCTCATAGGCTGAGCCAAAGATCATGCTTTGATACCACTGTAATATTCCAAATCTGGAATAGCTCATGAATCATGTATTAAAAATGAATTTCTAGCAAAATTTGCAATGAAATACTGAAATTGACCCTTGGATCCCATAAATTACGCAATATACAACCTAAATCCAAGAATAGAGTTGAAACAAAGCAAACTAGGTGGGTTAAACAGATCTTCCACACCCAATATTGCAAAAATGTGTTAAAACCCCAAGACTGCACAGTCTAAGAGAGGCTTTACACTCAGAAAATAGGAGAACAATAGATCTAATCATATATTAATCAAATATGCTTAAATAACTGAGATCTAGTCTCCTTATACAAAATACAAGATAACCCGGTAAGGGTTTCTTGTCAAACACTCTGCATACAAAATGGGATATTCAGTAATTTACTGAATCATCACTGAAGCACATGAGTGTATAAGGCTGAAATATTTCATATATGTTGTAGATCCCTCAAGGTCTTCCTCCCATGAAAGGATGAACCTCTCAATCATAAGGAAACACTGCAACGGAGCCACCAAACCATGCACTCAACACTGCCTCTAGAATAATGCATTCCCTAGCTGGAAAAATGTTGGGAATGTATGGGAAATGTGTGGTCTGATACCAAAAATCTGAAATAAGCTCTATATCTCTCCAAACAGATCCCTCAAGTGAATGAAACCTTCCTCCAATGAGAAACTAGCTCAGGAACCGGGATTCCAATCCCTTCCACTGCTGCACCCAGCAACATTGCACAATCTTTGGAAAAAATGTGTTGATGAAGTTGGTTGAAGCTTGGCCTGAAAACCTGATTTGGAATGATGAATTCAAACTCTCCCAATGAGGCTCCTCAAAGGGAAGAGGTGGGATTCCCTCTCGGGAACACCCGGTGCTAAACAACACTGCTACTCTACTGAACAGTAAGAGGAAGAAAAAGTCTGAGCAGACATGAAAAATAATCTAAGACATAAAGAATAATATTTCCATCCTCTTCCTTATATAAAATATGAGTTTTCTTGCCCTTGGCCCCACTCAATTAGGTCATATCTATCCAAAGATACATCTTCCTCCAAAACGACGTTATTCCTCCTTGGATTCCTCCTCCTCCACAACTGCGTTGTTGACTTAGTCAAAGCAGCTTGATTTTATCCCTGTTCACACATGGAGGTGTTTTATTAAGCTAGAAAGAGTGTCTCCTTTCACACATGGAGTGTTTTTATCCTCCTTAGGAGACTTATGGGCTTTTCTATCCATTTATTTACCGACTGGAGCTGCTGCTAACTCTAATGTTCCATTTAGCTTTGAAGCTAAAATATTGGAACATTACAAGGGGTTTCCATGTGGCATGATGATTGCATGCTAACATCATCATGTGGGAGACTAAGGACCCATAAGAACCTGTTGGGAGAGGCCCAAATTGGTCCTTTTTGATTCAAAGACTCCACAACTCAACGATCGAAGTGCGCGGTCCAGCAAAGATAAATTAACTGCACGGAGTTTTAGGATTATAGGGGCTTTGGGGCAGGTCGAAGCCCCTCTTTTTGTAAATGGATCAGGTTTATTTTGTTAGTTTTGAGTCCACCCATGGTATGTGAACTAGGGTTTTTGTAATATGTAAATTCTATATAAAGAAATATCACATTGAGTCAAACTATGTCATAATTGAATCAAGGTTGTAATTGTTTGTCTTTCTATGTTTGGGTCTTAGGAGAAGGCTCCACATTTGTGTGCGCAGAGGACTTGAACAGTTTTCAAGTGTGTGCGTAGACCACCCGCAATTGTGTGCATGGGTTAGAGAAGTATTGTACCGAAGAAGAAAGATATTTAATAGAGAAAAGGAAGTTTGAAGCATATCTGTGTGTATCTGTGTATTTTTATTATTTTCTACAATTTTAATTTTTTTATGCATCGTGAAATATGTTTATATGTGCTATATTAGGTTGAATATTGCATAATATTGATAAAGATGCAATGCAAATTCAAGGGAATTTTGAGGTCTAAAATGGGCCTCCTAAGGAAATTATAAAATAATATTAGATTACATCATCAAAATTTAGAGGGAAAAAAGAAAAAAGAAAAAAATTTCAACTCTTATTTTCAACTTATCTCCCTATGAGATTACTAAAATTTCGAGAGGAAACACTCATTGGATGCATACTTTGATTCCTCATCGAAGAAGTACCCATGATCCCTACTTTAGATGGACACTGCTACATGAAAAATGAGAAATACATGAAAATTGTGATTGTAATCATGTTTTTTTCATGTATTTCTCATTTTTTGTGTAGCAGGTTCCATCGAAAGTATGCAACATTGGTACTCCTTGGATGAGGAATTAAATTATGCATCCAATGAGTACTCCTACTTGAAATTTGAGTAAAACCATAGGGATATATAAGTTGAAAATACGAGTTTAACAAAATAGTTTTATTATTATTATTATTATTATTATTATTACTTTTTTACTCCAAAAATGGTGAATCATCCCCCATGGTTGACATCATCATCTTGAATCCTATTGGCTCTTATAAGTTTTATTTTGGTTGTACATTTTTCTTAGGAGGCCCATTTTTGACCTAAAAATTTCCCTAATGAATAGTATTAAGTAATGAATTGAGCATAGAATGTGAAATTAGGTAATTGCACCTGTGCAATGCAGGAAAGTATAATGAAGAATTTTAGCACTAGATCCACGTCCTATTGTCCCTCTAGATGCAGAAACTTGGTTCTAACATCCCCCAATATTGCCTTGGGTGAGACCATGATCTGCGCTGTAGGTCATTGTTGAAAGGGCCGATAAAATAGGGTTTTGTTGGTAGCGTAGCTACTCCGAACCTGGGCGTTGACCACTTCAAGCCAACAAATGGTTTTTTTCCCAGGACCAGGATCTTACTGAGGTATATGTGGATGTGGAATCTGACAAGAAAGGAAATACAATATTGGGTAGATCTGAAGGAAGGGGAGTTTGCAGTTCAAGAAAACAGAAATCCACGACTATCGACTGAAGCTTGGTTGCAGAAATACATTTTTACAGACTAGCACGAGATCTTCTTCTCATAATTCACTAATGAGCTACATGAATGGTTTTCAAGATTGAATGAGAATAAGACATGTTTTAAGAACGACAAGCCTACTGCGTGGAGCCCTCAATTGTTACATCGACTCAAGGAGACTGATAACAAGATTTCAAGATTTGTTGATTTTTCGATCGATAGTATTTTGGGATGATTTGTTATTGAGTTTGCCATCAAAATGTATGTATCCCACAACGAATCCGAACAAATATTTTTCAAAATCCCGCGTGGTAAGGACTTGAATTCTTTAAAGTTGTGGATTAATATAATTTTATGTGTAAGGGGTGTTTTGCGACTGCAATCAGATTGATGTTTAGAAGAAGTAAGTTTTGGTCTATGCGAAGTGGAAAGTGGTACCAATTATATTGGGAGAACTTCATTGAGACTGATTACAGTCCCTTTTTAAGTGAGTCTGAAGGTGAAGAAGAAGAAAGTAACCACGCAACACCTAGAGATGCATCATAGTTAGGATTTGTAGATAATCAGGATGCCTCTAGGACAACCCATCCCTCTAATCCCCTCACCCCACATCCCCATAAATTAGAGAAAATTTCAGCCTAAAATTGGCCTCCTAAGGAAAAATAATAAAATAATAGTAAAAAATAATAAAAGAAGAGTTATGATTTTTGGAGGGAAAAGAGGAAAACTAAGTTTTTAATTATATTTTCGGCTTATCTCCTTATATGTTTACTCAAATTTCATATTTATACACTCATTAGATCTGGAATTACATTTCAAAACCAACGAGTACCCATTATGCATACTTTTGATAAGACCCACATTTATAGAATTTGCACATACATTAAAAATTTTGTTGAAACACACATTTTTAATGTATCTGCAATTTTTATTAAGGTGGGTCTTCTCAAAAGTATGCATAATTGGTACTCGTTGGATGTGGAATTTAATTTTTCATCCAACGAGTGTATACATCTAAAATTTGAGTAAACCTATAAGGAGATATGTCAAAAATATAATTAAAAAAAAAAAAAAGTAAAATTTCTTCTTTTCCCTCCAAAATATTTACATGTACCTCTTTTTAAATTTAAAGCATTTTGATTGGTTTACATATTATGACATGGAAATTACATGAAAATTTCATGAAAATTTCATGGGAACTTTTAGTCTGAAATTTCCTCTGGTGCTTTCCATCCACTTCCACCTATACCTCCCCCTCCCCTAAGAGATATGGCTAATGAGGTCAACATGCTTATTTTTAGAGGTGAAGGATCAAAGGATTCTGAAAAATTTTGGTTTGCTGCTAAATTAGTATGCAAAGTCCATCAGGTCACCGATGATGACATAAAGAAGGTGTAGCTTTTCATAGTGTTGGAAGAAAGGGCGCTAACATGGTATATGAAGAATTCTATGGCGCATCAGGCTAACACATTAGATGCAAAAAATAAAGCATTGAATGCAGAGTTTAAGAAACCGAAGTCACAGTCACAGTGTATTAATAAGTTAAAGGAGATCAAACAAGTGGCAAATGAATTTGTTCGAGAATCAGATCAAAGGTTCAAGATGATAATGAGACAAGTGACCTTCCAAATTCCTGAAGAGAAACATAAGGAGTGGTTTATAGCTACATTATTGCCACATATCAGACTACCTTTAATACAAAAAAAGATAAAAAAAATAGTTCAAAGCTCTACAAATTTCAATGAAGTTAGAAGCTTCACCGGTCACAAATACGCATGCTGAAGTACAAAAGATTTATAACCAACTTGCAGCGAAGCATTTGGAGCTGCAAGATCTGATGAAGGGTAAGGAAGTCTGGATAAAGATTCGGTCAGAAGTATGGTGTATCAAATGTAAGGCAGAGGGTCATTATAAGGATCAAGGCCTTGTGTATAGATATTACATCAAGAGTGGAGCACTTAATCCATTGGACCTAGGCTCAAGCGTATGGTGTAACATATGTGAAGTCGCAGGTCAACATCCCACGGAAGAGTGCTACTTTTTTTTAGTGTCAGTTTTTGCATTCTTCCACCAGTGATCAAATAGACTCTTATCATGTCATAATAGGGTCCCATTTTGAAATTTTTGTCATTTCATTAGGTCACCATGCAAAAATTTGGTCACTGGATGTAGATCTAGGTCTGATCTCACTCCTTTCAAAATTTTACTACTTGTTGGTTCATTTCATCACTTTTCTGAGTGTACCATTATTTATGAGTTGTCATCATCATTTTAGTCATTTTCATCATGGTTTGATTCAGTCAGAGTCTCCATTAGGTCTTAGGGTTTCCAAGGTCATCAAATCACCATTTCATGCATAAAGTCCAGCAAGTGAAGGAGTGACAATAAAGAAATTTCATCAGTAATTTTGATTTGTAAATTTGATTTCAGAGCAAAATGTAATTTTATGTTCCTAATTTGTAATAAGTTCTCACAGTTCCAAGTAGTTGCACACTCAAAGTTCCATAAAAAGAAAGAGAAATTTTCTAAAAATCCAATCAATGTTGCTAGGCCATCAAAATATGAAGTTCAAAGATCAAATTCTAAAGTTAAAGGTAAAATGCAATGTAAAGTTGATTTCAAGAAACGAAATGTGGTTCCAAATTTTTTTTAATGATATTTATTCAAGTATAAAAGGTCCCAAATATAAAAAAGTCATTCATTTTCATCCTCAAGAACCGATATTTCCAAGTTCCCCAAGAAAAAATTGATTTTTTCTTCAGAAAATCGATTTCTGTCATCTTCACTACGCTTTTTCCACGGGCATTGCGCTTTTTGTAGAAGGGATGTTGCACTTTTCGCAGGGCTTTGTTGTGCTTTTCCTCAATATACTGCGCTTTTTGCAAAGGAGAGTCACAGTCTCAAAACTTACCTCCAAATGTTCTAAGCTACAAAGCTAGGGTTTATGCACTTGTTTCCAAGTAAGTTGCACCTCCTAATCTCCTCCTTTTAGCTTATGGTCTTAAATTCATAGTGCAAACCCCCCTTTACTTCTATATCATGTTCTAAGGAATTAAACCCTAGTTTCATAGTTTTCAAGCTTCATTTTATTTCCCCTGCACCCATTTACCTTCCTTACACCCTAAATCACTCCCCACTACCCTTACATCCCCACATTTCCCATTCCCAAGCTCTATTTTCTAAAACCCTACCCCTATGTTGTGCTTTCCTAGGCAGCTAGATACCTTCCTGTATTTGAATTTCCTACCCTATTTCCCTCAAACATTTCAACCCCCCATCACTTCTCTAAGCTTCTTAACCCCCTTACACACTTCCCCAAATTTTCCCTCACTCATCCCAAACCCCTAACCCTACAATCCTACTCCCTTTCCCTTCCCCTTTTTCCCTATGGTTTCAAGACAAAACTGAACATAATGGAAGAGGAGAGAAAAATTATGGAGGAGGAAAGAAAAACCACGAAGGAAGAAAATAAAACATATAATAAAGGAGGGAGAATCTTGAGACTAGAGCCATAAGACACTAGGGAATTAATGGCATCACCCTTAGTAGTGAAACGTTTTCAGCATGTAGGTTTCTTTGAGTTTTGTGAGATGGTACAAAGAGTGCAAAGCCATCCTACTTTGACCAGAGTTTTCATCAATAACCTACAAAAATACCAAGTGACTAATACAGGGGTGAATTTCACCATTTCTACTAACATAATTGCAACAACAGGGATACCTAATCTCGACAAAAAATGGTTCAAGACTAAATATTTGGATGCCCAACTGTATGAACCTTACCTCAAGGCACCTTACAAAGATAACATCAAAAATATCTTTCCTTTTGGTCATTTGCTGAACACGTTTTCCCCATGATGAAAATCATCATGAAATACTTTACTTGTGAGGGAAAATTCTCCAGGTTGTACAACTATCACATCAGGTTGCTCATGCATTTCACTAGGGTGAAATTTCTCAACCTTCCCTACTACTTGTACAGAAGCATTTACAAGATGGCCTACATATTGCCAAACAGAGAGTATGAGCTTCAAATGAACAACTTATTTCATCATTCAATGATTAAAATCATTGTCCTTCACCACCTCAAGCAGCTAAACATTTCATGGGAGACTTTCATTGAGGCATATGTCTTTACCACAGCACCAAATCAGCCTGCTAGACCTATTCCACCACCATCATCAGTTTCACACAAGAAAACTAGATTATCTAGTAGGGCTATAGTGAAGGATACTATAAAGGACAAGTAATTCAAAACCTACGAGAGAGGACCTAGGCAAGTGTTTTCTTTAGATATTTAGGAAGGGGCCTTGCCTTTTACATCAACAAAACAGGGGTATCACTAGCAACATGAGGCAGTTGTTCAAGAGAAGGAAGACCCTCATCATGAGGAAGAAAAGGAGTTTGAATTGGTGGAATTGGATGTCCAAGATTATCATGAAGCCTAAAACCTGATCATCAAAGAGAAATATGCCATATTCAAAGAGACTCATGACAATTTGGCCAGAGCACAATTTCTCATCTCCGTCCTTGAACAAGAAAACAAGCAGCTGAAAGACAAGCAAACACTCTTGGAATTGGAGTTGCTGAAGGCCAAGAGGAAAGACACCAAAGGAAAAGTAGTGATGGCACCTTATGAGTCTAATCATGATGAGACTCAAACCACCAAGAAAAGACCAAAAACAAGAGGTCTTAAGAGAGCATCATAGCAAGAGAAACATGATGCAGAAAAACTTAGTTTTGAGGAAAGAATAACAAGAAAAATCAATGATGATAGAGAAGTGTGGCTTGGCAGAGTGAACATACACCTTTAGAAGCTCCTTCATAAGGCCAAAAAGGATAATCAAATTCATAGGCATATGGCTAACTGATACAACACTAGAAACAATATTTTGAACATTAGGATCAAGAAATTGAAGGATAAACTCAAGGAAACCCTAATCACTCAAAAGAATAAGGACAAACTTGAGTTACTTGCTGATGCCTCCTTGGTTGCTTGAGATACATCATCAGCACTTCATCTAGCAGTTTTGAATATTTTTGGGCAATTTTTTGAGTTTTCGGAAATTTTTGTGAAATTTAATAGAATTTTTGCACAGTCAGCCTGCAAAAAGCGCAGTGTGGGACACACTGTGATTTTTTTGGAGGCCACCAAATGAGAAAAAATCTACATATTTGGATAGATAATGATGTATACATCAACTTTTGACTACTGGAACACCAAAAACAAATATTTTGACAGGTGGAAAAGGTCAAAAACCTCTAACAAAACACCTCTCTGCCTCCTTTTTCAGCCTCTCACTGCGCGTTTTGACTAGTCTTTGTATATTGCATTTTTTAGGAGCTTCACTCAACCATTTTCAGATCTTGAGTAGATTTTTGACAACTAGACTGGAAGATCTTTCCAATGGGCCATCTTGGGCCCAAGTTGGACCTTAGGAAGTCACTCAAAAGTGGATTTGAAGGCCCATGCTGTGCTTTTTACCATGCACTCTGCGCTTTTCCCAAGCACACTGTTTTTTTTACAGTTTACTGATTTCTTCAGAATTTTAAAATTTTATCAGTTGATTAATGGATTCCAAGGAGATTCACTGATGTAGTTGTAAAAATGTAATGCAATTATGTCATGTATAGTTACTAGATGTAGATACATCAGGTAAATATGTAATTTGGGGTCAAATTGAATCAATTTCATCAATGATAGGGATGATTTTGTTGACCTCCCTAGTCATTAGGATTCCAGTTGAGGAATTTGGGGATCAACTCCACAAGTAATGGATTCGACCCCTGAGAGTGGGAGAAGTAGTTTTTGGTCTATATCTTTCATTTCCCTTGTCATTGCAAGGGTTGGATGTTGTGTAATTGATCATTGAACACTAGTGTAATTAGTCATTTTGGTAGGAACTAATAGACAGAGTTGCAGTTATTTTGGTGGTATTCCTGTGGTAATTTGTTTTAACATTGTTTCCTCTTATGTTTGAAAATATTTGAATGTATTATGATTTCCATATTCATGGCATCTCTGAATGTAATTGATTCCTAAGTCAGATAGACAAAATTCATTAGTTGACGCTCTGTTTTGGAGGAATTATTACAGTTTCATGTTCACTTTCTTCTAATTTAAAAGAATTCATATTTTCCATGCTCTTTTCTGAAACCCTAGAAGTCTAATCCACTCCATCAAGATTCCTTATTGTGTTAAATTTCTTACCTACCTTGCCCCATTATATCTTTGCAATTATGATCCTTATTTTCCATGACCTAGTTATTCCCTGACCTATTCACCATCCAGTACTCAAAATCAATCAACCAATCCCTAGTGCTACTATACCTAGCCTAAAATATTCATTATCCAGTCATCTTGGCTGTGATATCTTGGAGAGAACCCTCTCCTGCCTAGTAGGGTTAGCTACTTGGAAAAATATTGTTTTGTGGTTACCTTTTCTAGTCTCCTCTTCAGCCTCGAAGATCCGGTGGAGTGACAACACTTGTTACAGAAGTAAGTGAAGACACCGAAGTAGTTATTTTGTTACTTCTATTGGTCAATGGGGCATGATGAAAAGAACTATTGCTGTTATGATTTAATTATGGAGCAAACAACAAGTGCATATAGAATACAAGTTGAAGGGCGCGCACACGAGGAACATGGCTAGCTTGTAGAGCATGGAGGGTTCCAAGGGCGAGGATGAAGACGAGGAGGATGCACTGGTTGAGGACGTGGTCAAGTCATATGTTACAATTGTGGAAAATTTGGACACTTCTCTAGGGATTGTCAGGATCCCACTACCGCTTCTCGCACGTATTGTAGAGATTTTTATCATGTAATCAAATATTGTTTTGTTATGATAGAAAATATGCAGGAAAAAATAAAAAAACAGCCTACGCAGAACCTGCAAATGTTGACTGTTGAGCCAAGGGAAGATTACCCATGCATTAAAATAATAACCAGAAGTGGTGCAGTGGCAGGAGATGATAAGGCTGGAGGAAAGAAGTCTATGGAACATGTGGGTTAGGAAGACCATATAAAATTCCCCTCGATTCAACATGCAGAGAGAAAAGGAGACCTTCATGGACGCAAAACAAGGCTTCATGGATCCTGGAGCTTCCACATCTAGAACAAAGCCGCTGCAAAAGTTAATACCAAAGAAGGAAAATAATAAGGTTATTATTGCGATGAAGGAGTTTGATCCAACTATATTAAATTAATTTTTGCAGACATGCATGAAGTTGTTGTGAAATCAAAAGGTTGTTGAAGGAATACAGGAGTTGATAGACTACTGCGCTAGAAGGGAAGAACCACACAATGAACCACATGCAGTAAATAATTTGCATTCACATAAGAAGAGGACATAGAGATAAATGAGATTAACTGTGTAGATCAGAGATTACAACATGGATTGGGTAATCCTGGATTTGGGATCTGATGCCACTATGTTTCCTATGCAAACATGGGAGTGAATTGGAAAATCGCAGTTACAATGGTCACTGATCCAGTTGAGAATGGCTAACCAGCAGAAGATTATCCCAAAAGGAAGGCTCCCTAGCGTAATAGTAGATATTGAAGGAGTGCGCGCTATTGCAGATTTTGAAGTTATTGAAATTATAGATGACAAAAATCGATATCCGACACTGCTTAAATTGTACTCGGATCTTGATACTAATGAAATAATCAATTTGATGAAGAGAAAGACGGTGTTTGACCAAGGTGATCTGAGGGTCATTGTTCCTATAGACCCCATAAGAAGGAATGTGGTATACAGAGCCTTTGCACGAAGAATATTCTAATGCAGATATTGATAATATCTATATGATCACAGCTAAGGAGGAATATTGGATCAATCCCACTATAGATGGAAGGCTAAGATGGGAAAATGAAAATTCCTGTATTTCAGACTCTGATGAAGAATATGCACGAAGTCTATACCAGGAAATGTAACATAATTACAAGATCACTTCATTGCATCACTTCAAAGATATGTAACTTGCCTTATTATGATGAGGTAGGAGATGACAGTTTTTTTCTTGATGAATTTGAAAGAGAAGTACTCGAAGAAAAAAGGTTCCAATCTTTAGACATAGCTCTGAGATCTACACCTTCTAGATGGTGGGTTACTCATAAATAAAATATAGGGAGCTGTAAAGAGTATCGCAAGTTGATGAAGGTCTGATTTGGCTAAGTAAATACCAAAATCGAAGTCAACTATAATGGAAAAGAATACCCCCGGGAACATATGTTATGTTGGACATCAGTCTGGGGCGAAGACCCTGAACCAGAGTGGGTACATATATTATTTCACACATTGGATGTGATATCTATGAATTGGTATCTGGAGACAAAACTGTGCCATGGAACGATGAACTGGTACGATTTGGTGGAAGGGTTCCTGCTAATATTTAGCTTTGAAGATTACTATTCATGCATAAATGAAGCCCTTTAGGTAGTCATAGTAGGGATTTTTAAGAATACAACTGTGCAAAATTGGATGCATCCTGATTGGACTGCGCAGTTGCAACACACAATAAAATTCTATAATGTAACAACGGAAGAGGATAATGAGGAAGACCCGCACAATATTAACATCCCATGATCAAAAGGACATCGCGAGGTTGTTGGACCAGAACCTGAGATACTTGACATAACACAACCTGTGAAGAAAAAGAAGGTGTATCATTAGGGCCCGAAAAAGAGCCAAAATTTGCGCTAATTGGAAATTGTTGGGATGAAGACACAGTGAGAAAATTTTCCAAGATGTTGCATGAATATCAAGAGCTCTTTCCCAAGAAGTTTTCTGAATTGAAGGGAATAATAGGGGACCTAGGGGTGATGAGGACTACCCTTAAGCTTGATGCAAATCCAGTGAAACATCGACCCTATAGATTGACACACAAGTATAAGGAAAAAGTGAAGGAAGAATTAGAGAATATGATTAAGGCATGAATAATTGAACCTGTGGAGGGGTCAGAATGGGTAAGGGCCTATGGTTGTTCAGGAGAAGAAAGAAAATGGTGAAATAATAATTTGTGTTGATTTGAGAAAGCCAAATGATGCATGTGTGCATGACCCATTCCCTACACCTTTCACAGATGAAGTATTTGATAATATTGGAGGGTAGGACATCTACTCTTTTACAGATGGTTTTTCATGTTACCATCAGATTAGTATTGCACTAGAAGATAGGAGTAAGACAATTTTTTCCACTGAATGGTGATATTTTCAGTATATAGTCATGCCTTTTGAGTTGAAGAATGCTCCTGCAATATTCTCTAGAGTAGTAGTCGTAGCTTTCAAAGAGTATATACACAAATTTTTTGAGGTTTATTTTGATGATTGGACATTTTTTGGGTTACTGAAGAATCATTTCTCAAGATTGAGACTAATGTTGGATACCTATAGGAAGTATCAGATATCACTGAATTTCAAGAAGTGCATATTTTTTGTACCTACTATTGGGGCATGTTGTTTGTAGACAGAGATTGATGGTAGACCCCACAAAAATTGCTACTATTGTGAACTTGGAACCACCTAAGACAATGAAGCAATTGTGCACAATAGTTGGACATACTGGCTACTATAGGAAGTTATAAAGTCATATTCGCAGATAATTGTGTCGATGGAGAAGCTATTAAAGAAGGACATTACTTTTTTATGCGAAGACAAATTTGAAAAGAGCCTCTACATACTGGAGGAGAAGATGGTAACTGTGATGATTCTAGTTTTCCCGGACTGGAATAAGGAGTTTCACGTACATGTCGATGCATCTTGCATAGCATTAGGTTCAGTGCTGTCACATCTAGGCGAAGGAGATATTGATCACCCCATAGGTTTTGCGAGCAGTAAATTTTCCAATGCAGAGAAGAACTATTCCACGACAAAGAGAGAAGGGTTGGCCATGGTTTATGCATTACAGAAGTTCATGAATTTTTTGTTAGGAGTGCACTTCAATATGTTCACTAATCATTCCGCGTTGAATTATTTTTTGAATAAGCTTATTCTAGGAGGGAATATTTGTAGATGGTTGTTATTGTTTCAGGAGTATTATTTTGAAGTCATAGTTAAGCTAGGATTCTTGAACACTAGGCCTCATCATCTGTCAATGATAGAGACATGTGAAGAACCCACAAGCCTTGAGGAGAACCTAACTGATGTGCACTTATTTGCAACAAGGCTTGCAGATGATCACTTTGCAGAAATTATTCAGTTTTTGACCACAGGGATGGTGCCCTCTGAGTATACTATGCAGATGAAAAAGGAGCTAGTAGTTAAGGCAACTGCGTTTTCATTGATTGTGGGACATTTGTATAAAATGGGGCCAAGTGAAATACTATGCAAGTATTTCTCTGATCATGAAAGGTAGAGCATTTTAGAAGAAGCCCATGGTGGAGTTGCAGGAGGACATTATGCAGGTAAAGTTATTGCACATAATTTTTTTCGAGCTGGATTGTGGTGGCTTACATTGCATAAGGATGCAAATGAGTATGTATATATTGTGATGCATGCCAAAGAATAAGAAGACCATCTAGGAGGGTTGAAATTCCCTTGGATCCACAAGTGACGTCGAAGGCATTTAATAAGTGGGAAATAGAATTTTTTGGGCCTATCAATCCACTAGGGAAGAAGAATGACACGAGGTGTATAATCACTATAACGAATTATTTGATCAGGTCGATATAAGCACAACCAATGAAGGATTGGAGCGCAGAAACTACTGCAAAGTTCATCTTTGAATACATTTTGTCTAGGTTTGGGTGTCCAAAGATCTTGATGAGTGGCATAGGATTGTACTTCTTGCAAAGAACCATTGAAGCACTAACCAAAGAATTTAAACTGCATCATCAGAAGAGAACACCCTATCATCCTCAGGAAAATGGAATAGTTGAAGATTTTAATAATATTATATAAAATTCACTAAAAAAGTTATGTAATGTGAACATAAATGACTTGGATTTGATAATTCGAGCAATTTTATGGGCATACATAACAACTTGCAAGAAATTGACAGAACAAACACCTTTTAGGTTGGTGTATGGATAAGAACTAGTCATGCCTATGGAATATATTGTGCCAAGTTTGAGAATTGCAACATTCACAGATATGGAGGACCGCGGCACAATGGAGGAAAGGATGGAGAAATTGCTTGTTCTTGAAGAAGATAGGGTTATTGCAAGTTATCATCGGCAAATGCAAAAAGAAAGGGAAAAATCCTGGCATGTCAGGCATATCAAGAAAAAACATTCAGGGAGGGATACCTTGTACTATTGGATGATAGAAAGTTCACAAAGTTCCCTGGCAAGTTCCAAACACATTGGTTGGGACCATATATCATCAGATATGTCTTTGAGGGAGGTGCAATCCAGCTCGCGAAGTTGGATGGTCATTTAATGCCAGGACAATTGAATGGGAGAAGATTGAAGATATATAGGGATGATTATGTCCCTACAACTTCACACTGAATATATGAAAGGAAAATAATCTTAGTGCCACATGCAATTGAAAGTGGGAATGAGACTATAAACTACACTGCCAAGGAGGGACTTCGCCGAATATGGATTCCTGCGCAAAAATCAAGAGGATGTCAAAGTTTGAGGGAACTGCGACGAGGGAGAAATTGTTGTGACATAAGAGAGGGTCCGTTGAAGTTCACAAAAAATATGGTTGTTGGAGGTGAAACAATTGATTTGACAAGGAATTTTTCGTTAAAAGGAGCGGGGAAAACACATTTATTAGGCATATTTGGGAAAATATGCCGCCAAATCTGCATTAATGAGATGAATCTAAAGATAATCATGGGATCTAAAATTAAAATTTCTTATAGATATCACATTTTCTTCATGTTTGGCCACTTTTCTCCCTGAGAATTAGAATTGTAAACCTACGCATAGGTGTGAGCAGAGTGTTCAGTTGTATGTCTGATAGGAGTTTCGAGGAGATTGCTAGGGAGTTTCTCAGGAGAGGATTAGAAAGAATCATGACTGGTACACCACTTCCGAGTGTGACAGGCTTGATATCGCCAAGGAAGCAATTGACTGCACGAGAAGTATCGCAACCAAAAAATAAGATCCAAATACTAGTTGCTTCTCCTAGTGTTAGACAGTCCCCAAGGTAGAAAATCACTAAGGAGAATATATCTAAGTAGTGGCTATACAAGTAAAAACAACCTATGGAGGTATGGGACAACAATGACGAATAGATTAAAACATACATTCTCAAGGATATTGCAATAGAAGAAGTAGAGCCTATTTCTAGGCTACTGCCATAAGTACCACCCAGGAAGCCGGGTGCCAAGTCGGTGAAAGACCATGATGATGTGAAGTTCATTGTATTTAGACTGCTATTGAATGATGATGTACCATTTGAGGGAGAACCACTCGAAAAAGTACCACATATTAGGATGGAGGATTGGGACTTCAACGACAGAAGAAAATATCCCCAATTTGAGCCCAATCGATACATGTGCCTAATACATTAACCAAAAAGCAGTGTCACCTACTTGGAGCCACACAGGTAGGTTGTAGGGATACAAAAATCAGGGTTGCATAACATATTGTATGTTCCACATTTTGAATGCAGTAATATCAATACCATATGTGTTCGACAGTTGTTGGCTTTGGTGCATGATGGGTCCCTTTGGATGGGAGAAAGGATACCTATAGATGATATGTTGATCAGGATGATCACAAAATTTCCCTATCAAGGAAAGAACCCCACCAAGGTTTTTCTGGGAAAGAGTCAGGACAAGGCAGTTTCCAAATAAATGAAGAAACAATACGACATGGTGAAGAAGTCACGGGGTATGAAATTGGCTCCATCAATGATGTAGCTGTGCGCTTCACCACACATAACCTTGCCGAAATGTCATGCATAAATTCCATGCAAACGAGGTACCAACACCCATGGTCTCTTTGGTTGTGCAGTGTAGTAAAAGGGTGCAATATAACTAGGTGGTTACCTGTGAAAAGAGTTTTTAGATGATTGTTGTGGAGCACATGAAGAAGGGAAACAGTTCCACTGCACATGGTTATTGTTTCTCATTGCATTAATAGCATGGAAGGAACCCGAGGAGTCATAGTTCCCTACTACGGACCCAAATGTTTGCGAAGCTGTGAGGTATGCCTCGCTCTTTTTTTCTAAGGACCAAAGCATGCGATGGAGAAAAAAACTTTCTGGGAGGTAATGGAGATGGATATGCATATAGTGGTGAGTTAGAAACCTAGGCTCTCATCAAATTTATTTGAATATTATTGCAGAGTTGCAGACTTCAAAGCTGACTTTCACAGAGTGTGCATCAAGGCGTGAAAGGATCGAGACGAAGTATGGTACCCATTTCCATACCTGGTTTCCAAGTTCGATATTGTGTAAGTCACAAATACCTGTCTGATCAATTGGTTGGACCCATTCACTGATGGCACAGAAAAAGAGCATGCAGGGACTAGTGGGAAAGACATCATAGTCAAAAAGGACATAAAGAAAAATCCACAAGTAGGAAAATCCAGAGGGAAAGTCGTAGGAAAAGACGCATAGAAAAAAATAGAGAAGGAGACAGAAAAGGATGGTGAAGAGGTTGCAGGCACATAACAAGAGCAGGGTGGTCATGACTATTTCACTGATACAAAGCGGGTTGATTCACCGTTCATTGTGAAGAGAAGGATACCGCAAACATCAGGTGCACAGAAAAAACATAAGTTAGACAGATCAACGGGCACAAAACTGATGGTCCTCATTGAGGGGGATATTGATGAGATTAGTGATAAGCTACTTCACATCACTGAAGATGTATGGGGAAAGATCGAGGATCAATACAATGTTGTATTGACAGAGGTGCAGTAGGGCATGCAAAAAATTAAGGTGCTGGAACAGACTGCGCAACCACAAGAACAACCAGCCATTCAAACAACACAAATAACTTATGATGTTTTCGTTTTGCAGGTACCTGGAGGAGCACTGCATTTTGAAGTTGCAGAGGATTGAGAGCAAGCAAAGAAGTGGGACAACATTAACTTGAATCTTGTTGTGCTTCCCATACAGAAATTGCATGATTTCCACTAGGGTGTCTTGATTGAAATGAAGGTGTGAGAATAGCGCGCCTTGCTGATAACCGAAGACATGAGAAATTACAATTCAAACATGATGTTGAAAATGAATCAGAGAATCAAGGAGAGGGACAAGGAGAGTCAACAACACATACATTTGAAGGATGTCATAGGACATACTTGCAACAAGCTTATAGATATCAAGGTCCATGTGGAAGATGCCTCAAAAACAAAGGTTGCGAAGCTCACCCTCGCAATTAAGGAGAAAAACAACAAATTGGAAAAATTCAAGTTTGAGTACCAGATTTAGATCACTGAGTTGCAGATGAGGTTGCGGCCAGCCACACCGCTGGAGGTACGCAAGCATAGTGAAGCATATCTTAAAGCTACATTAGAAGGTATCACCACCACAATGAAGTACTGTGGAAATTTGTTAGATGACAATGGATATTTGGACCATATTGCAGGAGGATCCAATCATTCAAAAGATTGAACAGGAGATAAAAAATGAGCAGAAGAAATTGGGTGAGAACAAGGCTACTGTGAGGACTTTAACACCCATGCAACATCTCACTCGCATCATAGAAAGGAAAATTCTGTAGAGCCAGATTAAGGATCTACACATGAAGGAGAAACTGATTACAACAAGGAGGCAACTATGTAAGGACGAAGCCGTTCAACTGTATTAGACAGTTGATGAGAAGTTAAAAGAGATACAAAAGAAGAATAAATATGTGCTTCAAAAGATCGTCAAGCCAACATCAGAGAAGCTACTAGAGGAATTGCACCAAGAACAAAATCATTATGCATAAATGATTCAGGCTTCGAGTACTGTCTACACTAGCATCTCAGAAAAGGTTTAGAGCACACCAGCTGAGTGATTCAGGATGAGTCACATGTGAGTGTTGGTGGCCTCTTGTGCGAGGCCCAAATTGGTCCATTTTGAGTCAAAGACTCCTCAAATCAAGGAGTGGAGTGTGCGGTCCAACGAAGATCAATTAACCACACATATTTTTAGGTTTCTAGGGGATTTAGAGTGGTTTAAAGCCCCTCTTTTTGTAAAGCGATGAGGTTTATTTTCTTAGTTTTGAGTCCACCCATGGTATGTGGACCAACTATTTTTATAAGATGTAAAGGCTATATAAAGCAATATCACATTGATTCAAAGTATGTCATGATCGAATCAAGGTACTAATTGTCCATGTTTTTTTGTTTGGGTCTTAGGAGAAGGCTCCCTAGTTGTGTGCATAGAGGCCTTGAAGAGTCAGCAACTATGTGCGCGGAGGCCTTGAAGACTGTGTAACTGTGTGCGCATACCACCTGCTACTGTGGGCGCGGGTTATAGAAGTATTGTACTGAAGAAGACATATATTTAATAGAGAAAAGGAAGTTTGAAGCATATATGTGTGTATCTGTGTATTTTTCTTATTACTTTCACTTTAAGTTGTTTTATGCATCGCAAAGTCTTTCATGTTTTTTATATGTGTTATATTGGGTTGAATATTGCATAAGATTGATAAAGGCACAATGCACAATAGTATTAAGTAATGAATAGGGCATAGACTCTGAAAGTAGATAATTGCACCTGCACAATGCAGGAAAGCATAAGAAAGAATTTTAGCAATAGATCCACGTCCTATTGTCCCTCTGGATGTAGAAACCTAGTTCTGACATCCCCCAATATTGCCTTGGTTGAGACTGTGATCTGTGCTGTAGTTGCCTTCTGAAAGGGCTAGTAATAGAGGGTTTTTTTGGTAGCTTAGCTACTCTGAACATGGGTCTTGACCCCTTCAAGCCAATAGAACCCGATTTTGAGGCATTGTCACATGAAGAGGTCCTATTTAAAAATAAGGGACTAAGCTGAGGGGGAATCACACATAAGCCCTGAATCACATGAAAATATTAATGCATGTGAATATGTATCTTGTTGGCTTTGGTCAAAGCCTAGGGTTTCCATGAATTACTAAGATTTTTTAGTCATTCCTATTAACACCAGACCACATGGAACCATTATATATACAACACCCATGCATCCTAAATATACACAAAATCAATTCACTCAAATGAATAGTTCATGTCTTAGTGTGAGAAATTCATTAGTCAAAGCTTCTGGTTCTGGTGACTATTGGTGATTGTGTTTGGTGGAACCTTCCATAATTTGGTTATAGGAATATTGAGTGGCCCGACGGTTTAATAAATATCGGCTACATTTTAATAAATGAACAATTAGGCCTCGTGCCCAGTACATATGGATATTTGGTTGTAAAACAACTAATGTTGGATCCAATACCATGAAAGAAACAATGGGAAACACATTTTGTATAGAGCTTCATTGAGAACTATGAGGTCATGAGTTCCACCCTGCCAGTTTACAAGTTCAAATTTACTTATTTATTTATATATGTAGGAAATATGTCACATATTTAGCAAACGTCATTGAGTATTTTGTAGATTTTTCATCGAAGAAATGTCATTCTGTAGAAGCATGCCCAAAAAAGGGACTTTTGTAGAACCCTTAATTTTTGCATAAATTTTATATGGGTTTTGTTAGCTTTTGGGATCAATATTTTTCCAAATTGAGTTCTGGCAGAAGTTGGATGATGAGTTCTTAGAGATGAATCTAACTTGAATTTTTTGGTAGCATCCCTCTTGAAGATCAAAAGAAATCAGTTTACCAGGACAATCATGTTCACTTCAATGACACTCAAGACAATTCAAGGAAGGGGAAAATACAAGGAACCTAAATGAAGAAAAATGGCCCACAAGAAAGAATGAAGAAAGTGTTGGAAATTGATGAATGAATATGTCTCCTCACAAACTATATGCAAGAAACAATAGAGAAGGTATTGGCAGTCGACAAATGAGTATGGCTCATCACAAAGCATCCAATAGAAATAATCATGCAAGTGTTGATAAACAAGGGAACATGGCTCCTCCAAGAAGTAAATTTAGAATATCAATATTTCATTCTATATACATGTATCAAAATGAGTTATTTGGTTTTTTTTTATCATGCACAAAGTTTGGAAACGGAGGAGGATTGTAGAAGCTATTATCACCAAATTGATCTTGATTGGCTTCTCATTAATCAAATCAATGTAACTCTTTCAAACCACTTTTAACTGAAGATTAGCCTCTTCTGTTTGAGAGGGCTCTCTCAAAGGGGGTTTATGATTTTCAATAAATATAATACTAGATGGATAACTCTATGAATTGTGACTTGGTTTTGTATGATTTCAGGTTGAAAAATGAAGGCTTGCTACCATTGGGCTATGGAGTCAACATCAGTATTCTTAGTGACATTGTTTCTTCATATGGAAGCTAAGGAAGATAGAGGTTTCTAATAAAGATGATTCATACACACAACATATGGAAAACATAATAATTTCACCCCTAAAGGAAGTCAGAGTAGAACATTATGAATTCTGAGTAATTAGAGATAAAATCTATTGTAAGTGATTAGACATAAAGATACATAGCAACAACACATTAAACACCTCATGAGAATCTCAGGTCTGGAAGTAGAATGTCACTGTATATTACTGATAATGGATAAAACATACAAGAAACGATTTGGTGCAATATTCTCCAACCCTTTACTCTTCCATGTTCAATCTATAAATAACCATTCTTTACAATGCAAATGATCTGCCCAGCTGGCTATATCTTCGAATTCTAACTCTGACACCTATCATAATTGAAACCACTTACTTGAAACAGAAAAAGGACAACTATCCTTTAAGAAGTCAAATTCCTAATAGGACTCTTTCTCCTATTTATTACATTCGATTTTTATAACAGTGAAACAATTACATAATAGATATCACATGTTCGAGGGACAATTAACCATCACTTTACATATTCAAAACACCCCTAGATCTATGAAACACAATCCTACTTTTTAGGGATGGATAACCTTCACTTTAATCATTTTTCTGCCTGTTGAGTTGGATGTGTGACACTCCTTTGAGCAATGAGTCTCTGTTGAGATGGCCCACTGACATGCTGGAGGTCTCTAGCTGAATGATGTGATGTTGGAACATTCAAAAATATTCAAAAAACCCCTCGCTATGAAACAGGGCATTTTGGCAATTTCATAGCGAGTTTTCGTAACGTATGAAAACCCGCCTTTTCTCTTATCTCCTTGCCACCTTTGTTGTTGAAACACCTTTAATATTCCAAGACACTTTGAAAACAATAAATTTCCCTCCATAATACCTGCAAAAATTGAATTCCTAGGAAAAAATGCACCTTCATAAATTTGCGTAGCATTTTTCTGGCCTCAAATCTGAAGCACGCTATGAAACTGTCCAAAAAACCAAAAATTTTTGTTTTTGTAGTTGTCTTGAAAATTTGATCTCGAGATGCAAAATTTAGGTTCTCTGCAAGTTTTGAACCTCATCAAACTTGTTTTAGCTCAATTTTTTACTCATGTGGTGTTTCTTCTTCATTTGCAATCAATTAGCTGATGGGTTCTTCTACCACTCTCATCTTCAGCTTTTATAACTCCACTTGAATCAAATCCCACTGCTCCTGAAGATCTTCCACTTGATCTTTCAATGCTCTGTTTTTGGATTGTAAGTGCAATTTCATCCTGTTAATGTTTTTGACCTCCCCTCTTAATGGCTGAGTCCATTTTAGCAACACTTCTGCATTTCCCAAAGTTTTTGAAACACTTGTGACTTTCTCCTACCATATTTTCCTCATCTGTTCAAATTGAACCTTCTCAGCTCTATGCTTCTTTGCGTCTAGCTTCAAAACTGATATTTATTTACCTGCTTCCTTCAACTGCTCTTTGAGGGTTTCTATTTCTGATCTTTCGATTGTTTTCTCTTTGCCCTTTCTCTGCCTGATAACCACTTCCTCCTTTGCTGATGGAGACAAATCTATGATGCTTGTTGGCTGAGTAGCTTCATTGATTTTCTCAGTCTCTTTTCTTTCCATGACCTTCTTTGTATGTCTAGTCATTGGCTTCCTTGGCTGAAATATAAAACCAACATCGTCACCTACAAAATATATTTTCTTAGCAGTCTTACATTTCTTCAGCTTTCTTCCACCATCTTCAATTTCTTCAGCTTGAACAATGGGTGACTCTTCAATGTCAATTGGATGAAGGATATCCTCCAGATTGCCTTTAGCCAATGTCTGGCTTCTAGTGAATCTCTTGTTGCCTTGTTTTCTAACTGAATGCTTCTATTTTGGAGGTGTTGCTTGAGGTGTGTGAGTCTCTTACAAAGGTTTTTTTCCCATGTTCACTGGTTCTGTAGGAGATGATCTATTTTCTTCGTCAACTTATTCTGCCACAGATGGTGATGAAGTAGTTCTAGTTTTTGAGGCTTTCTTTGGAGTGACCACATCAATTTCATAACCACTCATGAACAAGAAAGAAATCCAATCTCTATATAACCTTCTCAATTCTTCCAACACTAAAATCTTAATTAGACCATGATGAAAAAGAGATGTCTCATTGCCCTCAATCTTAATTTGAACCTTATCTAACATTTTCCCTAGACTTCTGTATAAATAGAAAGGCAAGTCAAGTGACCTCTTACCTACAAAATTCAGAAGAAGTATGCAATGGTATGAGTACACCATGTGAAACCTTCCTTCACAGGTAAAGTATTTTTGGATGACCATCAACATTTTTGCATAATTCTGTTGGAACACCTAATCCTACATGGGTAGGTGTGGAATGCGAAAAGTCACAATGGAGTCCAAGTGACCTTGGAATGTGAAACCAAGAGTCACACCATTGTATTATAAATGTACATCATGTATAATGGAAAAAATAAGAGAGCTACGCGTTTATCCTTCATTGTGTTGAGTTTCTTGTTGTGTGTGTGTGTTTATCTTTCCCCACACCACATGGTGTTTAACATGGTATCAGAGCTGAGAAGTTCATAACCAGCTCAACCTTGAGTGAGCCATTTTTGTTTATGGCCTGTGCATATCTGCAAAAATTCTTGTCATTTTTGCAGCACTCAGAGTTTCTGCAGCAGACATTTTGCCGCATTTAGAAAGTGTTTTTGAAGAAGAGCAGCATTGGTTTGGAGAAAAGCATCATTGTGCATCTGAAGGTTTTCTCACTGCTCATTCCTCCTACAATCTCTGTCTTTTAAATTCTGCATTTTTAAGAGTTGCTGGAATATTGTTTAAAGTGGGGTTTTGAAGAAAATTTTTGGGTTTTCAAGTAAAATTTCTGAGTTTTCTATTAAAATTTTCGAGAATAATTCTGCATTTTTAAAGTTCATTTTCCTACTGCTGGGCTACTGGAAATATTTCTAAGTTTTCACTGAAATATTTTTGAGTTTTCTGCAAATCTATAAAATCTGCATTTCTCCTGATATCCTTTCTACTCTCTCCTGTTTTGAAAAAATAAATAAATAAATAAAATAAATTCCTGAATCACATTAGGCCTTTCGGCCCCCCTCCCTTTTCCCAACCTTCATTATTTTTCACTGCATCCCCGTTACCCTACTCTCAAACCCTCCTCTCCGCCCTTCGCCTTACTTCCCCACATATATGGCTCTGCATACCCAACTCCTGCCATACGCATTACCCTTCCTAAAACCCCATGCTACATCGCCCCCTCTCCACGGCCTTTCGGCCCCTCCCCTCCTATGCCCTGTGCCTTCACAAACTCACATACGGCCCTCCTGAAAACTCACATACGGCCCTCCTCCACTCATCACGCTCAACGCTCCCTACACATACCTCAATCCCTACCCCCTCTCATTCTTGGCCTCTCGGCCCTACCGCCCTCACCACTCTGCCTGCAAATAACCCCCCTTGCGCATACCTGCTCTACCACTGCTCGCTCCTCCTCCCAACGCGGCCTCACACTCTTATCACTCTGCCTTCCTCTTACCGTGAGCCATCCCTTGCGCTAACGCCCCCCACTCCCTTATCACTCCTCCCCTCTTCCTACCCTGCTACCCCACGGCATATCCGTCCCCCCTCACTTGCTCTCTCATGGCCATATGACCCCTCCCCCTCACTGCAACAGCCGCCCTGTCATTCAACTGCCACCATTCCATTCGGCCTTTTCATATATTTTTTAAAATTTTGATTTTATTATATTTAAATTTCCCTCATTAATTTTTTAATTCGGCCTTCCCTCATTAATTAATTTTAATACCCCCCCTCCCCTCCCTTTCAACTTGGCCATTCGGCCTTCCCATTCTAAAAATTGATTTTTTATATTTTAAAGATTCTCATTCTCTCCCCATTTTAAATTAATCCCCTCTCTTTTAATTAATCCCCTTTCTTTTAAATTCCATCCATTCTTAATTAATTTTCATTTTTAATTAATTTTTAATTAATTAAAAAAAAAAAACAACAGAGAGAGAGAGGAAGGAGAGAAAATGAACAGCAGAATTGAAGAAATGGCATGGACTATATTTAGAGAAAAGTGAATTTGACATTGTGTGATTTCTGGCATAAGAGTGATTTCCTGAAGAAATTGACATTTGAAGACAAGTTGTTATTGGTGCAAAATAGCTCTTTGAAGGAAAATTTCAGCTACCTTAAAGGCCTCTTACACAAGTGTTTTCAGCTGCACATTTACAAAATATTTTTGCAGAGATATTGACATTGTATTGTGAGTGGAATTTGCATCTTCTTCATAGTTGCAATCAGTAAATTTGAGTTGTTGATGTAACTCATTGTTGATTGTCCTCCATCAATTGAGGAGCACACTTTGTACTTTGAGATTTCTATAAGTCATTTGTATTTTTGAAAGGAAGTTGAGTCACATTGTAAACGGGTGCATTCTCGGTTGAAGCCGACACCGTTTCATTTTTTGAGCCTAAGTTGTTGAAAATGGCTAAAATCAATGAGGCATTAGAGTTGTTGAATAACCTCATTCATTCCAATGTTGATGACATGATAAAAATGAGCAAGGATTCTCTTTGTAACATTCAAAGTTGTTTGCAAGATGCACAAGAAAATATTGAGTTTTTGCAGTTGGAAACTCAGCTTCAGCAAGATGAAATTCAACAAAAGAGTCACCATTCTGAACCTGTTTCTATTCAGAATATTGTGAAGGACTCTCATCAGAAGAAAGAAGATAAAGTTGCAGTTGATTCCCATTTAGTTCCTTGTTCAAGAGCAGATGTACATGCAGATGCAGCAGCTCAGCCTGCACTTCCTAAGCCCATCATCAGACCTTGGGAAGAGCTTGTCCACAACAAGCACAGAACTGGTCTTGGATATGACAAGGATGTGTCATTTCATATTCCAGACTACACCAAGCCCATCATATTTCAAAGTGTCGGATTCCTGTATGACAATTCACCTACAGCTGTTCCAGATCCTGCTCCACAACAACAACAACAGATTGTGAAATGCCAACACTGTGATCGAGTTGGCCATATGAAAGATCACTGTTTTGATCCTCATCCATGTAAGCACTGTGGTCGGCACACTCATTCTTCAGACAGATGCTTCAGACACAAGCCTCCTGCAAGAACCAAGATTCATCTTGGATGGATCGCTTCTTGGCAATGGGCATCAGCAGCCAAGAAGATGTTTAAAACACATGTCAGAACTTGTTCTCAGATATTGAGCAAACTTGCAGTTGAGTTTTCGCCATCATCTCACCTTGTCCCTGACAGGGGGGAAAATGGTGGTCATGTACAAGCTTCGACGACAGATCAAGCGAGCCCGAGCCACAATCTCTCATTCCATGTTCAGAGTTGTAGCCAGCAACTGACGAAGTTCAAGAGAGCACGAGCCACAATTGTCATTTCAGATTCAGAGGTGTAGGCGAGAACCACGGATGCCCATGAACATGCCTTGGGTTGGTGGAAAACCATAAACCATGATCTTTGGTTGGTGGATAACCTAAAACCATCACGAGGTAGTAGACCTCCCTAGGTAGTAGACCTCCTTCTTTTAGGTTGAAGGTCTCCCTTTCATATATGAGGAACACTTCCTGCGCGAGCCTTTAGCTTCTTGCAGTTAAAGTTGAGTTCTGAATGCTTTAAACATTATAGAGTTGTTAGTATTCTGTTCATCGCGGTGTGGGTTTTAACTGCAGGCAGAAATTATCTACACACGAATCTTATAACGGAAAATAAACAATAGCGAGAGCATAAAACATAAAACAGATAAACACAGAGATTTTCCCCTGGATCCCAAATCGGGACGACCAGCTTGATTTTTCATTATATTCCTTTTAGTGTTACAACAGATATATATACATGTCGAAGCATACATAAACCCCAATCCATTAACCCTGGATTAGAACATAATCGTAGTTCCCTTGACCAGATCTACAAAATACCAGGGGTCGAAAACCATCGTATCCCAAAACCATGTGCAAACTCATGCACAAAACATGGGTGGGTCCGCATATGAGTGGGACCGCATAGAAAAAACAAATTTTGCCGGGGCGCTGCCACCCCCCCTGTGACCCCCCTGCTGCGCCTGGCACAACGTACATCGCGTGAGGCTAGTCGTGGAAAGAATATAACACATACCAAACACACAGGTAGTAGACCTCCCTTATTTTAGGTTGAAGGTCTCCCTTTTTTATGAGGGACAATTCCTCTAGTAGAAGCTTTCAGCGCGTGGGGCTAGTCGTGGAAATAATATAACACATACCCAACATTCTCCCACTTGTTGTTTTCTTTCCACAGGGGGCCACAGGAGAGCTTAGTCATTGGGCCAATTCTTCAACACCCATTGTTTCTCTACACCAAGAGAACTTATGAGTGCTCACAGAATTCGTCAATGCATCTGAAACATTCTTCAAAGTGTCCACCTTTACCAGCAACACCCTTTTAGCCTCAACCATATCTCTAACAAAGTGATATTGAACATCAATTTGCTTTGTCTTTGAATGATAAGCAGGGTTCTTAGCCAAGAAAATTGCGCTTTGGCTATCACAGTCTATCCTTATAGCTTGTTGTACCAACCCCATACTTGAACACAATCTTTGCAACCAAATTGCTTCCTTGCTTGCATGAGTGGCTACTATGTATTCTCGCCTCCGTAGTTGAAAGTGCCACTAGCGTAACGCGTCTTTAATCATCCAACTGACTGCGCCTCCAAATAGGCTAAACACATACCCACTTGTAGATCTTCTTTGGTCCAGATCTCCAGCCCAGTCTACATCAACAAAACCACGAATGTCCAACATTCTTTCCAATCCTGGTCTTCCCCGGTAGCACAAGCCATAATCACTAGTGCCACATAAATATTTGAAAACCCGCTTCACTGCTGTCCAATGCTCCTTCCCTGGGTTTGACATAAACCTACTCAATACTCCCACTACATGTGCAATGTCTAGTCTAGTATAGACCATTGCATACATCAGGCTACCCACTACACTTGCATATGGAACACGTGACATATCCTCCTCTTCTTCTTGTGTCTTGGGACACTGTTCTTGGCCAGAGCCAGCTTTGCACCTATGGGAATAGGAACACTCACCTGCTTACTTTCATCCTGCATATTTAACCTCTACAATATTGTCTCAACATACTTTATGGTTCAACCAGAGCTTCCTCTTTCCCCGATCTCTCTTAATTTCCATGCCCAAAATATAGTTTGTAGCACAATTATCCTTCGTGTCTAATTTGGAGAACAATTGGGTCTTCAAATACTGGATAATTTCTTTGTCATTTCCAACCATAAACATATCATCCACATACAAGACCAAGTAAATAACACAGCCACCAATTAATTTAAAATAAACACAGTGATCCTCCTTGCTTCTAGTGAAGCCAAGTCCCTGTATATAGGTATCAAATTTCTGATACCACATCCTTGGTGACTGTTTTAACCCATACAGAGACTTTTTCAACCTGCATACCAGTTCTTTCTTACCCTTCACCATAAAGCCTTCAAGTTGCTTCATGTACATCTCCTCTTCTAGATCCCCATGAAGAAATGTTGTCTTCACATCCATCTATTCTATCTCAAAATCAAATGCAGCAACAACAGATAAAAGTAATCTAATAGAAGTAACTTTGGCAACAGGAGAAAAAATATCACCAAAATCAATTCCTGGCACTTGGGAATAACCTTTTGCTACCAACCGAGCTTTGTATTTCTCCACCTTGCCTTCTACATTCATCTTCTTTTTAAACACCCATTTTCTCCCTATGGGCTTCCTTCTAGCCGGCAACTCCACCAGATCCCATGCCTCATTTTTACGCAAGGATGCCACTTCATCAACCATGGCATCCTTCCATAGTTTCATCCTTCCTAATCTACCGCTCCCCGAGCGCTCTCGTGGTTCATCATCGCTATGCTTGCGTAAAACTCAACAGAAAGCAGATGGACTATACCTTTTTGGTTGTCTCCTTTCCTGAACTGGTCTTCTCACAGCTGGAGTTTGTGGCTCTTCCTCTTCTGAGTCTTCTTCTGTTGTAGATTCTGATTCATCCTCCTTTACCTCAAACTCTATCTTCTTAGGTTCCTTTGGTAGGAATTCATGTTTAACAATATCTTTCACCTCTCTAAACACCACATCTCAGCTGTACACAACCTTCCTTGTTTCCGGGTTCCAAAGCTTGTAACCCTTTAAACCTTCCTTATACCCAATAAAGATGCACCTTAGATTTATTATCCAACTTGGTCCTTTTCTCCTTTGGAACATGTACATATGCATCACATCCAAATACCCTTAGATGTGAAATAGAGGGTTTCTTACCAATCCATACCTCATATGGGGCCCTATCCTCCAACGCCGATGAAGGTGATTCCGTTAACTAAGTAACATGCGTGGCCTCCACTCGCCCGCCCAATAATTTTTGTCCTAACCCTACCACCGAGCATGCTTCTTTCCTTTTCCATCGTTGTTCTATTCATTCTTTCGCAACTCCATTTTGCCGAGGTGTGTATGTAGTTATGGAGTAGTCTTCGCCGTGCTATACCACACTAAAGAACCACACTTCTTACATAACTCTTCACATTCCTTCTTGCAGAACTCCCCACCATTATCTGTCCTCAGCGCCTTTATCTTCTTCTCTGTCTGGTTTTCCACCAGAGCCTTAAATTATTTAAATTTGTCAAAGACTTCAGATTTCTTCCTCGAGAAATATATCCATGTATTCCTTGAGAAATCATCTATGAATGAAACATAGTACACAGACTTTCCCAGTGATGGAACTGACACAGGTCCAAACACATCACTGTGCACAAGCTCTAATATCTTGTTCGCCCTCTTAGCACTGCATGAAACTCACCCGATTCTACTTCCCATATACACAATGTTCACGTAAATCAAAATCCAGAGAACAATTAGAAATACCTTCTACCATACCATCTCTATGCAAGATCCAAAGGCCCTCTCCAATATGTCCAAGCCCTTGATGCCATAGCATGGTCTTTTCTCCAAAGACAACAGACTTTCTCGGGTCCCACTTTAGGGAACCACAAGTGTTACACCCATCAATAACAGTGCTACCTTGTATCTTGTACAGAGTTCCAGTCCGAACTCCTCGGCATTAATACCAGTGCTCCTCGAACCGTCTTGCAGGTATCTTTCTCGAACACTGTTTTTACACCTGCATCATCCATCTTGCTTATAGAAATTAGATTTCTGGCCAATGCAAGAATATGCAGGACACCAGGAAGTGTTCTAATCCTTCCACCTTGCAGCTTCAGCTTGACTTTTCCAAGTCCGGTGATTCTGGCCTTCCTATATTCCCCTAAGAAGACATCAACACCATCATGCTTCTCATACTCGCAGAACCACTCCCCATGGGGACTGAAGTGAAAGGATGCACCCGAGTCAATCAACCATGCCTCATGATCTACATGTGTATTTGAAGAAGAAGCCAAATACACATCCCCACCTTCATCTGAGGTGGTTTTTGCCTCTGCATAAGGAGCATCATCAGATCCCTTTCCTTTCTCGGGAGCTTTTAGATCGTTGCATTCCTTTTGTAGTTTCCTTCCTTTCCGCATTTCTGACACACCTTTACAAAATTTCCGGGAGATTTTATATCTCCCTCTAGATTTAGATCTCCCTCGAAACCTTATTCTTGTTTCTATTTTGGGACCTTCCTCGTACATATAAGGCATCTTCATTTTGACCCTCCATATTTCTCCGTCTCATTTCCTCCGACAGCAAGGCTGAGACAATGTCATCAAAATTCAAGGTAGTTGTGTTGCTACCTATTGCAATAACCAGACTGTCCCACGAGTCTGGTAGAGAACAAAACAAACTGATGCTCTTATCTTCATCTGAGATTTTAATATCAACAGATGACAGCTGACTTACCATAGTATTGAAGGCATTCAGATGCTCTGTCACCGAGTCTCCATCCTTCATCCTCGGGTTATACAACTTTTTCCGCAAGAACAACTTATTCACCGGAGACTTAAATTGGTACAAAGTCCCAAGTTTTTCCCACAAATTCTTCGTCGTAGCTTCCCCAGATACATTCAACAATACTGAATCTGATACACACAACCATATTGTGCTCTTAGCCTTCCGATCCAGTTTCTTCCAGTCTTCATCTGACATTGTCGTTGGTTTAGTACCTGGATCTACCGCGATCCACTGATCTTTATCCACCAGCAAATCCTCCATCTTGAGCTTCCACAACTCAAAACTCTGACCATTAAATTTCTCGATCTCTATCTTTCTGCCGCTCGCCATATTCTTTCACCGCAAGAATCGATCCCGTAGATCTCCCCCTTTGAACGAGGGTCTACCACGAGCCGAGCAAAAAACCCTCAACAACAAAGGCGTCCCCTTGAAGCCTAAACAACTCAGATACCAAATGTAGGTTTTAACCCTGGACAGAAATTATCTACACATGAATCTTATAACAGAAAATAAACAATAGCGAGAGCATAAAACATAAAACAGATAAACACAGAGATTTTCCCTGGATCCCAAATTGGGACTACCAGCTTGATTTTTCATTATATTCCTTTTAGTGTTACAACACATATATATACATGTCGAAGCATACATAAACCCCAATCCATTAACCCTGGATTAGAACATAACCGTAGCTCCCTTGACCGGATCTACAAAATACCAGGGGTCAAAAACCATCGTACCCCAAAACCATGTGCAAACTCATGCACAAAACATGGGTGGGTCCGCATATGAGTGGGACCGCATACCAAACACACAGGTAGTAGACCTCCCTTCTCTTAGGTTGAAGGTCTCCCTTTTTTATGAGGGACAATTCCTCTAGTAGAAGCTTTCAGCTTCTTGCCAGTTTTGGAAGAGTTCTGGGAACTGCAACAAGTATTGTGTTCCAGGGTTGGTGGTCATCCTTAAACCACCTCTTCTTTCCAACATTTCAGAGAGTTTATTCAGCCCAAGTGCTTCCATGTATACTTTGCATATTTTTATTACGACTCTCTTCTTGGACTCACACATACCCCTTCGGATTAAGGGGGGATGTTGGAACACCTAATCCTACATGGGTAGGTGTGGAATGCGAAAAGTCACAATGGAGTCCAAGTGACCTTGGAATGTGAAACCAAGAGTCACACCATTGTATTATAAATGTACATCATGTATAATGGAAAAAATAAGAGAGCTACACGTTTATCCTTCATTGTGTTGAGTTTCTTGTTGTGTGTGTGTGTGTGTTTATATTTTCCCACACCACATGGTGTTTAACATTGCTATCAGAGGGAAATGGTGTTTAACATTGGTATTCTCCTTCATAAAAATCCTAGGGATAGCATTTGTCAAATCAACTTCACTATGTTCTTGCTTGATAAACTCTTTACAATCCTGCATTGTGAATTTTATACCTTTAAACCATTGTTCACCACCTCTAGGGATTCCTGTAGCTAATGATATACTATATGGTGTCACTATAAGGTTTAGAATTCCAACCTTTGATGTTTTTCGTGTGAAGCTGGTGGAAAAATCCTTTGAAACCTGTAAATGGAATCTCCGCGACCTCTGGCAGATTTGCAAGCAGCCAGTCCTTCTGAAAACATCCATAGCAGTGGGGTCTTCATTGAGTATTTTCATATCCATGGGCTCATACATGTGACAATGTCCACCTTTATTCGGTTTCTTTCTTGCATCCATGAATGCTTTATATTCTTAACTACCTCACTTGTTGATGACACCAGCAGAATTTGAATTTTCCTGCAACCTGCTTGGATCAATGAAGCAGCTCTCTAGAGATCGACTTACATACAAGGATAAAACACAATATGACAAAAGGCTAATTGAGGTGTGGTTTAAAATTTTAACTGGCAGCTCGAGATTCAACCATAACACATGCAAGAAAAAAGGGTAATGATGACATCAAACACGGCTATGTACATTTGAATTTTATCATAACAACCTTGAATGACCTCCACCTTTACTGCTCTAATCAGAAAATGACACCTCATACAACTTTGACAAGCCAGGTTAGAAAACAAATTTCATAGCGAAAAAAATTAGACTTCTGACAGATTCGCTATGAAACTATTAGGCAGTTTCGTAGAGAAATTTATTGTTTTCCTGTGAAAAACGCTACGAAAATCTGAAAAAATGATAGGTGTGACCTTTTCGGTTTAAATGTATGGCGAATGAAAAATGACATGATATGGGACTGATTTTATTGAAATGGCATAAATGGAGGTGATCATAAAACTCAGGATAGGTTACAAATGCAAAACATTTCCTATACCACATTAAAATGTCTTAGGAGACCTTATCCATTTGGTGAGTGACCTGTATGACCCTATCAAGAAATGTTTCACAACTTAATGAGTGATAACAGTGGCTCCACTTGAGATGGTGTGCCCCTGTGGTACACCAAAGAACTTGTAGTGCCATCCATATTTTTGAAATAAAATTCTAAATTTTTCCAAGCTTTCTTAAAACTCTTATGACCTTCACCTCGGGCTCAAGTTTGATGTTCATCTAATCTTTATTAGCAGAAAAACATAATAAAATGGAATATATACAATGGAGTGAAAATTCAGTAAAATTTAAGAGGAATAGTGCTTTATAAACCTGCCATTGACAGGCCCTCCAGCACAAAGTTGTCCATCCATCTCCTGAAGTAGATAAGTCTTGTTTCCATGGTGTATAGCTACTATGAATGGTCCCTTCTAGATGTTTTCAAACTTTCCATGTTTCCCCTTTTCTTCAATTATGACTTCCCACTTTAACACCACATCTTGAATCTAGAAATTTTGTTCTTTGACCTTTCTGTCAAATGTCTTCTTTACTATGTTTTGTGACTGTTGATGACTATTGTATACCTCCTCCCTTTTTTCTTGAAGAGCTATAAGCTGGTTTATCCTCCTCTGAATAGTATTAGGTTCTTATTCTAGTCCCCGCGACAATTTCATTACAGGTACTCCGAAGGATGTGGGAAAAATAACTTCAGCTCCATACACTAATTCATAAGGTGAAATACTAATGGATATTTTTGTACATACTCTATCATCCCACAAAGCATACTTCAACTTCAGATGCCATTATCTCTTATTTTCTTGCAATACCTTCTTGATAATTCTCACAATTCTTTTATTAGAAGGTTCAGAAACATCATTACCCTATGGTTAATAAGCAATAGAGTGTCCAAGTGTTATATGATACTAACGAAAAAAGGTAATCAACCTTTTCGACTTAAAATCCTGTGCATTGTTAGTAATAATATTCATAGGACAACCAAACCTGGGCAAAATATATTCTCTAAGAACTGAATGATAACTGAATCATTTGTCTGCATTGTTGGGGTCACTTTAATCCACTTAGTGAAATAATCTGTTGCTGTCAGGATCCAACGATGGTGCCCTGAAGATGATGGGTGTATTTCACCAATAAAATCTAGCCCCCACTGTTGGAAAGACACCTCAACATAAATTGGCATTAAAGGTAGAGGAATCAACTTTTTCTTACCATCAAAGATCTGACATTCATGGAAGGCAGTTGTCTTCTTGTAATCATCCTTGAACATGGTGGGCCAGTAGTACCCTTCTCTGAGAATTTTATTTGTTGTGGCCTTCTAGTAGTGGTGTCCTCCACAATCTCCCTTATGAAATTCTTCAATCACCTTTTCAGCTTCCTCTTCCAGCAAACAGTTCAAAAAAATGCCATAAATATCTTTCCAATATAGATCCTTATCTATAATGTAGTATCTTCGAGATTTCAGCTTTACAAACCTTGCTTCTGATTTAGTTAACTCGGTAGGAGCTCTATGATAATGTAAAACAAAGACAATGTCTTTGTACCAGTCAGATAAAATGAAATTCTCTTCAATAGGAATCAATTCTTCATATTCCTCTAATAACTCTGAAATTTCTACAATAAAATTCATGTCAAGAAAGTCAAAATTGGATTGTGCCATTAGCTTTTCCAACCCCTGTCCTTTTACCAATTTTGTAGGTCTAATTTCTATGTCACACTCCAGCAAATTAGCTATCCACTTCCCTCTCTTGCCATCAGGATCATCTTGTGTCAAGATGTCCTTAACCATAGTGTTAGGCACAAATGCAATGACATGAGAGTGCATAAATTATGAAATCATTAATGGCTTTGATCAAAGCATATGCATGTTTTTCTAAAATATTATATTTCAGCTCTCAGTTAGCAATGGCTTTGCTAAAGAATGAAATTGGTTGCTTTGTACCTTTCTTTCCTTTCTATAGTAAAACTCCAGCTATGGTATTTTCAGATGAAAATGTAAAAGCCATAAATTATTTTGAAAAAATTGGACTAATCAATACTGGGGCCTGAGTGAGGGCTTTCTTTATTTCTTCAAATGACTGCTTGGCTTCTATTGTCCATTTAATATCAACTCCTTTCTTCAAAATCTTAGTATTGTCTTTGACAATCTCAGCAAAGTTCAAGATGAACCTTCTAACAAAATTTACTCTCCCAAGAAATGATTGAATTTCCTTCTTGTTCCTTGGCATGTCTATCTTCTGAATGGCATTGACTCTATTCGGATCAAATATTTATCCCATCTTTTGATATAATATTTCTAAGAAACTTTCCAGAGGTTAGAGCAAAAATATACTTAGTGGGATTAAGAGAAATACCAAATCTTCTACAATTTAGCAGAAATTTCTCCAGATGCTTCAAATGGTCTTCCTCCCTTCTTGAAAATACAGTTACATCATCTAGATAGAGCACCACTAACTTGTCTTTCTCCTCAGCAGAGGCAATGTCCCTTTCTCTTTGAAATGTCGCTCCTCCATTCATCAGACCAAAGGGAATCTTGGCATACATGAATGTCCCCCATGGTGTGGTAAAATCAATTTTCTCCTAGTCTTCTAGGTGTACCAATATCTGATTGTATCCCGAAAAACCATCCAGCATAGACATCCTTTCAGAGCCAACAATATTCTGCAGAATCTGATCCATCTTAGGTAGAGGGTAATTTTCTTTCAAAGAAACCTTGTTCAAGTTTCTGAAATCAATGCAGATTATGATCTCTCCATTATTTTTCTTGACTGGTACCAAGTTAGCAAGCTATTTTGAGAATCTTATAGGAACACTATTTTTTTCATAAAAAAGCTTCTTAATTTCCTTCTCAATCAAAGGCATGAACAATGGATTAATCCTTCTCAATTTTTGTTTGAAAGGTTTCTCATTCTCTTTGATAGGAATAGTATGTTGAATAATAGTAGGATCATACTTTTTTAGATCATCATAACTCCATGCAAAAACATCAATGAACTTCTTCATCTTCTCAATATATTTCTGTTTCATTTCCATAGAAAGAAACTTAGAAAGCTTTATCATTTTAGGCACTGATACTGTACCAAGAATACAAGTCTCTACCTCTTCATCATCAGCCTGCATCCTAGGGGATTTGAAAACATCATTTTGGTCAAAAAAAAAATCAAGTGGAATAAGACCCTTGGGTATACAATTATTTTTCAGCTGCAAAACTTCAGAATTACCCTTAGTTTCAACTAACATATTTTGCTGATCTACTTGTGTGCTTTCAAATTCCTCCTTCAACTCTATGAAATTTCTAACTTGCTGGTCATCATCAAAAACTTTCCAATGGATGATGTTATCTGGGATAGTAGGCCTATGCCAAACTTCAATCTCATACTTCTCAGTAGAATGTTTAGGGATGACAAACAATCTTGCAGAAACAGCTAGGGAATCAGCCACTGAGTTTTGATCCCTATTTTTCACAATAAATGAATATTCTTGAAATTTTTCCAACATTTCCATAATCAAATTTCTGTAAGCTCTCATACTCACATTCTTAGTTTTATATGTTCCTTCAACTTGTTTGATTACCAATTTAGAATCTCCACAAACTGAAATATTTTGAGCACCAAATCTTTTCAAAATTTCCAAACCCAAAAACAGAGATTCATATTAAGCCATATTATTTATACAGTCAAAGTTTAGTGTGAAGGAATAGAACTTACTTTCATCATTAGGAGTAGTGATCCATATGCCTGCTCTAGCCCCCTCTCTTCCAGCAGATCCATCAAAGTGCAAAAGCCACCAGCCCTCTACTTTTTCTTTTATGATTTCCTAATTTTCGACTTGTTGATTTTCAATTTCTTGAATTTCTTCTTTCCCTTCACTTTTTTCTTCATCAGTTAGCTCATTGAAAAGAATTTTTTATCCTAATTCAGTTTTGACAACATAAATGGGAAAAATCTAAGGTTTATCCTTGCTCCTTACCATATAGGTCGTCCTAGTCTCCATGTACAATCTTGTTTCCTCACCAAAAAAAGGAATGGTGGCATATGTCAAGTCCATCTGCATGGTAACTTTTATTTTTGCTACCCAAGATCTAGATAAGAGCATGCCAAACTTGGGTGGAATAACTGCCACCACAATGTCCATTACCATTGTCTTGGCATGCACTTATGTTAGGCCAAAAACAACATATTTTATCAATCCTATGCATTGAACTCTTTTAGAATCAAAAGAAAACAAATACATGTATGGCCTAGTGATCTCCAAACCCATCCTCTCCATAATCACCTTAGGCATAAGGTTATGAGAAGCACCTGAATCCAACATGGAATTGTGTAAGGTCATGTCATGGATACTAAGGCTGACATAGAAAGGAGATACTTCTTCATTCTACTCATCTTCCAATCGTGGTCCCAAGTAGATGGTAGGATGGTATTCTTATATATTAAGGATATCTGAAGCTCCTGGTTGAGAATTCAACATTTTCACAATTTTTCTTCTATACTCATTTACCTTGAGAATTTCTCCAAAAGGAACAGGAATCTTGATTTTAGAAATCTCATTCTCCAAACTGAAAACAGAAGTAATATTTTCACTCTCTTTGACAAGGGGAGGAAGTGGTGGGTCCTTTTTAGACTTAGTTGTTTTAGGAGCATCCTTCTTTAGTTTTGTTTTATTTGCAGTGAAGGGAACATTTATGTTTCTAATATTGTATAGCTTCTGCATCTCAAAAATTGCACGTTGATAACCCTTAAGATATTCAGATTGTCCCTCGCCCTTATTTACATCATGATCAGACTCATCATGCTCTTCTTTTGTCAAAAAAATTCTAGACATGTTTTCATCTAGGAAGTGGATGGAGTCTTCTTGAATCTCAGGCTGAGTTTCTTCTTCATCAATTAAGTTATGTTGAAAAGGAGACCTTACTTGAGGGTTGGGCTGATTTATGTTCTACCTTTGTCTTTGTTGATTCTGAGGCCTTCTAAACTGTGGATTTATAAATTGTGGATCATGTTGTGTAGGAGGTGAAAAATCATTTCCAAGGGCAAGTCTATCCATGAGTTTTTCCATAGTCTTCATCATAGAATCAAACTTATCATCTGAGGTGGAAGGATTTTCTTTTTATTTTAGTTTTTTTTTACCCATATTAGACTTCTTAGCTTCTATCATGTTTACTTCTACTTTTACAACATCATTCTGCATTTTTGATAGTGAAGGAGATTCTATTTCTCTAAGCATGATGGAAAAATAATAATAAATGCCTCAGCATAACGCAATTGAGCAGCTCCTAGTGGAGGTTAAAGATGAGCAGGTATAGAATCATAAAATTTGTTAAATATCTTGGAGAAATTTTGGACAGTTTCATCTATAGCTCTTTTTAAATTATTGTATTCAGTAAGGGTCTGCACAGGGTTTGTTCTATTCCCCCATTTTCTCAAAAATCTATCCCCAAATTGGTTCCAATTCTGCAAGCTTCCTGGAGTTAGGGCTTTAAACCATTTTCTGACCTCACCAGTGAAACTTTGAGCAAATAGTCTCATTTTGACATATTCATGGTCTAATTCCTCTCTGTCTATGAAATCATTGAATTGGTCTACATGTTCCTCAGCTATAATTTCTTCATCACTCCCCCAGGTTTTAATTCTAGCCGAGTATTTACTTGGGAGGGCATTAAGAATAGCTGGGAGAACAAGTGGAGCATATCTAGCAGGTGCAGTAGGAGGTGGAGGTGGAGCATTTACAGCCATGATAATATGGACTATGGTATTTCTAGGAACAACAGTAGTAGAAGATGAGCTATTAGGAGGTGGTGTAGTTAGTCTTTGTAGTCCAGATACAAATGAGCTCTAGTTAGGTAAAGGAATACAATATTTTATTCTTAGAAGTAATTCAAATGGATCTAATTCCTTTAAATTATGAAAATATTCCCTCTCTAATATTAACTCTGATGTAACTGCCTCCCAGAATTCTTCTCTTTCTTTTTTGGTTACTAGGGTTGAGGTATCAATACCTCGTCTTTGTAGGTTTATAACAATCTCAGTCAATTCATTTTCACTTTCATATCTAAACAAAACTTCCTGAATATTATCGTCAAATTTCTTATCTTCAGGACTTCTTACAATTTCAAAGGACAAAGCTCATGAGTGTGGTGGAATACCTAATTTTCAAGAGCTACTTTCAATGCCTCTGGAAATTGTGTTTGGATTATCCACAATGGAAGGTGGGTTAGGATATGGATTGCTCCTCGTATATCTCCTTCTCGAAGCCACCTTTAAACATGAAAATTTGTAATGGATTCACTAAGGTAGTCGCAGCCTTGAACAAATTCTGAGCTCTTGCTACCTCCAAGAGTTCAGCTTCACTTTTTGCACAAAAAAATTTGGGAAATATGTCTTCAGACCCCCGGCATACGCACCAAAGTGTTATCACCAAATTGAGCTTGATTGAATACTCATCATTCAACTCAATGTAACTCTTTCAAACCACTTCTAACTGAAGATTAGCCTCTTTAGTTTAAGAGGGCTCTCTCAAAGGGGGTTTATGTTTTTCAATAAAGATAATACTAGATGGCTAACTCTATGAATTTTGACTTGGTTTTGTATGATTGCAGGTTGAAAAATGAAGGCTTTCTACCATTGGGCTATGGAGTCAACATCATTTTTCTTAGTGACAATGTTTCTTCATGGAATATGAGGTAGATAGAGGTCTTTAATAAAGATGATTCATACACACAACATAAAGAAAACACAGTAATTTCACCCTTAAATGAATTTAGAGCATAACAGTATCAATTCTCATTAATTAGAGATAAAATATATTTTAAGTGATTAGACATAAAGATACATAGCAACAACGCATTAAACACCTCATGAGAATCTCAAGTCTGGAAGTAGAATGTCACTGTATATTACTGATAATGGAAAAAACATACAAGAAACAATTGGTGCAATATTCTCCAACCCTTTACTCTTCCATGTTCAATCTATAAATAAAAATTCTTTAAAATGCAGCTGATTTTCCCAGCTATCTAGATCTTCGAATTCTAACTCTAACAGCTATCATAACTGAAACTACTTACTTAAAACAGAAAAAGGACAACTATCCTTTAAGAATTCAAATTCCTAATAGGACTCTATCTCCTATTTATTACATTCAGTTTTTATGATAGTGAAACAGTTACATAATAGATATCACATGTTCGAGGGACAATTCACCATCACTTTACATATTTAAAACACCCCTAGATCTGTGGAACACAATCCTACTTTTTACAGATGGATAACCTTCACTTTAATCATTGTTCTGCCAGTTGAGCTAGATCTGTCACACTCCTTTTGAGCAAAGAGTCTCTACTGAGATGGCCCATTGACATGATGGAGGTCTCTACTTGACTAATGTGATGTTGGAACATTCAAAAATCTTCAAAAAACCCCTCGCTACAAAACAAGGCAATTTAGGCAGTTTCATAACGAGTTTTCGTAGCATATGAAAACCTGCATTTTATCTTATCTCCTTGCCACCTTTGTTGTTGAAACACCTTTACTATGCCAAGGCACTTTGCAAACAATCAATTACCCTCCATAATACTTGACAAAATTGAATTCAAAGGCAAAAATGCACCTTCAGAAATTTTCGTAGCGTTTTTCTAGCCTCAAGACTGAAGCACGCTATGAAATTGTCCAAAAATCCAAAATTTGTTGTTTTTGTAGCTCTCTTGAAAAATTGATCTTCATATGCAAAATTTAGGTTCTCTGCAAGTTATGAACCTCATAAATATTTTTTCGGCTCAATTTTTTACTCCTGTGGTGTTTCTTCTTCATTTACAATCAATTGGTTGATGGGTTCTTCTACCACTCTCATCTTTAGCCCTTTCTTTTCTAACTCCACATGAATCAAATCTAGCTGCTCCTGAAGATCTTCCACATGATCTTTTAATTCTCTGTTTTTGGATTGTAAGTGCAAATTCATCCTCTTAATGTGTTTGACCTCCCCTCTTAATGGCTGAGTCCATTTTAACAACATTTCTACATTGTCCAAAGTTTTTGAAACACTTGTGACTTACTCCTCCCATATTTTCCTCATCTGTTCAAATTGAACCTTCTCAGCTCTATGCTTCTTTGCCTCTAGCTTCAAAACTGATATTTCTTTACCTTCTTCGTTCAATTTCTCTTTCATGGTTTCTATTTATGATTTTTCAATTATTTTCTCTTTTCCCTTTCTCTGTCTAATAACCACTTCCTCATTTGCTGATGGAGAAAAATATATGATGCTTGTTGGCTGAGCAGCTTCATTGATTTTCTCATTCTCTTTGCTTTCCATGACATTATTTGCATGTCTAGTCATTGGCTTCCTTCGCTGAAATATAAAACCAGCATCATCACCTGCAAAATCTATTTTCTTAGCATTCTTACCTTTCTCCATCTTTCTTCCACCATCTACAATGTCTTCAGCTTGAACAATGGGTGACTCTTCAATGTCAATTCCATGAAGGATATCCTCCAGATTTCCTTTAGCCAATGTCTAGATTATAGTGACTCTCTTCCTGCCTTATTTGCTGACTAAATGCTTATGTTTTGCAGGTGTTTCTTTAGGTGTGTCAGTCTCTTGCAAAGGTTATGTTCCCATGTTCACTGGTTCTGTAGGAGATGATCTATTTTCTTCTTCAACTTCTTTTGACACAGCTGGTGATGAAGTAGTTCTAGGTTTTGAGGCTTTCTTTGGAGTGACCACATTAATTTCATAACCACTCATGAACAACAAAGAAATCACATCTCTCTCTAACCTTCTCAATTCTTCCAACACTAACAGCTTAATTAGACCATGATGAAAAAGAGATGTCTCATTGCCCTCAGTCATAATTTAAACCTTATCTGACATTTTCCCTAGACTTCTGTATAAATAGAAAGGCAATTCAAGTGATCTCTTACCTACAAAATGCAGAAGAAGTCTGAGATGGTATGAGTAGACCATGTGAAACCTTACTTCACAGGTAAAGTATTTTTGGATGACCATCAACAATTTTTCATAATTCTTCTTCATAAAACTCCTAGGGATAGAATTTTTCAAATCAACTTCACTATGTTCTTGCTTGATAAACTCTTTAAAATCCTATATTGTGAATTTGATACCTTTAAACCAATATTCACCACCTCTATGGATTCCTGTAGTTGATGATATACTCTCTAGTGTCACTATAAGGTTCAGAATTCCAACCTTTGATGTTGTTCCTGTGAAGCTGGTGGAAAAATCCTTTGAAACCTGTAAATGAAAGCCTGGCAACCTCTGGCAGAATTGCAAGCAACCAGTCCTTCTGAAAACCTCCATAATAGTGGGGTATTCATTGAATAATTTCATATCCATGGGCTCATACTTATGAAAATGGCCACCTTTATTCGTTTTCTTTCTTGCAACCATGAATGCTTTGTAGTCTTCACTGGCTCACTTGTTGATGACACCTGTAGAATTCAAATTTTCCCGCATCCTGCTCGGCTCGATGAAGCAACTCTCCAAGGATCGACTTACATGCAAGGATAAACCACAATATGAAAAAATCCTAATTGAGGTGAGGTTTAAAATTTTAATTTACAACTCGAGCTTCAATCATAACACATGCAAGAAAAAAGGGTAATGATGACATCAAAAACGACTATGTACATTTCAATTTTATCATAACAACCTTGAATGAACTCCAACTTTACTGCTCTAATAAGAAATTGACACCTCATACAACTCTGACAATCCAGGATAGAAAACAAATTTTCGTAGCGAAAACAGTTAGACTTCTGACAGATTCGCTACGAAACTATTGGGCAGTTTCGTAGAAAAATCTGTTATTTTCCTGTGTAAAATGCTATGAAAATCTGAAAAACTGACAGGTGTGCCCTTTTGGGTTTAAATGTATGGGGAATGAAAATTGACATGATATGGGACTGATTTTACTGAAATGGCATAAATGGAGGTGATCATAATGTTGGCCACCTATAAAATTGGTTCTATCAAAAGGTGGCCAAAACATTTTTTAGCCTTCAAGAAACAGTTTCATTGCCAAAATGTTATCTCTTGAAGCCTCTTGAAGACCTCATGCCCTTGTCTAAAACTCTTCACTATTGTTTCCCTTCAGAACTCAGAAATTCTGTTAAAAGTTCCATGAGGAAAGACTGTTGCGAAATCCCCTTTCTCCCCTTCCTCCACTCAGAAACTAACCTTCATTTTTACTCTCTTTTTTCCCATCATTTTCCTCTATTTTCCATTTTCCTCATCTCCCCTTCATAAAATCTCCTTTGCAGAGTTTAAAAATCCTTTCTAACTCTGCCGAAAACCTCAAATCCTTTTAAAAACCATGGAAAATCCATAAAAATTTTCCTTTGTTTTATTACAGGCTTAAGCCCCCTCAGGCTAAGCCTTAAACCACTTCCCCTCCATGTGCCCCAGCGTTAGAACCAAGTGTTAGCCATCCAAGCGCTAATCGCATCGCAAGTTTCAAATGGTTAGATTGAAAGACCGGGCTTGACAATTCCGATGCGATTGGCCCTTTATATATACGCCCCGGGCATATTATATTTCACAGAGACTGAAAGGCCCCACAATCATGCACCTATCCATATTATTACATACATATTCCGCCCGACAGCAAAACTTTGTTTATATTGAAAATTTTTGTTTTCATGAAGTATTAAGGTTTTCCGCCATGTATGATAAAAAAAAATCTCCGCCATTGATCTTGAGCTGATCAAACGGCCTGTGCAATATCACATTGTAAATGTTTGATAGGCACGTTTCCATTGCATGCCACCTCCGATTACGATGGCCTGGTCACGCAATCGCATTGGCCCTCCCCAATCGCACAATCGCATCGGCCCTCCCCGATCGCGCAATCGCATCGGAAATTTTCGTTACACCCTCCCTCTTTCCCCCACCAATTGCGATCCTCCGATTGGATCTGGACTGACCACGTGTACAGATCGGATGGCCCAGATATTTTCCGTACAATTTCATCTCCTTTCGCCTTTTCCACTTTATGTTTTCGACTAATCCCCACCGTCGATCTCCGCGCGGTCAAAGGCTCTGATTTATTCTCTTCCTCCACTCCCCTTTGACCGCCTCTAATTAATTCCAACTGTTGGATGATGCCATCCGACGACCCTTCTCTCTTCCCATGCCCTCTGAGGCAGTTTAACCCAAAACGCAGGATTTCTTAATTGGTTTCATGTTTTGCAAGTGATTAATGGTTTTCCATTATAAATGAAAGAAAAGCCGAAGGCTGGGTAGGACGATTCCTGTGCCTTTGATTCATCAAAGGGAACCATTCGTTGGGCTTAAAATCCACATCTCATCAATGTTTCATGAGGCATTGATGCCATATAAGCCCTACGCGGCGTGCACATCAACAAGACACAACAATACATAAAATAAGCAAAGAGTATCAGTGTTTAAAGATCTAAGCCAAAGCATAAACTCATGTTTGAAGATTTCCTAGCACAGTTTGAAGGATTAAGGCACACATTCAGAAAATCAAAAGCCTAAATCCACAGATAAAGACATCATAAAGACCAGAAGACACAGGATGAGCCTCATTAGACCTAAAACACAGATCTCAAGTAACTCAAAGGTGTTTTAGGAAGAGACGAAGACATTTTTCGATCCGAGAAAGCCTCCACCACCACGAGCAGAGGCCAATTGAATCCTCTCCAACTCCTAAAGGCACCTGCAGCCTCACAGAAATCAAAGAAGGCTTAGTCATTACCTGAACAAGAGGTGTTTTCTTGAAGACAGCTGAACAATTAATACAAATCAAAGATCTTATCTCTAATTGTCGGCAAAACTATTTTCAAAGATTAAGAATAGCCCATAAACAAATATTTTCAATCATTAGGCCTCGGGGAGTAGAAACAGAGTTACTTCAACATGACACAGAACCTCAAATTCAACAAAAGCTCCCACCAAGCTTAATCCTAAGTGTAAATCAATTAATGCAGATAAACATCTGTATATTCTTCATCGAGCCCCTCAAAGGCCGAGAAGTCATCAATCTGTATTAATTGACCCAGGAGATCTTTTACCAGATCCCACCTCCTCATTATTCTATAAATACTTCTGTAGAAGATGAGAAATTGTTGGTCTCGGGACATCTGAACACATGTAATAGTTTTCTGAAGCTACTGAGGCCCTATTTGCAAGTTGAAGATACATAAGCTGATATGAGAAGTCTGAAGTTGTAGAGACCCACTGGGCTTGTTGATTGTAACTGGTTTGAACATCAAATACAAGCTACTGATTCATGGGATCCTGATTTATGTTAATGGTGATGTGTTCTTCACTGTCAATTGTTATTTTCTTTAATTTTTTCTCTCTGTCCACTTTCTCTGATAAAGAACAACAAATGTAGAGCTAGGATTTACTCTCAACAGTACCCTACTCTTACTGAAAGCTTTATTTCTCTGTTTTCTTCATTCGAAAGTTCTCTTTAAAGAGTATATTGAAGCAGGTTGGTTTCAAAGCACTTGCCTGATCTAGACTGCTCTTTGTGATTGTTATCTGTGTTTTTTTTATAGAATACGCTGAAAGTAGGGTATTTTGAAAGTACTCACCTGATCTTAAGCTATTCCAACTTTTTTTAAATTATTTCCTAACTGAAAGTACTTCAATGCAGGCTGGTTTAAAAGCACTTACCTAATCTCAGAAAAATTTTATGTTTTTCTTAAGTACATGTCGAAGCAAAATAGTTTGAAAGCACTTATTTGATCTTTAGGCTATTCACCATTCTTCATTTGTTTTTTTCTCCACTTTTTATCTGTTTCATTCCATAAAATCAACTTAAGAGATCCTTTTGACATAAGTGACTTGCCCCATGAATCCTTCTTGAACCTTGATGTCCAATTAAAATCCTCCTATGACTCCATAGCCCAATGGGTTTAAACTGTCTTTGCCTCTTCTGTCATCCGAATCATTCCTTCATTTTCATACATATTCACCCTTTATTTTGAACTTCCTTCACCTTCATCATGTCTTTGCCCAACCAAAAAACAAACATACAAAACCCATGCCCTTCATAACTAGCCTAATTTCACATTTCATGTTTTAAAGATCACATCTTTAAACTCATTCATAGAGAGATCCCTCTCTGGATTCAGGAGGGCTATATCCTTGAATCCCAAAGTGGTTTGATGTTGTCTTATCTTTTGGTTTTGCTGATTTTTCCAAAACATAGGAACCCCAACATAATAGCGACTCCACTGGGGAATATTTTGAGTTCATAGTTGCTTGGCCAGCTTTTATAAACTCCATAGTTTTCCATACAACCACAGAAACTCAGAAAACCCAAAAATATTTAAAATTGGTAGTCAATAAACATGGTAGTGGACCATAAAACCTTTTACCTCCAAAAGAGCTAAAAACTTCCACTTGGCGACTCCAAAATCCTACAGACCTTAAGCCTCCACTGGGAGGACCCGTAATTATTATAAAATCATTCAAACTTAGTAAGAGGGCTTTAGGATTAAAGTTTTCTTAGCAAGAGATTAGTTAAACCTCTCAAAGATTGTCATATCTGGTTAACACCTTTCTTGTTTAGTTGGGTCTGAAAAACACAGTGTAGTGGCTTCTAGAAAGATTCATACTAGAGCTCACCCTGACCCAAACTTGCCTAAGACAGTTGATAACCTTGAAATATTACTTAGGAAGTCTCCTGAGATAAAATTTTCAGTTGTTTTCAAATCATCCTTGAGAGCTAATTCAGTTCCTGAAAATCTTGCGGCTCTACATCAATCACAAGTAGATCTAAGAAATCCATTTATAACACGATCACTCGACGATTTAGATCAGCTAGATTCAGAGTCTTCACTTTCATCCCCGGAACAAAGTGAACATCCTAGTAGTAGAGAAACCACACCACCTGATTTGCATTTCCTTCTCAATTTAGGTGTTTCTCATCCAAGATCAGCTCAGCAATATATCCCTGGTCCATCCACATCTGTTCATCCAACATCCTCTGTCCACACCACTCCACTCCAGCCCACTATCCCTTTTGTTAATCCATCTCTTGTGAATCCACCTCGACCTTCAATCATGGTAGCATGGTATGCCCCCTTGGTGCTGCCCCAACCTTTAGCTCCTTTACCTAATGAATATCAGTCTAAGATTCCTCATTTCATTAGTAAATAATCCACCACTGCTCAACACCATGTAGATAGAATGGGAGATGCCTTTGACTACATGGAAATAGAGGATGAAACAATTAATATGAGGATCTTCGCTCAGAGTTTAGGAGGAGAATTGAAGAAGTGGTTTAAAGCTTTTCCTCCTAATAGCATTAATGATCTTCCCACCTTACATCAAACTTTCATAAACAAATGGGAAGTTAGAAGTAACCCTCTCCAAATCCTAGCCGAATATAAGAATCTTAAAAGAAATCCAGGAGAGAGTGTTCAGGACTACTCTACGAGATTTAACAGTATCTGCAATGCTCTTCCACCACACATGAAACCTCCCTAAGGAATGGCCCTAGTAAAATACCCTGAAGGCTTTGATGTTGATATGGCCTACTAGCTTAGGGGGAGAGATTATAATACATTGGAAGACATGCAGAAAGGAGCAGTGAGTGTTGAGGCAAACTTGATTGAGAAAAGAACCAGAATGAGGGCTGAGAAAAAGGTGACCTATAGGGACGACAACACAGCTTCTGCATCTGATCCCAAATATGATAGTCTAGCCAAAACCATGGAAAGACTGGGAAAAATGGTAGAAAATTTGACTATCCAAGTCAGTAATCAAAACAGGAACCAAAATCAAAACCAAAACTTTAGGAGAAATAACCCCACAAATAGAAAAAGAGACTCTGATCAAAAGGTCATCCCTCCATTCCAAGATAACTTCCTTGATGAGGATGAAGGAATAATAGAGGAGTCAGAGGAAACTAACATGAATATTATGGATGTGGATGAACTAGACCATACCTTTCCCCCAGAATAAAACCAGGCCTCGTACTCACAATGGAATGAGGAAGGGTTGGAAACTGAGGAATATAGGTTAGGATTCGAAAGTGCCATCATGCAGGTCCGAGAAAAATATGACCTCAGGAGCAAGAAGAACATAGATGATCCCAAACCAAAGGCCTCTGAGATTACCATTACGAAAAAGCCTGGAAGGATTCCTAAAGTGATTCCTGAAAGCAGTAAATCAACAGCTGAGAATTCTGGTAAAAACAAAGATAAGGATATCCAAACCAGTGAAAAATCAAGTCAAGAACCTAGCAGCACTAGCATTGCACCTAATTCTCTTGATAAAACCACTTTGAACATTGCACACATTGAAAATCAGTAACCTGATATTACTAATAAAATGGTGCCCAACAAGACAAAATTAAACCTTTCAAAGAGTCAGTCTTCTTTTAATTTGGAAAGTGAGATTGCCAAAATTAAAAATTTTGTCCCTCTCATTGAGTTGGCCACCCAGGATGTATATAAGAGTCAGATTTTGAAAGCTTTGAACTTAGCAGAAAATATTGACACCGTTAATTTGAATGACAAGCAACTGGCTCTCTTGTTTGGCCCAAAAATTGAAGGGAAATTTCAAGAAGGGGTAGTACCTCCTTTCTATGTTAGCCTCAATATCCATGAAAAAATCCTACATAATGCTATGCATGACTTTGGAGCCTCACACAACCTTATGCCAAAGGTGATAATGGAAAGGCTAGGACTAGAAATAACCAGACCTTATAAGGATTTATATTCTTTTGACTCTAGCAGAGTGAAATGTCTTGGCCTAGTCAAAGACCTTTGTGTGAATTTGACTCAAATCCCAACCAAGTGCATGATTATGGATGTTGTGGTGGCTGATGTGCCTCCTAAGTATGCATGTTGTTGTCAAAATCATGGGGTACCAAGCTGCAAGGTACAATGCAGATGGATGGGACATATGCCACTATCCCCGTCTTTTTCCAGCTTAGAAGACTATACAGAGAGGCACACATGAAATTCATGGTTAGTAGCCTAGAAAAGCCTGAAAATTATCCCATTTACTCTGTCCATATAGACCTAGATTCGTTTATCCTTTACAACAATGAATCCATATATAATCCAGAGCTAGAAGACAGCGACTCAGACAACCAGTTAGAGGCCCCAAATCTAGAAATAATGGCAGTTCTAGATATGGAAGAAAACGGGAGAGAAACCTTTGAACAGTGCGTTGAAACAATAAACCAGAGTGAACTAAGCCAAGATGGCAAACAACAAACTACCCGTCACGCTGAACTCTATGAAAATATTGAGGAACGAGACCCATCACGACATGCTACGGATCACAGAACAGAACATAATGATGAACAAGGCAATAGGGATGAAAACGATGTTAACCCTACAAACAATTCCTTATCGTGCATGAACTTCAATGGTTCTTGCACTAAAAGGAGTGCAAAAGCTGGGGTATGGTTGGTCGAAACTGAAAACAATTACTCCCAGAGCCATGCTTTCAAGCTATATTTCAAATGCACTAACAACATTGCAGAGTATGAGGCTCTCATCCTAGGACTGCGTCTATTGAAAGAACTAGGAGCCAAGAAGATAATAGTTCAGGGAGACTCAGAATTAGTCATCAAACAACTAAATGGAGAGTATGTCGTTAAGCATCCTAGACTAAGGATATACCAAAATAATGCCATATATTTCCTGAACACATTTACAAAATATGGGCTTGTGTTTGTCCCAAGGAGTCAAAATATAATTGCAAACGGATTGGCCTGCGTTGCTAGTAAATGCCAGGAATCACCTAGTGAAAAACAGATCATCATTCGTACAAAATATAGACCTGCAGTGCTAGATAATGAGAAATATTGGCAGGTCTTTGAGGGCGACATGCAGATAGAGGATTTCCTGCTTTGCAGGAACGACTTTGAATTATCTAATCCATATTCTAAATCTGATGAAAATTGCCTAAAAAAAGAGCCCCGTGAAGAAGAAAAACCATTTGGTCCTGTAAAAATCAACATGTTAACTAAAAAACTTGGAACTCATACTGAAGAGTATGAGGACACAAAAAACAAAGACATTGAGGTACTTCCATCAAAAGAAAAGAGCATACCTAGGGGGCTAGCACCATTAGAAGACCTTTTTTATTTTAACGACGTAGCAAAGAAACCCACTGTAGAATACACAGAGTCTGATGTCGAGGAATGCAATGTAGGCACCGAGGATAAGCCTAAAATGATTAAAATAGGTAGGTCCTTGATAGTAAACATGAAAAAGAAATACATTAACTTGCTTAAAGAGTTTGTTGATGTATTTTCCTGGAGCTATGAAGACTTAAAAGCCTACGATATAGAAATCATCTAACACAAGATCCCATTGAAAGAAAACCAAAAACCCTTTAGGCAAAAACTGCGTCGAATTAGTCCAATACAGCTGCCTCTAGTGGAAAAGGAAATCAAGAAAATGTATGAGGCAGGAATCATTGTGCCTGTAAGGTTTTCATATTGGGTTTCTAACCTTGTAGCTGTGAGGAAAAAGATAGGAGAAATCAGAATGTGCATTGATTTTAGAAACCTTAACAGAGCCTCCCTAAAGGACAATTACTCTTTACCCAAAATGGAACACATCCTACAAAGGGTAGTTGGTTCAAAGAGGATTTCTCTGTTAGATGCTTTTTCAAGGTATAAACAAGTTTTAGTACTCCCAGAAGATCAACTCAAGACAGCTTTCACCACTCCTTGGGGCACTTTCATGTATGTGAAAATGCCTTTTGGATTAATGAATGCTGGGGAAATCTTTCAAAGGGCCATGGAAATTTAATTTTCAGAGGAGATAGGGCACTTCATTGTAATTTACCTTGATGACATAACAGTCTATTCCAAATCTGATGAAGAACACCTTAAACATCTAAGAAAGGTCTTTGAAAAATGCAGAAGATTTGGGCTATCTTTAAATCCCAAAAAGACTTGGCCTAGAAGAGGGTAAACTTCTTGGCCATATTATATCAGAAAAGGGAATTAAAATAGATCCAAAAAGAGTTTAGGGAATACTACAGATTAGCCAACCAAGGAACATAAAGGAATTGTGGTCCTTTATTGGAAAAAATAACTTCTTAAGGAGGTTTATTCCCAACTTAGCAGAGCTCCTTAGAAACATGACTAATATGCTCAAAAAAGAAGTAGGAGTGAAGTGGACTGTAGAAGCCAAAAGATCCTTCAAATTGGTAAAACATGCACTCACCCAGGCACCAGTCCTAATCAGCCCAGGCTTTTCAAAAGATTTCCTTATTTTCTCCTTTTCCTCAGAACATACCATGGCTGCAGCCCTGTTGCAGAAAAACCCAAAGGGACAGGAACAGCCTATTTCTTTTTTCAGCAAGGCTTTAAGGGATGCAACCTTGAAGTGTAACATAATGGAAAAACAGGCCTATGCTTTGGTAAATGCATTAAAAGACTTCAGGGTGTATATTCTACATTCCCACATCATTGCTTATGTGCCTAACATAGTGGTAAAAGACATCTTATCACAAGACCTTGATGGATAGAGGGGCAAATGGATTGTTGTAATATTAGAGTATGATTTGGAAATCAAACCCACAAAACTCATTAAAGGTCAGGGCTTGGCTCAATTATTGGCTGAATCTAATCTACAAGCCCTTGGAATTAACATGGTAGATGCCTTGGATGAACAACAAGAATTACCTGCTCCCACTGTGGAAGAGCAGTTCCAAAACTCACCTTGGTATGCTGACATCTTGTATGTACTTACAAATATTAATGCTTCTCCTGATTTATTAAAAATGAAGGCAAGGTTTTTTAAAGTTCAAAGCCAGGAATTATTGCATTTTAAATGAATGTTTATATTGGAAAAATGCTAATGGTTTATTGCTTAAATGTTTGCCTGAAGTTGATGCAGAGAAGATCAAGCATGAATTCCATGAAGGAGAGTGTGGAGGTGATCTCTACTGGAAAACCACAGCCAATAAAATCCTTAGAGCTGGCTATTACTGGCCCACCCTCTTCCAAGATTTCCATAAAATGATAGTTTCCTGTCACAAGTGCCAATTTTTTGAGGGAAAAAGAAAACTCCTTCCTTTACCATTACAACCTACCACTGTTGAAGCTCCTTTTCAACAGTGGGGCCTAGATTTCATAGGAGAAATCCATCCTGCTTCATCTTCCCAACACAAATGGATTCTCACAACCATTGATTACTTCACAAAGTGGATAGAGGCCATCCCTTCTAGGAATGCCACAAATTTTGTCATTATAAAATTTCTTGAAGATCATATCCTGTCTAGATTCGGCTGCCCTAGGAAGATTATTACTGATAATACTACTACTTCTGGTTCCAAAAAGATGATTGATTTTTTTCATAGGTATCAGATTACACTTGGTCATTCTACTGCTTATTACCCTCAAGGTAATGGGCTAGCAGAATCATCAAATAAAAGTTTGGTGACCATCATCAAGAAGCTACTTGAGGAAAATAAAAAATCATGCCATAACAAGTTGGTGCATGCTTTGTGGGCAGACAGATTGACCACAAAGAAGTTCATTGGAATGTCCCCTTACTAGCTTGTTTATGGAGCAGATGCAGTGTTTCCTACCAGCCTAGGCGTACCGGTGATAAAATTAGTCCAAGAAATACAGTCAGAAGAGGACAACATGATAAGGAGGATAAATCAAACAATACATCTCCAACAGACAAGGGAAGAGGTCTACAACAGAGCTCAAAAGGTGCAAGAGAACATAAAGAAGTTGTTTGACAAGAGAACAAAGCTTGTGACTTCAATATTGGAGACAAGGTACTCAAGTGGGAATCCAAAAGAGAAGATAATGGTAAACATGAAAAATTTGATAGTTTGTGGCAAGGTCCTTACATTATTCAGTCCACCATTGGTCCAAATGCCTTTTTTATGCAAGATTTTGATGGCACAGATCTGTTTTGGGGTCCTGTCAATGGCAGGGTGCTCAAGCATTACTACTACTGAGTTCAATTTTAAAGCTTTCATTTCTATTGTAAATACCATTGCTTTGTTCATTTTCACAAAAGGAAAAAATACAAGAACAATAAAAGATTAGAAAAGAGGGTAGATTGTAAAAAACAATAAAGGTATAGCCCCATATCAAAAAAGAGAAATAAATTTTGAAATTGTGCAACCTTAAATGCCGCTCCTGAAAAACACACTTTTAGTTAGTCAAACAACCTAATCTTGACTAATTAGTTTTAAATTTACTGCTGATAGGATAGTGAATTTGATTTGCCAAACTGTTTAAACTTGGCTTATCAGTAGATAGATTAGGATATAAATTAAAGGTTCATACTTGCTCAAAACCTGAACCTAAGTTTCCAAGCAAGAATTGACTTTAATCTATTTTTAATTCTGAGTCAAAACAGAGGTAAATCTGGTTCTAATCAACTCAAAATCTGAACCAGTCAGACAAAGAAGGAACAATTCAAACAAAAGTAAAAACAGAATTGTAAAGAGAAGAGAAGGCCATGATGAGAAACTTTCAGATATTAAGCCTTCCATTTTTTTCTAAAATTTTTTGCAAAATAAATATCTATGTGCAGCTTGTTTTTTATGCCATAGATCACAGCAAGTCAAACATCTTAATCTTGACTTGACTGTTTTTAAATTTCGATTGTAGAATTTAGAGAATAAAATCTATTGGACAATTTAATCCCAATAGATGGTAGATTAGGTAGAGAAACATGTGAACTTAACTGCTTAATCTGAGTTCATGGAGAGATAAGGAGTAGAAATAGATTAGATTTCCTGTTTTTCAAAAGAATAAAATGTTGTAAAAGAGTTTGCCGATCCAAGTGCACTCTAATGAAGAAAAAATGTTAGATCAGTAGGATTGGGTAGGTAGAAAGCTAGTTGATGAATATCCATTGTTTTTCTTGGCTGCTAATATGTTTTCAGAAAAAAGAAGATCATCCAAGCAAAGAAGGCAACCCAATGGATGAGGCACTGATCAGCCTCCCAAAGAAATGAAGGTCTGAAGTTCTTGATGCCTTCAAGAAGGCACCATCCCCAAGTGGAGCCACTGTTGGCCACCTATAAAATTGGTTCTATCAAAAGGTGGCCAAAACATTTCTAGCCTTCAAGAAACAGTTTCATTGCAAAAATGTTATCTCTTTAAGCCTCTTGAAGACCTCATGCCCTTGTCTAAAAATATTCACTACTATCTCCCTTTGGAACTCAGAAATTCTATTAAAAGTTCCATGAGGAAAGACTGTTGCGAAATCCCCTTTCTCCCCTTCCTCCACTCAGAAAGTAACCTTCATTTTTACTCTCCTTTTTCCCATCATTTTCCTCTATTTTCCATTTTCCTCATCTCCCCTTCATAAAATCTCCTTTGCATAGTTTAAAACTCCTTTCTGAACTCTACCAAAAACCTGAAATCCTTTTAAAAACCATGGAAAATCCATAAAAAATTGCCTTTGTTGTATTACAGACTTAAGCCCCCTCGGGCTAAGCCTTAAACCACTTCCCCTCCATGTGCCCCAGCATTAGAACCAAGCGCTAGCCATCCAAGCGCTATTCGCATCGCAATTTTCAAATGGTTAGATTGAAAGACTGGGCCCGACAGTTCCGATGTGATTGGCCCCTTATATATACGCCTCGGGCATATTATATTTCACAGAGACCGAAAGGCCCTGAAATCGCACACCTATCCATATTATTACATACATATTCTGCCCAACAGCAAAACTTTTTTTATATTGAAATTTTTGGTTTTCATGAAGTATTAATGTTTTCCGCCATGTATGATAATAAAAAAATCTCCATTGTTGATCTTGAGCCGATCAAATGACCCACGCAATATCGCATCACAAATGTTTGATAGGCGTGTTTCCATTGCATGCCACCTCCAATTGTGATGGCCCGATCGTGCAATCGCATCGGCCCTCCCCGATCACGCAATCACATCGGCCCTCCCCGATCACGCAATTGCATCGGTGATTTTCGTTACACCCTCCCTCTTTCCCCCACCGATTGTGATCCTCCAATTGGATCTGGACCGACCACGTGTCCATATCGGACGGCCCAGATCTTTCCCGCATGGTTTCATTTCCTTTCGCCTTTTCCACTTTATGTTTTTAACTAATCCCCACCGTCGATCTCCGCGCGGTTGAAGGCTCTAATTTATTCTCTTCCTCCACTCCCCTTTGACTGCCTCTAATTAATCCCAACCATTGGATGATGCCATCTGATGGCCCTACTCTCTTCCCACGCCCTCTGAAGCAGTTTAACCCAAAACACAAGATTTCTTAATTGGTTTCGTGTTTTGCAGGTGATTAATGGTTTTCCATTATAAATGAAAGAAAAGCCGAAGGCTGGGAATGACGATTCTTGTGCCTTTGATTCATCAAAGGGAACCATTCAATGGGCTCAAAATCCACGTCTCGTCAATGTTTCATGAGGCATTGATGCCATATGAGCCCTGTGCGGCCTTCACATCAACAAGACACAGCAATACATAAAATAAGCAAAGAGTATCATTGTTAAAATATCTAAGCCAAAGCAGAAACTCATGTTTGAAGATTTCCTAGCACAGTTTGAAGGATTAAGGCACACATTTAGAAAATCAAAAGCCTAAATCCATTGATAAAGACATCATAAAGACCGGAAGACACAGGATGAGCCTCATTAGACCTACAACACAGATCTCAAGTAACTCAAAGGTGTTTTAGGAAGAGACGAAGACATATGTCGATCCGAGAAAGCCTCCACCACCATGAGCAGAGGCTAATCAAACCCTCTCCAGCTCCTAAAGGCACCTGCAGCCTCACAGAAATCAAAGAAGGCTTATTCATTACCTAAACAAGAGGTGTTTTCCTGAAGACAACTGAAAAATTAATACAAATCAAAGATCTTATCTCTAATTTATCGGCAAAACTATTTTCAAAGATTAAGAATAGCCCAGAAACAAATCTTTTCGATCATTAGGCCTCGGGGAGCAGAAACAGAGTTAATTCAACATGACAAAGAGCCTCAAAGTCAACAAAATATCCCACCGAGCTAAATCCTAAGTGTAAATCAATTAATGCAGATAAACATTTGTATATTCTTCATCGAACCCCTCAAAGGCCAAGAAGTCATCAATCTGTATTAATTGACCCAGGAGATCTTTTACCAGATCCCACCTCCTCATTCTTCTATTAATACTTCCATAGAAGATGAGCAATTGTTGGTCTCGGGACATCTGAACGCATGTAATAGTTTTTTGAAGCTACTGATGCCCTGTTTGCAAGTTGAAGATACATAAGCTGATATGAGAAGTCTGAAGTTGTAGAGACCCACCGGGCTTGCTGATTGTAACTAGTTTGAACATCAAATACAAGCTGTTGATTCATGGGATACTGATTTATGTCAATGGTGATGTGTTCTTCACTGTCAATTGTTATTTTCTCTAATGTTTTCACTATGTCCACTTTCTCTGATAAAGAACAGCAAATGTAGAGCTAGGATTTACTCTCAACAGTACCCTACTCTTACTGAAAGCTTTACTTCTATGTTTTATTCATTCGAAAGTTCTCTTTAAAGAGTATATTGAAGCAGGTTGGTTTCAAAGCCCTTTCCTGATCTAGACTGCTCTTTTTTATTGTTATCTGTGTTTTTTTATAGAATACGCTGAAAGTATGGTAGTTTGAAAGTACTCACCTGATCTTAAGCTATTCCAACTGTTTTTAAATTATTTCCTAACTGAAAGTACTTCAATGCAGGCTGGTTTAAAAGCACTTACCTGATCTCAGAATACTTTTATGTTTTTCTTAAGTACATGCTGAAGCAAAATAGTTTGAAAGCACTTATTTGATCTTTAGGTTGTTCACTGTTCTTCATTTGTTTTGTTCTCCACTTCCTATCTGTTTCATTCCATAAAATCAACTTAATATATCCTTTTGACATAAGTGACTTGCCCCATGAATCCTTCTTGAAACTTGTTGTCCAATTAAAATCCTCCTATGACTCCATAGCCCAATGGGTTTAAACTGTCTTTGCCTCTTTTGTCAGCCGAATCATTCCTTCATTTGCATACATCTTAACCCTTTATTTTGAACTGCCTTCACCTTCATCATGTCTTTTCCCAACCAAAAAAAAAACAAACAAAACCCATGCCCTTCATAACTAGACTAATATCACATTTCAGGTTTCAAATATCACATCTTTAAACTCATTCATAGAGAGATCCCTCTCTGGATTCAGGAGGGCTAGATCCTTGAATCCCAAAGCAGTTTGATGTTGTCTTATCTTTTGGTTTTGCCGATTTGGCCAAAACATAGGAACCCCAACACATAAAACTTAGGATATGCTAAAATTGCAAAACTTTTCCTATAGCACATTAAAATGGCTTAGGAGACCTTATCCATTTGGTGAGTGATCTATATAACCCTATCAAGAATTTTTTCACAACTTAATGAGTGATAACAAAAGCTATGGTGTGGTCAGGTATAAAGGATATGGTTAGGTACCTATATGGAGATATGTGGAACAAATTAGAATAATGACTCAACAATTTCAATAAGTATTGAATCCTTATGTTGAATGCCATGTATGTCACAGCAAAGGTAATATAACATGAGACTATAGATTCAAATCTAGATGGTACAAAAGAGAAGGACTTCCTATCAATGCTAGTATATGGAGAAGAGATAAAATAGGACCTTGATTAGGTTTGACTCCTCGTATCTAATCCCTCTAAGAAATATTTTTCAATATCATCAATTTTAAAATAAAACTTGAAGAAGAAAATTTATGTATGAGGGAAGTATATGGACTATGACTCTTACATTGATTATCATGAATTGATGATGATGTCTGAAGTGTAAATAAATTATAAGTGAGGTTGGTTATACACATGTTCTATCTATAGGTCTTCAAGATTATGATGATAATAGCAAGCATGCCTGGTTAACATCATATTGGCTCTTACATGAATTATCTCATATGGAAAGAAAGGATAAGTGAGGTAGGCATGTTTTTCGGGAGCAATTAGAAAATGTAGAGATGACAGGTACCATAGATGAAGGAAGCATGGTCTTAGGGGGAGACTTTGAATATCATTGATGAGAAGGAGGTGATTTATATTAGGTTCATAGGAAAATGCATGATATAAGGGGGAGTATAGGAACAATTATGCGTGGCAATGAAAGCATGGTCTTAGGGGGAGAGTCTATTAGAATGTGAACATACCAACATGAAGGCAACGTGATTTGGTCAAGTCCACGGGATCATCAATAAATAGGCTATGGGTAGATACTTATGAAACATCATCATCATGGAAGTTTCAATAGACATCAATAACCCTTTTCCATTGATGTCAAAGGGGGGTAGATTACAAACATTGATACATTAACATTGGCAGAGGAATGAATTTGAGTAGGGAGAGATTACATACTTTGCATTTGAGAAGGGAATGTTTTTGATTGGTTGACATCAATGACCATCAATGTATGAGGGTGTTGCCATGAATGAAAAAGTGGGATATTGTTTCACATAGTTTTTTCATTGATTAAAAGAAGATGCCATTGATGTCGAGGGAAGGTTAGAGAGAACACCAACATCATTCATTATGTCTAAGGAAGAAACATGACTCTCCATGAAGTGGTATGAAAATTGGATCTTTTACAAGATCTCATCACATGAAGATATAGACAATTAAAGTTATTTTAGATTTTGATGTAGTTATGATTTCCAAATGATCCCACAAACTACATGATTTCATAGGTCTTGTCGATACCTTTCCAATGGTATATCCTTCTCTGAAGAATTCCTCTTAGATGATAATTTATGGCTATTTGAAGTTTAGAAGTTATGAAGGGTTCAAGCACTATAGATAAAAAACCCAAACACCAAATTTTTTTAACAAGTGTGAAACTCTTGGGCACATCCATGGTCCATATATCAGATCAACCAAAAATGGTGAGAAAAAAATCATGTTGATTAACACAATTAATAAGTGCACACCTTTTCTGTTAATCCATTGATGATCATAAAAATATAAATGGTGGAATGATGTCAGAAGTGCATGAAGTTTAACATATCCCATTGGTCCAATTGACCATTGACACGTGACAAGATCACGTTAGAGGAAGGGTGGCCCAAACATGTTTCGACACTTAACACAGTTGCATTCTAAAAATATGGTGACGTGGTTGATGTACAACTCCCTTTCCCACTCAATGATGATACAACATCTTGGAAACATGGTGGAAGGTTACCAGGTATGACATGGAAAATATGGAAACATGTGGTAGGACACATGAGTGTGATGATATGGTTCCACTAGGGTTTGCCACATGGTAAGGACAAATGAAAACTTTGCATTGCAAAACACCAAAAAATGAATGGCATGTGGAACCCCTTAGTTTCCAAGTGGTATGATGACATCATGTTGATTTCATCATGTGGGAGAACAAGGACCCTAAAAACATGGTCTTAAGGCATGGTCACATGAAGAGGTCATATTGAAAAATAAGGGGCTAAACTCATGTGTTGTAACAAAAAATCCCCAAATTGCATGAACATATTAATGCAAGGGCATATGGCTCTTGTCATATTTGGTCAAAGTCCTAGGTTTCCAAGCATTACCACTTGGAGTTTTTGGTTGGCCCTCTCAGCACGGGACCACATGGAACCATTATACATACAACACCCTCACCTTCTAAACATACACAAAGTAAATTTTACTTCTCAGTGCAAGTGATTCATTAATCAAAGGTTTTGATTCTAGTGAATATTTTTTATTACGTTTAGTGGAATATGCGACAATTTGGTTACATGCATATTGAGTGACTTGACGATCTAATGAATCTTGGCTACGTTTGAATCAATGAACTATTGGGCCTCATGGGTTGTCCATATGGATATTCGGTGGTAAAACAATAAAATTTTGGAGTTGATAACCGACAAGAAACAATGGGAAACACATTTGGTATAGAGCTCCATTGGGAATTCTGAGGATGTGAGTTCATCCACATCGGTTTATAGGTTTGGAATTACATATATAAGCATTATGTCACATATTTAGTAAATTTCGATGAGTATTTTGTAGATTTGTGATCAAAGAAAGGGAATTCTATAGAAGTATGCCCAAAAAAGGGTCTTTTGTAGAACCCTTAATTTTTATATAGTTTTATATGGTTTTTGTAAGATTTTGGGGTCAATATTGTCCAAATTGAGTTCCAAAAGAAGTTGGACGATTGGGGCTTAGAGATGAATCTAACAATAAGTGTGTGATTTCCTGTTGACACTTATTTGTGTTGATTTTTTTGTATCTCGGATGTACTCCAAGCCCTAGTTTTCGAGGGTTGGAGCTCAAAGTGCCACAGGTGGGCTTGTAGGCTTGAAACCGAAGCTTGGAGTTTTTCACCAATAGATTTTTGGGCCAAAACTGTGATGATATTGTGACATGTGATGGATTAGGATGATAGAAGATGACGAGACAAATCCAACACATTGAGAATCATCCGATTATAAGTTTTCGTTGAAGAGATATGAATTTTTGAAGTTATGTGTTGGGGTTACACTTATGTGTCAAGGTTGGCTTGGTGTAAAATTGACATGGAAAAGTTGTGGAAGCCCCTAGATCATGATTTTTAAGGAGCCCCTCATTTGTGTATAAAAGGAGGGTGAGTGTGAGAGCATTTGAATATCCAAGAAGAATCTTTCATAGTTTAGAGATCAAGAAAGGTTGAGTAAAAGAAGCGCGAGTACAGGAACATGAGTACAATTAAGTGTGAGTGTAGGAAGCACGAGTACAGGAATGGGCGAGTGCAGAAAGCATGAGTATGGGAACACGAGTACATGAACGTGTGAGTGTAGGAAACACCAGTAGAGGAATGCAAGTACATGAATGTGTAAGTGTCAGAATGCATGAGTGCAAGAACATGCAAGTGCAGGAATGCGAGTGTAGGAATGCGTGAGTGCAGGAACCCGCAAGTGCAGGCTGTGAAAGTGAGGATTGAGTGTGTAGGAGACTACACCAGGGTGTCTTAGGAGTTGTGTAGGGGTAAGTATGTGTTGTATTGACGTGTTAAATTTGAATTGATGCTAGTGGATGGTGTCCTAGGAGAGGATAGTTTAGAAGGTTGTTAGCAGCGAAGAGGAAGGGTTTCCTAGGTGGTTGGATGCCCGAACTAGGTGCAGATTCTACAACGTGGACTTGGTCTCTCGTGGACTCTTGGAGGGTAGCGTGATATAGGGCCAGGTGTGGACGAGATTCAACGCTTATGGTCTACTGGAGGATAGTGTGATATTGTCCAAGTTGGTGCCAAAGTGTCGCACCTTATGGACAAAGGTGACTACTAGCCTGGAAGTTGTTGAGCTCAAGGGTTTGATAAACCACAAGCGGGATTGTGGAGCCTGAGACTTGTGTGTGGTGGAGGACTTCTACAACAGATGATGGGAATTCCTCCTAGCCCATGTTCATTGTGAGAGATGGACATATTGTAGTGATAGGTGGCATACCTACGTGCCCTATATGTTGGTCTTCATCATTGCAGTGTAGGAAGACCATAGTGGGTTGAAGTCCCTCAATAGCTGAGGAGTAGCAGTGGGAAGATTGAGAGTTTTTCACAAGTGGAGCTGGGAACAATTCGGCAAGATTCTTGATGTGTTGTGGCCTTGATGGACTGATGCACACCTAGAGGGCAGATTAACAGTCAAAGTTCATTGCCCAGATGGACTTGGAGCATTGATAGAGGTAAGATCTGCAGATTGGGAGCCGAAGGACCGGGCATGTATAGCGTATGCCCGAGAGGAGATGATAGAGTATGCTACAAAAAAATGGTCAAAGTATATTGTTTTGTATCTTTTACTAGTGGATGTATGAGGGTCATTATCCCTGAAATGAGAGCCTTATACTGTTGTATTATATGTTGTTAATATAACAAAGTTGGGTTGAAATTTGTGAAAATTTTTCTATATTTTTTGCATATGTGATTTATTGTTGCTTATATTATACTGTGCAAAGTAGTTCTACTGATAATAGGTTTGGTAGCGTTAGATATTTTAAGACTCTTTCCTAGACCCAAGGTCATGGAAATTCAACATGGTATTAGAGGATATCTGAGCTACTTTGAGGGATAATGAATCAGAGTGTGCAGAGTGAAGAAAATTAGAGGGAGTTATCAGTGTCTAGATCATGGAGCAGAGGGTTCAACTGAAGACATGGAGATGTGGCCTTGATAGATTACATGGCGAGATGGGTTGGGAGTTCTGGTGGATTGGTGGTGAGCCTGGAGAACAATAATTTGTTTTAAGGTAGATTGTTGATCATGGAATTTCATTTATTTTCCATAGATGCTTGGGACATCTCGAGGGTTTCTTTGGCATGGTTGAGATCAGGTTTATCGAGATGGATTCTTGTGATGGATTGGATATTGGCATGCTATAGTCTTCATCAGATCATGGTGGTGCATATTTGAGATTGTAGGATTTTTCACAAGTGGAATTTGATCTAGGAGGATGAGTGCTTGTAGGATTGAGCTAGTGGAGATCATTTAGGCTCATAGGGAGTAGCCATATGGAGGTTTGGGATCTTCAGGTTCAAATGAAATGAAATAGAGGCACTACCAATATTATCGAATTCATCTTTAGGGTATGTTGCAGTGATGGATGCCAGATGGGATAACGTCATCACCATAGATGATGATGGTTACTTCCTAATCTTGGAAGTACCTCCCTCACTAAGAGGGAATGTTGATTTTTGTATAGCTTGGGAGGTACTCCAAGCCCTAGTGTTCGAGGGTTGGAGGTAAAAGTGCCACAAGTGGTCTTGAGGGTTTGACACCCAAGCTTGGGGTTTTTCACCCATCGATGTTTGGGCCAAAACTGTGATGATATTGTGACATGTGATGGATGAGTATGATAGTAGATGACGAGAAGAATCCAACACATCAAAAATCTTCTGATTTTGAGTTTATCGTTGAAGAGATACGAATTTTTGACATTATATGTTAGTGTTACTGTACACTTATGTGTCATGGTCGGCTTGGTGTAAAGTTGACATGGACAAGTTGTGCAAGCCCCTAGATCATGTTCTTTTAGGAGCCCCTCATTTCTGTATAAAAGGAGGGTGAGTGTGAGATCATTTGAATATCCAAGAAGCATCTTTCATAGTCTACCATTAGGGGAATTTTTGAGGTATAAAATGGGCCTCCTAAGGAAATTATAAAATAATAGTGGAAATAATAATAAAAATATTAGAGTACATCATCAAATTTTAGAGGGAAAAAAGAAAAATATACTTTTTCAACTCGTATTTTCAACTTATCTCCCTATGATTTTACTCAAATTTCGAACAAGAACACTCATTAGAGGCAGAATTTCATTCATCATCCAAGGAGTACCCATGTTGCAAAGTTTCGATGGACCCTGCTACACAAAAAATGAGAAATACATGAAAAACATGATTGCAATAATAATGTTTCATGTATTTCTCATTTTTCATGTAGTAGGGTCCATCGAAAGTATGCAACATAGGTACTCCTTGGATGAGGAATTAAATTTTGCATCCAACAGGTACTCTCACTCGAAATGTGAGTAAAAACTTAGGGAGATAAGTTGAATTTTTTTTTAATTAATTTATTATTTTATAATATTTTTACTTTTTTACCCCAAATATGGTGAATCATCCCCCATGGTTTACATCCCCATCTTGAATCCTATGGGTTCTTATAATTTTATTTTGGTTGTACATTTTTCTTAAGAGGCCTATTTTGGACCTCAAAAATTCTCTAATGACATCAAGAAAGGTCGAGTGCAAGAAGCATGAGTACAAGAATGCTAGTATAGGAACACGAGTATAGGAACGCGTGACTGAAGGAAGCGTGAGTACATGAATGTGAGTATAAGAATGCATGAGTGCAAGAAGTGCGAGTACATGAACGTAAGTATAGGAATGCGTGAATGGAGGAACACATGAGTGTAGGAAAGTTTGATTGCAGGAACATGTGAGTGCAGGAATGCACAAGTGCAGGAATGCAAGTGAAGGAACATGAGTGCAGGAACGTGAGTACAAGAATGCGTGAGTGCAGGAACTTGCAAGTGCAGGAAATGAGAGTGAGGATTGAGCGTGTAGGAGACTCCACCAGAGTGCGCAGAAGTTTTGCATTGGTAAGTATGTATTGTATTGATTTGTTAAGTTTGAATTGATGCTAGTGGATGGTGTCCTAGGAGAGGATAGTTTGGAATTTTGTTAACAGCTAAGAGGAAGGGTTTCCTAGGTGGTTGAATGCCCTAACTAGGTGCAAATGCTACAAGGTGGACTTGTGCTCTCATGGACTATTGGGGGGCAGCGTGAGAGAGGACCAAGTGTGGATGAGATTGGGCACTTATGGTCTACTGGAGGAAAATGTGATAGTTTCCAAGTTGGTGCCAAAGTGTGGCACCTTGATGGACAAAGGTGAATGCTATCCTAGCATTTTTTGAGCTCAAGGGTCTGATCAACCAAGAGCAGGATTGTGGATCCTGAGAATTTTGTGTGGAGAATGACTTCTACAATAGATTATGGGAAGTCCTCTTAGCCTGTGTTCATTGTGGGAGACAGACATCTTGTAGTGATAGGTGGCAACCCTCTGTGCCCTATGTTGGTACTCATCGTTGCAGCATAGGAAGAACATAGTGGTTTGAAGTCCTTGAGTAGTTGAGGAGCAATAGTGGGCATATTGAGAGTTGTGAACAATGAGTCTCGATGTGTTGTGGCCTTGATGGATTGAGGCACAACTAGAGAGAAAATTGAGAGTCGAAATTCAGTGTCCAGTTGGACTTAGAGGATTTATAGGGGTAGGAGTTGCAGATTAGGAGCCGAAGGACCAGGCATGTACATGGTAGGACCGAGAGGGCCATTATCCCTGGTATTAGTCGATGTATAAGGGCCATTATTGTTAAATTTGGACAACTAGGTCCAAACTCCATCTTGTGATGCTCAGATGAAGATTCCAATATTTGTATTGGATTCCTCTTTTGGAGAGGTGTAAAATCGATATAAAATTTATTTTAATTTGATGATCAGAACATTTATTTTGAATTTATTATTTATAATAAATTTAAGTGCAGGTCAGCCTTAAGGTTTTACACCCCCAACAAGATGTGTCACACACCTCAATGATGGATATAAATATAGTCAACGTTGGAGATCTTTTCACTCATCTCATCCACACACTTCTCATTGGATACGAGCATCTAAGAAGAAGTTCTCACATGGGAAAAGAACGAAGTAGCTACAGCTAGAAAAAGGATGAAATTTCTGCAGTTAGGGTTTCTGGACGAAATTTTCTGCAGTTAGGGTTTCTGGGCAAGTTTGACCAGCGTTGACTTTGGTCAACACATGGTCCGTTTGAGCTGAAATTTTGTGGAGAGTTCGATTTTTGAAGGTCGTACTCATTGGCACAAAAATCGAGGTCAAAAGGTTGACCAAAGTTGGAGATGCATTGACTTTCTTGTTGCTGCCCTATGTTGACTTTTTCTGGACTGCATTGACTTTTCTGGGGTTGACTTTGAGTTGACTGGATAATTGATTTGAGGACTGTTGTGACACATTTTAGGTTGGCCGACCAAGAATAATTTGTTGGTTGAAGCATCCTGCTGACCGCCGTAACGCACCAACACATTCTCCTGTTTCTGGTTTGTCTTCTATAGATCCACTGGTATGTTCTATCAAAATTTTACTTAACTACTTTTGTGATTGCTGTTATAAAAGTAAAATTGCATCAAGCATAGAACATCTACAAAAATTTACAATTATCCCTAGTACTAGTGGATGTATGAGGTCCATTATCCCTGGTATGGGAGCCCTAGACTATTATATTATATGTTGTTAATATAATGAGGTTGAGTTGAAAATTGTAAAAAGGTGTATATATTCTATGCATATGTGATTTACTGTTGTTTATATTATGTTGTGAAAATTAGTTCTATTGAGATTCTTGGTTTGGTAGTCTCATATATTTTAAGACTCTACCCTAGACCCAAGGTCGTGGAAATTCAACAATTTGATGACCAAAATACCTTTTATATGTTTTGAGAGGCTATGAACATGGTTGAAGTAGTTTTTTAATACATTATGAAAACAAGATCCGAAGAATGGAATGAGTGACCAGATTGATGAATTGGTAGAAACAGATTATGGGTAGAAACATGATAATTGGTAATAATTTTTTAATTGATAGTTTTTGGTAAAATTTATGAAAATTATTGAAGTAACAATGGTTGCAGGTTATGATAATGATTGTAGTTTCAATGATGTCAGGTTATTGCAGTGGCATTGGTTGCAAGTTGTGATAGTCATTGTGGACTATACAGGAATTACAGATTGCAAATTGTACTTATGATTCCACGATACATGATGATGGTGGATCCATTTGAAAATGGTATGAAATATAGCTTCACAAGGAAGTTGGAGAAGGAGGTGGGAGAACCCACTGGGTTGGAGCCTTAATCAGGTTGAAGCCTAGAGTAGGTTGGAGCATACTCATTTTTGAGGTTGGAGCCCACTCTTCATTGAGGTTGGAGCCTCCATCAAGTTGTGGCCATGAACATTGTTTGCATTTTTTTGACGTTGGTGCCTCAATCAAGTTGTAGCCTACCACAAGTGGAAACTTGCATTTCTTGAGGGTAGTTGCCTCCAATAGGTCATAGCCTATGATTCTATGTCATGAATTTAAAATACAGAGGAAGAATATTTGTGGCTTTCTCCCGTATGGGTTTCCATGTAAAATTTTTGGTCTCTTTGTGATGTGATGGTTTCTTGATATGTTATTAATGTGATGGTATCCTGATGATGCACTGTTATAGTTGATGATATGATTCTTATGATTCATTTCTATATGGTTGTTTTATTACGAATATTTGTGAAATAGTAAAAATGATCTCACACTGATTCACCCCCCTCCTGATGTGTCCTTTGGGCCAATAGTACAAGATCCAAGGAAAGATTTATCAAAACATGACTGAGAGTTTAAACATGTAGATCAATTGAGGAAGAACTTGTTTTATGTACGCAATATTTCTATGTGCATATTATGTCTGGAAGGTTGGAAAGTTTGTATTTTTGAAGATAAGCTTTATTCATAGGCATATCTATAACGATATTTATCTAGAGAATAATTTGAAGTGGATGGTGGTGAGATAGAAATGGAGGTTACTTGGCTCATCCAATTTGTGACTTTTATAGGAAACAAATTCATAGAGACAATGAATTTTAATTGCACATGTCAATAGATCAATATACTTGCCACATATGAGAACAAAGGCACCTCAACCACTTTGATTATTATTATAATTCCAGTGATATATAGGAACACTTTAGTTAAGAACACTCCCTATGTGAAAATGTTTATTTCCTTGAAAAATGTTTTTTTGTTTTTACATTTGAAGCATAGTTGAAGAGGAATAATGCAATTGAGTATGCTGGAAATATTTCTCCGTCTCAAAGCAATGTTGCACTACAAATTCCTTTTAGTTTTCAATATAGGCACTAATGTAGTGAGTGTGGATCTCAATGAGTTTCCATAGGACAAGGAAAAAATATGATTAATAGAATTTTTTCAGTTAATCCATCCAACAATGAAATTCTTGATATACATAACACCATTCAAGAATCCACATTGATTGAAATTGCTGAGAATTTAAATCCTGGCAAAACCCTGATCCTGTAGTCTTTGTATCACTAGTCAAAATGTTGGCAATATCTTTGTGATCAAATTCTAATGATTCAAAGCATAGCTCTATATATTGATCATGCAGATGTTATACAAACTACAATCATTCATTCTTCATGGGAAATTGGATTGAAAATTAGTTACCAAAAATTATAGGATACATGGAAATCATATTGATGCCACACCACTCAACATTAGTGGGTGGTGCATCACACATTAGCTCTTTAGCAGTACTCACCATCCTTATGTAATAGTGAAATGCAATGAACTAATGTAATTTGCAAGCCAATTTTCATAAGATGTGATACAATGTAGGGTGATTGGTCAATGGGATAATGAAGTGTCACAATGCACAAGGAAATCATTACTATGGAACCAGATTGCTCTGCACAAGGTTGTAATGTAATTGTGAACCGGGATTGCACTGCTTTATACTAACCATAATACTAATGTAGTGGTTCTATTCCAATTGATCAATATAATACATTGGCATAATGCATAGTACACATGTAAATAATACATATGTTATGTATGTAGATCATCACTGGTTAGAGAAAATTTTGGGAGAAATGACATATCACTGATTGGAGCAAAGCATTAATATCAAGAATATATAACACAATATATCACCACCTAGAAGCACACATTTTTTGAAGCTCACAAATACGAGGATTGAATGAAGGATAAATATGAACTATCACACCTAGAAGTTTTCATACAAAGAAAGAACGAAAACACAAAAGTAACAACAAACAAATTCCTATTAGACTTACATAATGGAACCCTCGACATAGGTCCAAGTTCTAATGGTTCTATGACACTAGCTACAACAAGGTGGTCAAGGAAGTGATGAAAATTTAGATGATGATGTTTAAGTTCATGTAAAAAGGAGGATACATGGTAGGGGCCCCGCGAAGGAAAATAACTCTGCTTCTAGTACTCCCAATGCTCCTCTTATGAAATTTGAACCAAGGCGAGTGAAAATGGATATAGAACTTGTATAGTATCTTATTCACAAACTAGATACAAAGAAAGGTTTAGAAGAAAAAATTCTTGATATTTTAGATCAAGATAAGTTTGAAGGAGACAAATCTATTAGTGGTTCAATTGGTGTTGTAATTGTGAGGGGCACAAATACCGTGAAGATCCTTGGAGATCTGGAGCTTTTGGCAAGTTCATGTATTTGATTACTATAGAATGACTAAGTTGAAAGAAACTCCCAAGGGTTTGTATCATGTGAGATAATAAAGAAAGAACAATCATGATGAGAAATCCACAATTGTAGTTGAATGGGAGAATAAATAGTATTATACCTGGAAATTTAGGTTGCAGGGTCAAGATCTAGTAGAGATCATGGAAGAAAAAGATAAATTAAAGACTGCAACTATTTAAGCCTTAGATCCTTATGTAAGGAGAATATGAGATGATAAATATGGATGGAAATATGGTTGTGCAGCCAAGGGTTGTGCCAAGATATTTCATGCAACTGAATTTATGCATAAGAACTTGAGGTTGAAGAATCTAGATCTTATTGGGGAACTAACATCCAAAGCATGTGAAGAAGTCAATTTTCAGAACTACATGATTGATCTAGATGCAGCTGGTGTGATATGACTACTCAAAATCCTAAAAAGAGAGACAAGGAATGTAGACGTATGTCTAGGAAGTCCTTCTAGTGGTGTTATAATGAGTTTTGGTGGCCAAATTAGTGGAGCAATCTTAGCAAGAGAAGTTTACGATCCTAACCCATTAACTCGAAGAGAAAATGAAAGAAACATACTAAGGTATAGGAATAAAAGGGATACAATCATTGCAGATGAAGTCACATCCTTAGAAATACATAAGTCACAAGTCATCCAACAAATCATGGGCCCTATCAACCCTCAAAATGTGTCTCCATTTTGAGGAATTCTTTTCAATGTGATGTTTTCATATTCAAATATCACAACATATATTTAAGTGTAGAAAGATGAAGTCATTCACATTTCTAGATATGTTCAAGTCGACATTCTCATCACCATTATATATGCACTTTGAAATATGTTTCAACGTCATGAGAATGAGAAGAAAGGTATCATTCCTATAACAAAATTTTCAATAATATTGAAAGAAGTCCCATACCTGATCAATGATTATCTACAACAGTAAGGAAGGATTTGGAACTTTTTCACTTTTTAAAATCCACATTGAATTATGCCTACAACATTCATACCTACAACTAAACCATCAATCACATCTTTTGTCACTTAGAGGTAGATCTAGAAATCTACAAAACCCCTAGATGATTTACGAATAAAGTACACCATTATGGCATTGTACATGAAAATAATTGTTCATAAAGAAAATTTAATAGAGAATTAGGAATACCACTTTGATTTTATTTTCAACATGATCATTACAAGCTTGTTGAGGGATATTAAAGAACTTCCACTAAAGTGAAAAACATATTATACTAAATTTGCAAGGTCATTAGGGGAATTTAGAGGTAAAAAATGGGCCTCAAAAGGAAAAATGTACTACCAAAATTAATGTTAAGAGAACCAATAGGATTCAAGATTATGATGACATCCCCAAGGATAAATATTTTGTAGGGAAAAGAAGAAAACATCATTTTTTAATTGTATATTCAACTTATCTCCTTATCGGTTTACTCAAATTTAAAGTGTAGGCACCTGTTGGATCCAGAAGAAAAAACCACATCCAGAGAGTACCCACTTTACATACTTCTGAGAAGACATACATAAGCAAAAAATAAAGATAAATTAAAAAAAAAGTGTGTTTTCCACCTCCAACGAGTACCCACTCAAGTGTGTTGAACACACTTTTTAATGTATCTTCAATTTTTTCGATATGGGTCTTATCATAAGTATGCAGAGTGGGAATTCATTGGATGTAGAATTTAAATTTGTATCCAATGGGTGTCTACACTTGAAATTTTTGTAAACATGTAAGGAGATATGCCAAAAGTGAAATTAAAAAAGTAGTTTCATAACTATTATTTTATTATTTTCTTTAGAAGGTCCAAGTTTAGGTCTCAAAATTCCCATTATGTGTTGTAGTTCATGAAGGGATATAGTGAATTATATTCCACATTTGTTTTCACCTTCTTTGTGTGGTATTCTACGATGACGAGGGGCTCATACCTATTTCCATTTGTGAATACATCACTCTAGACCTCATAAGTGCATATCCAATAGGGCACACTTTTTCAAATTCTACCAAAAATTATTTAACCAATGATAGTTCTACGAGGAAAAGTTCAACCTGTTGAATAAACTTAAATAGTTTATGAAACATTGCAATAGTCTTTTGTTATAGAAGGTTATCACGAGAAGATTTAAATGCAACATTAGATGAATATCCTTCATAAAATAATAGAAAGTGGCAACCAAAATAATCTCCCTTGATCACATGAATAGGTGGCAAGGGAGAATAAAGCATAAGTATTGGTGCTCTCATTCATCATTCATGAAGACAAGTCATAAATTTTGACCCATTTCATATCTTTTATCATATTGTAAATATCATTTTGTCATAATTATGAAAATGGGAAAATACTAAGAGTGATGTAGGAGTCAAGCAGAATATGAAAAGTCATGAGGTAGATGAAATTAACAGGGAAGGCAGAGAGTCACCTACCCATTTGTATAAATATACCGTCCAAAGGGCTTTTAACACGTGAGCGGATTTTACTATTTAGGTGGTTGTTAGCACCTTAGCATTGTTACTATTAGTATTTTTAAGATTGAGATGTAGTGAGGATGGGGAATTATTTGGAAATGGTATGAGAAACTTGCCTTCCACTATTGGATCTTAATGGACTTGTGGTACATGTACTTGGAATTTCAACATTATTAATGAGAAAATACTACTCTTCACAGGATTCTCGTGCACTTTCATGGTGGTTGTAAGGTGATCATATACTTCTATTATGTGTGCAATATGTTTTCTTTCACATGAGTTATATGTTTATGAACTAATTCGTGGCTTATGACTCACATGCCTTCTAATGGATCACTGCTTTTTCATTTCATGCATTACACTAGTTATTAGTTGTGAGCTACTTTGAAATTAGTTTCCAGTGTTATCTTTACTCTTGTAAGTCTCAGGTGGTTTTAACTAACTTCTCTTGATATGTAGTTGATCTTATCACTATGTTGTTATATTCATGCAATGTGAGATGTTTCATATTCACACTCCCCTTCACATTAACATCTCTTCACTCACTACCCAAGAGAAATCACATAAAAATGGTGGTAGTTTGGTCCACATACCATATGAGACTCCTATCCCAAACAATGTAAGGTATAATTGAGACTTCATACCAATGAGATCCCCTAACCATTGGTGGTGCATTTCATCCCCATCAACATGAAGGTAATCATTGACAAGATCCTAGTTCAAACTATTCTACGAAAGATTAATGAAAAAATGGAAATAATACTATACTAGAAAAAAATTGGAAACAAGGACTAAGAATCTAAGCAATCAATCAATTACTAAGTACCTCATCAAATGAAAGAACCTTCCAATGGAAGAAGTGACGTGGCAAGATAAGTTGCTCATGCAAAAACACCCACATATAGTCATGTGTTGAGGACAATAATTTTTGAATAGGAGGGGCATGTTAAGCCCTATATAAGCTCCATGTTAACCCATAAATATCTTATTATTCCATAGATATTGAGTGATTACATTTCTATTGTTATATTGTTATGCCGGCTAGAACCCCTCATGCTCCCATTTATTATAATTGTATACTTTGTCTCCTATATATACACTACGGATACCTAGTCTTAGGATAATAAAATTTTGTCTTGTACATTATACTCATTGTAAAAGGAGGTTTTCCCCTCAAACAAGAGTGGGCTATTGATTTCTTATCACTTCTAAGGTGTGAGGATCATAACAACTTTAAAATTTAAATCTTAAATTTTAAATTTTGAATCTTATGTCTAAAAATATGTTATTTCAATATCTACCTTTCATATATCGACATCAACAAAAAAATGTATTGTGTAGTATATTATTAGTCTTCACATCAAAAATTCCCAAAAAGGAAAAACTAAGACATGCATTCTCACTGAAAACAGGGAGAATGAGTGATATATGTAGAGAAAAAGCTATTATGTAAATGGAATACCAATTTCATCATAATGAATACTAACAAATTTAACCCATCTATAAAAAATTTAGGTAACAAGTATCATATATACAAAAGGGGAAAGAGTGGTGATATATGTAGAATTTTTTTATTTGTTTTATGTGAATAGATTGCGAATTTCATCATTAAAATAAAATAAAATCAAGCATCTACAAAACAAAAAGTTCATGTAACAAGTACCATACAAACTTTGATATTGATCATGAGCTACATATCACAATATTTTGATATATGATCTATGTATAATTTCATTCAAGACCACCAAAGGTGAAAGTAGGTAGATTTTGTGGGAATCTATCTCTTTAGCACCATCTAGACCAATAAAAACTAAAGCCTACTTCTAAGGGAGAAAGTTTTTGTTTATAATCATGGAAATTAAATTTAACTATACATTAATGTAGAGAAAATTTTGAGAAAAAAGAATGACTAATAATTAGAAGAAGAAATTGGATTTTAAGATTTTCATACCAAACTTACTTCTTGAAAGATAAAATTATTTACACAAACCTTAAATAGTTTTTAAAGATGATGAATACTCAACAAAGCCAAGGATATTGTACAACTCAACATCCGTATCATTTTTGTTGTTTCATATGAATGGATTGACCAACATGTCATTTGTTCTTCAAGTTAAATTATTAAATTCAAGTTTTTAAGATATTGACCAATTCAAGTGAACATTTGTAATAAATAAATTAGAAATCCCTATGTCGGAAAATAACAGAAATAGAGTTAAAACATGTGGACCCATTTTATACAAGTATGAACCTAAATAGAAGGTCTACTTACACCAATGAGTTTATGGCTATCCAACCACTAAGAAACATTGCAGAGTACACTGTGGCAAGAATGTAAATCAAATGGATGAAGATATGTGACCAATAGTGATTACCACTATAAAAATTTGAGGGATTAGAATATGTGATGATTAAATAGATAAATGTCTCTTAACCAAAAGCATGGTTGAGATGAGGATTCCAATTATTATATAATTGAAATCTGTAAAATACAAAAAAAACTCACGTTGAGAATGAAACAAGATAAATGAAGAATAAAAATATTATCATAATACCTAAAAAAAAATGAGAATAAAAAAAAAAAACATATTGCGATATGAAACAATTAAAGGAAAATGAAATAAAAGAATAATAAAATGCCCTTCATAAGAAAATGGAAAATGGATGAAATAGATCTCCATTTTCTCTTTAAAAAAATGGTTAGGATTTATATGTTATTTATATATTAAGAATACCGTATTAAGAAGGATTTAATAAATTTAAATTTTAAAATATCGTGGAATAAGATAATTGAATACCACATTTTTGTGTCAGATATTGTATTCCACTGACATTAACAAAATTACTACACTTTTGTATCTATAAAAATTTTCCTCCTCAAGGTCTATATCAGGATAGCACAATGATAGGCTTGATTTGAAGATTAAAATAGAAACCGAGAGAGTGCTAACAATTTCAAAATTTGTTGAGTTTGCTAGTTTTCCATTGGAATCTCGATAATGGAGGAGGTTGAGGAGAAACCAAAATATCACAACAAACCAGTGAAAAAAACTTCCCCACAATTCACAACTTAAAGATATGCGGTTAGAAATGCAACTAACCGATATAGAGGTAAAGGTTTAGGCATAGTACCCCAAATGCAATTTTTTGCAAATATATCTCTAGTTTTATCACAAGCTATACATAAGTACACCTTGAGGAAAATATAAAGTGGTTGGACATCTTGGAAAAATTGTAAATACTATAAAATAATAGATGATCAATAATGTCCTTTGTCAATAAGGTAGGGTTTTTGTGAAAAATCTTGGCTAGACTAGAGGCATCGATGCAAAATTATAGCATCTTATAAAATTTCTTTGGCATAATAAGGAATATATTGCAACGTGTCGAAAGAAATCCCCTCAATCTAACCAACCATAGTGAACATCAAACGACATAAGAAGACCAACTTTTATATGTCGAATGGTTTTATTTCATCTAACACATAGGAAGGTGGAGGAGGGGGGTTTTATTTCATCTAACACCTAGGAAGGTGGAGGAGCAGAGAATCTAGTAGAGCTCTAGTAGAGTTATTAGGAAACAAAATAATGGTGTTTTTGTTTTGTTATTTCATGTTGGGAGGCACTAATTTCTCTTTCACTTTATTTCTAGGTTAGTCTTGCTCTTTCACTTTGTTTTTATGTTGTATCAATTTTTCAATCGCAATTTTTTTTTAACAAAAATTTAAATGTATGTTTTTTTTAAAGAGCATCCATCTAGTGGTTAAGATTAGTCTCATTCTTTAGATTGTTTGAAAAAAAATCAATACAGTTAGGCTCTAAACTCTTTCCTTTTCTATGTAACATTATTTATTTTTAATAGTCTTTTTTTTAATCGTCTCAAAAAATAATATGAATAAAAATTGTTTTGGGTAAATAAATAAAAGATTATGATAGTACAATTTAAATTTAAAAATTTTAATCAATGTTTAAATCTTCAACTCATAATGATAATTGTTTTATTCAAATTTTCAATTTTAATTCTTTTCTTTTTTTTAAATTAAGGTGTCAATTCAATTTTTTTTTATAGATATATAAAATTAATTGTCCAACATAATTTTTAACAAACTTTAGAAGAAGGTAGTTGTGTCATGCATGAGTTGATCTTGAGTCCACAATTTTATCTTTAAAGTGTCAATGTAAAGAAAGAAAACCTTAAGTATCATGAATATAGAAAACATCATTTTCTGAACATGTTTTTTCTCTTTATTTGATTAATAACTTAATGAATGGCTATGGAAACAAAATACAAAATATCTTGGTATGTTTATATGGCATGAATAACATAAATAAAATATAAAATGTATACATTTTTACTTAGATAAGGAATTTCATATTATAGAAACATTTCCAAGAAGTTTTTCATGGCATATATAACTTTATTTCTTACACTCAAATGTACCCAACAATGAACATGCACAGAAAGGAGACGGGAATAAGACTCAAACAAATAAACCACGTAGAGAAGGAGAACAAAATGAGACCCAAACTACTTGGATCTAATGACTACATACTCAAATTACTTTATGCCTTAGTTATACAAACATTGCTCTTACAACATATTAGAATGTAGAAGAACTTTCGTCGTCATAAATGTTGTTACAAGCAATATTTGTACTATCTAGAAATTGTGTTATATTTGACTGTAATTTTGGAATTCCTGTAACTCCAAAAAATGTGTCTCTAATGTTTTGCAGTATGCCCACTATGTTGATCATAGTAGGTCGTCCTTCAAGGGATTCTTTTGTGCAGAGCAAACCAACGTTTACAAGGTGACTGAGACAATTGAGTTCCTTATCTTCTTTAGAGACAATACTAGTCTTCCTTAATAGACTCTTATCCACCACTTCCCCAACTTGATTTGGGAAAAAACTACTCACCCATTTTTGCAAGTTCATTCCTTCCACAAACATGTTGTCGGTGGGTTTTTTTCTAGTGAGCATCTCCAATAGCAGTATTCCATAGCTATAAACATCACCTTTTGTTGTGACACATCCACCCAATCCATATTATGCATTCAAACATCCTCATAAATACGTTTATGATTCAAAATTTTTAATAAATATAGAAAACACATAGCATCCCTAACATGATATCTATCTCAAATGATACCTGGAGGAATGTAGCCAATAGATCCCTTAAGTACATGTGTGGATGTAGGAGCTAAATCCCCAGAGACTGAAAAACATATGGTAGCAATGCCAAAGTCTATCAAATATGCTGTCATATCTTCACCGAGAAGTACATTGTTTGGATTCAAATCACAATGGATCACCTGCATGAAACAATGGTGATGGAGATAGGACATCCCCTGCGCAATATCTATTGCTACATTCAACCTTTGAATCAAATTCAAACTATTTTCTACTTCATCATGTGGATATAACCACTTCTCGAGACTTCCATTTGGCATTAATGGAAATATCAAAGCTTTAATTTGGAGATCTGAATAAGAAGTTATGATTCTAATGAGATTTCGATGCCGAACTCTACCTAATACTTTGCACTCCTTGTCAAAACTCTTATGGGCCCCTTCATTTTCCAAATTGAGAAGCTTCACTACAATCGTTGTGCCATCATTCAAAACCCCTTTGTACACTTTCCCAAAATTACCCACTCCTAACAAGTTGGTATCACTAAATTCCTCTGTCGCAGTTTTGAGCTCTTCATAGGATATTCTTCAATACCCCACATTTAAGGATGTTTGAAGAGTACGCCTCTTACAAAATTGTCTCCACAAGAATCCCAAAAACAAACATGATACAATAATGACTGCAACTGCAACAACTGGTCGAATAACACATTTCAAATGTGAAACACTTACATGTTTGTGAGTAGAGCATGGTGATAGACTTACCCAAGGTCCACAGAGATTGGGATTTCCCATAAATGCTATGGCACTAAGATTTTTGAAAACTCCACCTTTTGGGACTTCTCCTGACAGGTTGTTGAAAGAGAAATTCAATTTTATGAGCATTTTGAGATTTTCGAATGAGATGGGTATCCCGCCTGACAAATTGTTGGAGGATAAATCCATGTCCTTGAGATTTTGAAGTTCATCAAGTGACATTGGAATCGAACCTTCAAGTGCATTGTAAGAAAGATTGAGGTATTCAAGTTCTTTGCAGCTTCTGAGCCCACTTGGAATGTAACCAGTTAACTTATTTGCAGAAACATCTATAGCTTGAACCATAGTGATCTTGCTTAATTCTAGAGGGATAGGTCCATGCAACAAATTGTTTGAAATATTGAAAGACAAAGCTAAATTTGCAAGTTCTCCAATATCTGGAGGTATAGATCCAGTAAACATGTTGTATGATAAGTCTAAATCTAATAAGTTGATGCATTTTCCTATATTTGCAGGTATGTTACCTGATAATTGGTTTTGACTCAGATAGAGATATCTCAATTGCTGGAGGTGGGCAATAGAATCAGGAATTCTTCCTGAGAGATTATTTAACTCTATATCTAGGAACCCTAAGCTTTTGAGTTGCCCAATTTCTGTTGGGATGTTTCCCTGTAAATTGTTACCTCCCATATATAGCCTCTCCAACTTTTGAAGCATTTTAATTGAAGACGGAATTGGCCCTGTGAAAGAATTGTCGGCTAAAGCAAAAAATCCTAAACCAGTGAGGTTTCCAATCTGTGGTGGTATTTCTCCTGTTAATCCATTCTTGGACAAGTTTTTGGAATACAATTTTGAAGAAAAACGACCTATAGAAAAGGGCAAACGTCCCTTGAGATTATTAAAGGACAATTCTATCTCAAGTAGGGTGGAACAGTTAGTAAGAGCATCAAGAATGGGCAAACTTGTGGTGCTGCCACTAATCAGTTGATTTGGGGCTAGCCCAAGCACCATGAGCTATGTTAATTTACCCAACTCGTTTGGCACTACTCCATTGAGTTGGTTATACCCCAAAGAGATGCTTTGAAGGTTCGTACAATTGACAAGGGAAGCAGGAATGCTGCCACTTAATTGATTAAGGGGAAAAATGAGATTTGTTAATGGGGTTTTCTTTCTACACAAATATGTGGGAATGCTACCAGTCAACTGGTTACCAGCAAGATCCAATGTTTCTAAATTGGTGTAATTAGACAAGGATGATGGAATCTGTCCTGATAAATAGTTAAAAGCTAGATCTATTTCAATCATCTGACTTAGCATGCCCAATTCAGAAGGAACACTCCCATGAAGGTGGTTGCTATTCAAAGCTATGAAGACCAAAGAAGATATATTACCCAAACAGGACGGGATTGTACCAGTCAAATTGTTTCTTCCGAAGTCCATGACTTTCAAGTTTGGGAGAACACATAGATCTTGGGGAATGTTTTCCTTAAGATGGTTAGTAAACAAAGATAGCATTATTAAACTATGGCAACCAGCCAGAGTGGACGGAATAGAACCTTGGAGGCGATTCATATCCAGCAAAAGTGCCTTTAACCGAAACAGATTTCCGAATTGATAGGGGATGGGACCATGAAAGTTGTTATCAGTAAGGTCGAGTACTCTAAGAAAGGAGAGATTACCGAGAAAGGGGGAGATTGTACCTTGTAATGCCATGCCTGAAACATTCAGGAAGACCACTCTCTGTCTGCGGCGACTGCATATGACACGTGGCCACTCACAGAACGAAACATTTGGTCTCCAGGTAGCTGCTAAAGATTGAGAGGGATCATAAGTGATTGCAGACATGAAGCTAATCAGAGCTTCTTGATCAGTAGCGTTGCTGAAATGGGGATGGGGACGATGAGATGAAACCACAGAAGGACAGACAAAGATAATGAAATAAAAGAAAAAGGAAAGTATGATAGTGATAGACCACAAAAGAGAACGCTCATAACCGACCTCCATCTTGCCCTCTTGCCCTCCACACACAGAATGGGAATTCTTGGATTTTCTTCGTCTATTTATATAAATTCGTCTTTGAATTCCAAATTTATTGCGCGCCGGAGGATCTAGAAATTTAAGGTAACAGTGCGGACTAAACATAAACGAAAGAAATCAGAAAAATCCGGCACTCGGATATCTTCCATCAAAAGCATTGTAAAACTTTGTAAAATAATCCGGCAGGCTCATTTTCCGGACGTCTATTGGCTTTAACTGGTCTGTGACGTTTAAACTTTACGGTCGGGCGGCTAATTTTTCGGAACTATTGGCTTAAAATGTGACTTGTAAGCCTTACAAATGGACAAATTGCGTAGAGATATTCGGACGGGCGAATTTTCTGGTACATTATATTATTAGGTAAAGATATTCCGGACAACTGTTTGCTTTAAATGGTCCGTGACTTTCATTGTCTAAAAACAATGATAATTTTATTATTTTAAATTGGATATTTTATTATGCAATCAGAAACATCGAACACTTGGATATCTTAAACCAGCCTAGATCCATCTTAACTTTGGATCTATCAAGCGCCAAGAGGGATCAAATCTCTCGAGGTGCAAACCTCTTTTTTTGAGTGCAAAACTTGACGAAAGGTTTGCACCTCGAGAGATTTGATCCCTCTCGGCGCTTGATAGATCCAAAGTTAAGATGGATCTAGGCTGGTTTCAGTCGTGTGTGGCCAAGGAAAATCTATCGAAAATATGATTAATTTTATCAATAATATGTAAATACAAAATAATATAAATATAATAATTTTATATATGTTAAATATGTCTGATATTTATCTGGTCATTTTAATTTTAAAATTTTCTTAGTTACCTCAATTTTTTGAGATGATAAATATTGTTAATAAATTTAATGACGAAACAATTTTTTAATGCAAAGTGACAATGTACTAGTGTTGAATGATAGAAAATGAAAATAATAAGAATGTAGTCAATTACAAATAGTCTTCATTGTGATCAATCTCAAATTATTTTCTTTTTCTATTCGTATTGTCACCCTTGTTAGTTTTGTCATCTTTTCATATAGATTATATGAAAAGGACAATTGAAATAATAAACCATTTAAATATTTAGCTTGAACTATTGTACTAAACATCATACATTGTCTCTCTTGCTCTTCAATATTAATAGGTTGATTTACTATAACACAAATATTATTGTACATTGTTAATAATTTTGTGTGCTTACACTGAAATCAATGCACAATCTTAATCCAATCACTTTAAAATTAATGTACCATCAATGTACATCAAATCAGAAATCAACGTCTACACTGAAATCAATGCACCTAATGCAAACAATTAAATAAGATTACAAAACAACATCTACATTGAGATCAATGCATCTAATGCAGGTAATCAAATAAGATTAGAAATCAACATCTATATTGAAATCAATGGATCTAGTGCATGTAATAAATAATATTAGAAACCAACATCTACACTGATATCAATGTATCTCGTGCAAGCAATCAAATAGGATTATAAATCACCATATACTTCCCTATCTCCCCCCTCGAACTACATCTCTCTTTCCCTCCATCTCTCCACTCTCTCACATCCTCCCCCTTCCTTCTTCTCTCTCCATTTCTTTCCCACATATATATCTCCCTCTCTTTTCACCCTCCAACTATGTTACTATCTCCCTCCCTCTCTCCTTCTCTCCATATCTCCCTCTTTATCTCTTTATCTCACCCCAAAACATATACACACTCTCTCCATATCTCCCTTGTCACTTCATCTCTCTTTCCACTTCTCACTCTCTATGTATTCCTTCTTCCCTCCCTCTCTCCCCCTCCAACTCCATCTCTCCATCCTTCCATCTCTCCTTCTATCTTCGTCTCTCTCGTCCTTCCTCTCTCTCCCCCCCCCTCTCTCTCTCGTTCTTTGCCCTCCAATTTTCTCTCTTCCCCCATAACTCTCTTCCTCTCTCTCTCATGTCCTCTCTCTTTTCCTTCATCTCCTACCTTCCTCTATCTTTTCCTCTCTCTTTTCCTTCATCTCCTACCTTCCTCTATCTTTTCCTCTCTCTCTCTCTCTTTGCAATCCAATTATTTCTCTCTCTCTCTTTGCCTTCCAATCCTCTTTCCTCCCCCAACACACACACACACACTCCCTCTCTCTCAAAATCTACACTAAAATCAATGCATATAGTGCAAGAAAAAACAGGATTAGAAATCACCATCCACACTGAAATCAATGCATCAAGTGTAAGAAATCATCTTCCCTCTCTCCCCCCTCCAACTCCATATCTCCTTCCCTCCATCTCTCCACTCTCTCACATCCTCTCTCTCTTCCTCCCCTCTATTCCTTTCTCTCCCACATCTATCTCTCTCTATATCTCCCTCTCTCTCCCTCTCTTCACCCTCCAACTATGTTACTATTTCCCTCCCTCTCTCATTCTCCCCCCATTTCCTCCATATCTCCTTATTTTTCTCTTTATCTCACACCCAAACATACACATACTCCTCTATTTCTCCCTTGTCACTCCCTCTCTCTCTCACTTCTCGCTCCCTATGTAAATACATTACTCTGGATCCAGAGTTTGATATTATCTATATTTACACTGAAATCAATGCATCTAGTGCAAGTAAGAAAATAAGATTAGAAACCAACATCTACATTGATATGGATGCATCTAGTGCAAGCAATAAAATAGGATTAGAAATCACCGTATCAAAAGTTCACATTACTCTTGATCTATCAAACTTTACATTAGAAATCACTGTCCACACTGAAATAAATGCATCAAGTGCAAGAAATCATCTTCCCTCTCTCCCCCCTCCAACTCCATCTCTCTTTCCCTCCCTCTCCACTCTCTCACATCCTCTCTCTCTTCCTTCCCCTCAATCCCTTTCTCTTCCACATCTATCTCTCTCTCTATCTCCCTCTCTCTCCCTCTCTTCACCCTCCAACTATGTTACTATATCCCTGCCTATCTCTGTCTCCCCCCATTCCCTCCATCTCTCCTTATTTTTCTCTTTATCTCACCCCCAAACATACACATACTCTCTCTATTTCTCCCTTGTCACTCCCTCTCTCTCTCCACTTCTCGCTCTCTCTATGTATTTCTTCTTCCCTCCCTCTCTCATCCTCCAACTCCATCTATATATCCCTCCCTCTCTCCTCCTATCTCCCTCCCTCTCTCTTCCTTCTTCTCTTTCCCTTCCTCTCCTACCTCCCTCTCTCTTCCCCCATCTCTCTTCTCTCTCCCTCACACTCTTTTCCCTCCAATATAAAATGGAAGAGAAATAGAAAAATATGGTATTTGGCCCTCTGTGTTAAATTTATATATGTAGGGAGAGAAGTGATTTTTCATTAGGGCAGACATTAGATTAATTAGATTAAATTTTAAATGTTAAATATTAAACATTATTTTTACATTTACGTTTACATGTTTATGGTTACCTGAGATAGGCAATGCATATATTGTACTTTAATTTGGCCCATGGTATTTAGCTGAGGATTCACCTAAATAAAACCACTTTTTGAGTGTTCCTAAATATAAATAGGATTATGGAGTAAATATAAAAATATGTTTTATTTATTTACCATACCTATGGTTTATTTATATTCTATTTATTTACCATACCTCTTTTATAAATATGGTATTTGGCCCATGGTATTCAGCCCATGGTATTCAAGTGGTACATTTCTATACACTCGGACATATCAAAAGTTTACATTAATTAAATTTAATAATATTAATATTATAATATAATAATGTGAATATTAGAATTAATAATAATGTTTTTTTGGCATGTATTAATAATAATTTGGCCCATGGTATTTAGCTCAAGATTCACCTAAATAAAACCACTTTTTGATGTTCAGAAATATAAATAGGATTATTGAGTAAATATAAAAATCCTTTTTATTTATTTACCATATATATGGCTGATTTATATTTTATTTATTTACCATACCTCTTTTATAAATATGGTATTTGGTCCATGGTATTCAGCCCATGGTATTAAAGTGGTAAATATATCAAAAGTTTACATTACTCACATGACATCTACACATCTATATACACTCCGACATATTAAAAGTTTACATTACACACATTACATCTACACATCTCTATATATTGGGCCCGACATATCAAAAATTTACATTACACACATTACATCTACACATCTCTATATATTGGGCCCGACATATCAAAAGTTTACATTACACACATTACATCTACACATCTCTATATATTGGGCCGACATTAACATTACACACATTACATCTACACATCCCTATATACTGGGCTGTAGAGCGTCTCTCGGTGCAATCAAAAGCATTTTAAGATTATTTAAATGGCCCGTGACTTTCGACATCTATTGACTGCTAGTCTTAAAACAATTAAAGATTTATTATTTTAAATGACCCGTGACTTTCGCGGCTAGTCTTAAAACAATGAAAGATTTATTATTTTAAATGACCCGTGACTTTCGCGGCTAGTCTTAAAACATTGAAAGATTTATTATTTTAAACAACAGTCCACAAACTATTCTCGTGGTGATCACGCACGTTAATCCCTTACCCCATACGAGCTATGGGGTTGACCCGGCTGTGGACTCATGGCTGACTCGTAGAGCTTAGGGATTTGGAAGCCACAACTGACTTGACAAAAGGGTTATTATGAATATTTAGAGGATTCTATAGTTTAGTATAGGGTATGATGTGTGGGCGTAAAAAAAATATGGTAAATAAAAAATAAATAAAAATATTACATTTTTTTTTTATAAAAAAATAAACGAATTAGACTTATACTAAAAAATAAAATTTCTTTTTATATTTATTCTATAAGTTTTTTTATATTTATGAAAATAAAAAAAATAAGTTTTATTTTTGTGAAGCTTATTGGTCAAATATCATGGGACAAATTATTATTAATACTATGGGCTAAATACCATGGGTCAAAATACCATATTTATAAAAGAGGTATGGTAAATAAATAAAAATATAAATAAATGAGAGGTATGGTAAATAAATTAAACATTTTTTTATATTTACTTTATAAACTTCTTTGTATTTATTAACACTCAAAAAAAAGGTTTTATTTAGGTGAAGCCTATGGGCCAAATACCATGGGCCAAATTATTATTAATACCATGCAAAAAAAACATTATTAACCCTAATATTAATATTAAAAGATTAATACTATTATTACTATTAAATATAATATTCATATTAATATACTATAATATTCATATTATTAAATTTAATAACTTTGGATTAATACAATATTAAATTTTGTATATTATAATTTATATTAATATATCATGATATATATTAACTCTACATATATATGAGAGGGAAGAACAAAGACATAGAGTGATATATGCAAAGAGATAGGGGGAGTGATAAGGGAGAGATGGAGACAAACTGCAAGAGAGGGGAGGGGAGGAATGAAGAGAGAGGGAGAGGAGTGAGAGAGGTAGAGAAGGGTAAGAGAGGGGGAGACACAAAGATGGAGGGAAGAGAGATAGAAGGAGAGAGGGAGGTAGATAGTGAAAGGATTGGAGGGTAGAGAGAGAGAGAGAGAGAGAGAGAGAGAGAGAGAGATGGGGGAAGAGAGAGGGAGGTAGGAGAGAAAGAGAGAGAGAGAGGAGGAGAGAGGAGGGATAGAGAGATGGTGATCCGAGTCTGTCAGCTACCGAATCTACCCATGATCTTTTACTTCTGTGATGTTGTTAGAATTGCACTGAGAAGAGCATTAAAATATCACATATGCATGCTTTAAGCAAGAGAAAACAAGACAACAATCAACAACATAAGAACACAAGACGTTGATAATGGAGTTCACCCAGTGTGGGCTATGTCTCCAAGCCTGGTGTCAAAATGGGGTAGGCCTCTTCATATAGTGCTGGAATTGGTGATGATGTACATGGACTATGTTTTCTGCCATATAAGGATATATGCCCTCAACATGAATGACTTGTCTCTCCATGAGACGTTCCGCTATAGGAACTTCAACTCACAATAGGCCTCCTATCAACATGACATAATCTCACACAACGTGATGATGAGGATCCCTTCAACAAGGTTACATAGGGATCATAATCATCCATGGTGAATACATCTCACATGAAGTAGAAACATGGATCCTGCAACATACATCAAGAAATGATCTAAACAACATATTGCATCTCACAACAAATGATAAAAGAGGCACATGACATCAATATTGCATATACCTCAAGCCCTGAAGTTGGTTGAAGAAGTGGATGCTCAGCTATTGAATCTCGTTGCACCATCGAATTCGTAGCGTAGAGAGGAATAAAATTGACTATCCACACATGAGAATCTGACACCGTCACTCCAATCTGGAAAATTTCTGAAAAGTGGGAAGCTCTGTTGCTAAAACGAACATCACCATCGAATTCCTATTGTCGAGAGGTGTAAAATTGACATAAATTTTGTCGAATTATGACTCCTGCAACTTCTGCACCTCGGAGAATATTTTTATGCTCCCCAAGATTCCTAGGGCATGATTCCACACCTCTCTGGGGTCGTGGTTCGAGAAAATTTTAAGGATGGAAATTGATTTTAAAGTTTAGAAACCTTGGTGAATATTACTAGTTCCTAACATGCAACTATAAATATCTAGGGGTGTCCTAATAAAAATATTCAATTTTATAATGATTTTCTATATAATGTCTATAAAATTTTGGCAATATTTAAGGTAAAATATTTTTATATTATAAAATTTGGGCGAATAATTTTTAGAAAAAATGGAAATTGGCAATTCTTTTTTTTGGAAAAAGCATGGAAAATTATCCCACCTACGAATATTAGCCCCTAAAATTTTCCATGGACCATTCCATCCTCTACGCTCTGCTAGTATGCCCTCTTCCCAGTCATTCTACAGAACTATGGCTTAAAAGGTTGAATGGGGGTGGAGCTTTGAAAGCTCTATCGTTTGGCTTGTTGGTAAAAATGGTGAAAGGTTGGAGAGGGGTCAGGGGATCAAATCCCGCCCCTCTCAAAATAGTCGTTGTTTGTTTTATTGTATTATAGTTTTGGTGTTGTAGTGTTGGGTTGCCACATCGGGCGGGCCGACCCTCCTGACCATCGTGGGTTCAAATCCTGTCGGCCCATATTTTTTCGTTACATTTAATACTCGGTGGTCAGGTTCCGCTCCACACGGCCCCGTCCCAACCCACCTCACTTTTATCATACGTATTGTTTGGGCTTCGGCCAGGGGTGGTGAGCTTTTCCCACCCGCCACCCTGACTTTTAATACATACCGTTATAATGAGTGGTGGGGTGGCGGGGGTGGTTTCCCACCACCATATATATATATAAGAAAATTCGTTATTTTTCAAATATATCCAAAATAAGGGTTATTGGGTAATTTAAAGAGGCCACAATTTCACCCACTCTTGGGTGTTGGCTTCCCTACTAGTTGACGGTGAAATTGCAGGACATTTAAACTTAGCTCACTGCCCAACTTTGACCAAAACTTTGACTCACTCTAACTTCTCCATAATATATCAGATTGGAGATCTATTCACACCATTAGAATCAGGGCGATGAGCACTTAAATATGAACCTGGTTCGAGAGAAAGCTGAACATTTTTAAATTTGACCATTTATGAGCCCTCTTGGTCTCCTTAGGGTGTATGGAGCCACCTGAATCAATCTTCCCCACTGGGAATATTTTGGTCAAACAAAAGCATGAAAATAATATGCATCTGTTTTGTACATTTTCTGCACCACAAGTGTCTTGAAAGGTCACCCTTCATTCTCCTTCAAGTTTGTTCTTCAGAGCCATAAGTGATGAACCAACACCTACATCCTCTGCAAAACTGTAGTACATTCTTCTTACAAATTACATGCTTAATTACATGACCAACAATGACCCAAGCATCCCATACTTGCCAGGAGTTTATAACTCATACTCTGTGGTCAAGTTTACAACAAAATAGAATCAATACCCCAGCTATCAATACAAGGCCAAAACATCATTGTTGCTTCACAAGTGATGGAAAACACATCATCACTTTTACATTTTAAATTGCAACACATTATTTACAAAATAAGGCCATGACACACTACCACACCTAGAAAAACTATCTCTCACTTATCAGAGTGAACATGTCATCTCTCTCTGGTGCATTTGCTTGTCAAACAATTGTTTCAATTGGCTAATGTATGGACACTTTTCCCTTGAGACGCTTCTTTGGATGGAGCCTCCAGCACGTGGCTCTTTGATGGCCACTTCTGTCGCAATGACTGTAATGAGTCTTCTTCCTCCAAAATTGCTTTACCTTCTTATTTTTCTGTAGTGGAGAAGGCCTTTCACGCCTCATCCTCTTTCGTGTTTCCATTCTCTTCCAGCACTCAGAAAATACATGGTTATGTAATCCAAAAAAACTACATGTTTTTCGATGCCATGATTTATGTTCATTTTTAGTGACATGCTTGTAATCAAAATGAAAATTAGAATACCGAGATTTTTTATACCTTTCTTGTTGGTCTCTAGTGCAATCATGGGGATGAGAGCTTGCCTCAGCTCTTTCTCTGCAATATGCACTACCACGAGATGAGGGTGAAGCGTTACCATCAATCTCCTTCCTCAACAAGTTCAAAAATGTCATGGAGGCTTCTGACACCTTTGAGAATTGTCCTTCATTGTATCCCAAACATGTGAATCGAGGTATCTGCACAACCTTCAATGGTTGAGTTATGCCTTGGCCATTAACACCAAGTCCTCCTCCTTTATACCCCATTTTGGTAAGGAGTCTCATGCCAGTTCCTGTAATGGGTATCTCCAAATTTCCAATAGAAATAATAACATGTGAAGATGAAACTGAAGAGAAATCAACATTGTTTACCTCAATTTTCTATTCAGACATAGGTGATGATGGCTTCTTTAAGCCTTCGTTGCGCTTCAATTCCTCCAAAGCCTCTTCCACGACTCGTAACTGAAGTTGCAATATCTTCTTCTCCTCTTTCTCTTCTCTTAGTAGCTTCCTTAATTCAAAATTCTCTTCCTGAATACTCTGGTTGATCTCCTCATTTGAATTATGAGAAGATGATGAAGGTGACGATGAAGGTGCATAAGCACTGGAATATGTGGACGAAACATTATTCTCTGATCTTTATTTCTCCTCTTCCTCTATTCTCTTCTCATAAGCGTTGTACATTATGTCCACCATTTTAGACATCCTCAGCATGGCATCGTACATGTCTTTTTCATCCTCCAATGCTACACGTTCAATCGTTGTTCATGCTCGCGATTCACATCAGTGAGAAAACCGCTCTGATACCACTTTATCTGAGTTCGTAAAATATCGGATTTACCCATGATCTTTTACTTTTGTGATGTGGTTATAATTGCACTGAAAAGAGAATTAAAAGAACACATATGCATGATTTAAGCAAGATGAAACAAGACAACAATCAACAACATAAGAACACGAGATGTTGATAACGGATTTCACCTAGTGTGGGCTACATCTCCGGGCCTGGTGTCAAAATGGGGTAGGCCTCTTCATATAGTGTTGGAAATGGTGATGATGTACATGGACTATGTTTTTTGTCATACAAGGATATATGCCCTTAACATGAGGGGCTTATCTCTCCACTAGAATTTCCACTACAAAAACTCTCACTCACAATAGGCCTCCTATCAACATGACATAATCTCACACAAGCTGACGAGGAGGATCCCTTCAATAAGGTTACATAGGAATCATAATCATCCATGGAAAATACATCTCACATGAAGTAGAAACATGGAACCTGCAACATACATCAAGCAAGGATCTAAACAACATATTACATCTCACAGAAAATGATAAACAAGGCACATGACATCAATACTGCATATACCTCAACCCCTGAAGTTGGTTGAAGAAGTGGATGCTCAGCTGTTGAATCTTGCTGCACCATCAAATTCATGGCATCGAGAGGCATGAAATAGACTATCCAAATGTGATAATATGAAACCATCACTCCAATCTAGAAAATGGTTGAAAAGTGGGAAGCTCTGCTGTTGAAACATACATCACCATCGAATTCTTGTCACTGAATGATGTAAAATTGACATAGAGTATGTCAAATTCTGACTCCTGCAACTTCTACACCTCATGGAATATTTTGATGCTCCCCAAGATTCTTGGGGCATGGTTCCACACCTTTGTGGGGTCATGGTTCTTCCCTCTATGCTCCAATGGTCTGCACTCTCCCCCGTCGCTCTGCGAAACTATGGCTTATAATGTTGAATGGGGGCAGATCTTTAAAAGCTCTGTTGTTTCGCTTGTTGGTAAAAATGGTGAATGGTTGGAGAGGGGTCGGGGGATCAAATCTCGCCCCTCTCAAAATAGTCTTTGTTTTTTTATTTTATTGTATTTTTAGTGTTGTAGTGTTGGGCCGCCACATTGGGTGGGTCGACCCTCTCGGCCAGTGCAGATTCAAATCTTTTCGCCCCAGATTTGTTCGTTGCATTTAATACTTGGTGGGCAAGGTCCACTCCACACGACCCCAACCCAACCCACCTCACTTTTATCATAAGTATTGTTTGGGCTTCGCCCGAGGGTGACTGGGTTTGGCCACTTGCCACCCCGATTCTTAATACATATGGTTATAATGAGTGGTGGGGTGGTGGGGGTGGTGGCCCGCTACCCTATTTTTTATATATATTTTTTTCGTTTTTAAAGAAAATTGGTTATTTTTAAAAATTTCCAAAAATAAGGGTTATTGGGCAATTTAAAGAGCCCACAAATTTTCCCATTCTCAGGTGTTGGGTTCCCTGCCGGTTGACGGTTAAATTGTAGGACATTTAAACTTGGCCCACTGCCCAACTTTGACCAAAAATTTGACTCGTTCTAACTTCTCCATAGGGCCTCAGATTGGAGATCCGTTCACACCGTTAGAATCAGAGTGACAAGCACTTCAATCTGAACCTAGTTAGAGAGAAATATAACCATTTTTAATTTTGACTATTTCTGAGCCCTCTTGGTCTCCTATAGGTGTCTAGAGCCACCTGGATAAATCCTCCCCAATGAGGAGCTTTTGGTTCACCAAAAGCATGAAAATAATCTACAACTATTTTGTACCTTGTCTCCACAAGTTTCTTGAAAGGTCACCCTTCATTGTCCTCCACCTTTGTTCTTTGAAGCCATAAGTGATGAGCCGACACCTGCGTCATCTGAAAAACTATAGTACATTCTTCTTACAAATTACATGCTTAATTACATGACCAACTGTGTTAGTGTGTTTGGTGCACGCATGTATGAAATCACACCAACTTAAAGGGTGTGGTTTACCCTCTTAAGTTATTTGTCATAGGCAGAAAAAGAAGTGGAGTCAAGCAAGTTAGTTGAACAAGCTAGAATCATAAACATACTAGATAGAGAAATAGCATGCATATATAAACTAAAATTAAAACAAATAAAACAAAAGCTCTGAATAGAGTCAAACAACTACAATAATCCAAACGGTGGCTCTTCCTGCCCCTCTTATTGAGTGCTGGTAGGAAATGAGGATGAAACTTTAACCCTCTTGCAAAAGGGCCCTTAGAACATGGGTTCTAAGTCCCGATGCAAGGATGTTTTTACTTCCAAGCTTGATTCGGTGCAAAGTCTCCCTCTCTCTACTGTGTTGGACTGAACTTGCTGGATGGCCAACAATTGAGTCCCCTCTATCTTCAGCTCTAGATCACACACTGCTGGTATTGCTTGGGCAATTCTGGCCAGCATAACAATGTGCTCTCAAGTTCTTCATCTCTTGGTGGCCTTATATAGGAGAATTCAAATCCTCCTTCCCTCTCTTGGTACATTGTGGATGGTGACCCAAGAGAGGGGGATGATTCCTTTGTGTGCCACAAATATTCCATTGTGTGCTCCCTTGATGTCTAAGGAGGCTTTGGTGGTTGTCCTTAGGTGGCTTCAAGTGTGAAATCATTGTCTTGGAGTGTTTCTTTTGTGGTCCCAGAAAGTGACTTTCACCACTCCTAGGATTGCGTGCATTTCGGGTCAAAAGGCGTGTAAAGGTGCTCTTCACGAAGGATTATGCGCGCAAAAGAATTTATGACTTGCTCAAATTTGATTTTTCCTTAGACCTTAGATATTTTAAAATACTTTCCAGATTATCTAATGTCTTTCAACCCTGTAAATCCTTCTGCCTGACGTTAAATAATGTCGTCTTTTGCTTGTACGATTTTCCAGTGTTAACAGTTTCCCCCTAATGTGTGAGGTCTAGGAAGAACTGTATAGCCGAAATACATCATAGTCTATTTTTTGTATATTGTGCGTAGAGAGAGAGAGACCTGCATGAAGCTTGGAATTGGAGACACCCTGCACCAGTTCGAAGAATGACCATGTCCTATGGGACCCCTATAAGCAAATATAATACAATATATATACAAATTTTATACGAGGCGGGCATGTCCCATGCTCGTGATGTTGTGGCTAGTTAAACAAATCTATTTGACAAATACATTTCTGTATACGTCAATGATATGTTAGTGATCTGGTGGTTGCTGACAATGACTTCTCATGCCCTCCAGGGCGTTTTTTCTTTGACAATGGCTGGAATGTGGTACCCATATGCGTAAAATTGGTATGTCATATAACTATACATTGTACGCATAGGTGTTAGCTGGGACCTTCCTATGTAAGCATTGCTGGAAGAGACGCTTATGAAGGCATGGGTCTTTGACGAATTTGATCAAAGTGCAATGGTTGTAAGGTACGATACCATCCTCACAGGAAAGCTTCTTTTGTAGTCGAATGTTAGGAGGATTGATGAAATCTGTGGGCAATGATGTCTCCCACAGTAACACCCGAGGATGCCCCTTCTATGGAGAGGGGTGATCCAAGGCACTGCTTCCTTTTTGGAAAATAGATGTTGAAGTCGACAAAAAGGAAGCCTCAACCGAACGAGGGGTTGATGATATGAAGGGTCAGGGACCTAGATGTGATGGGTTTAACATAGGCATGTTGGCGAGGGGTGACTGAAAACTGATGATGGGGATTCAATGGCCCAAGGTTGGAATATACTAAGCAGCTTGGCGATAGTCATAGTTATTTTTGAGGGGGGGATCCCTGGAGTTAGTATGACTTCCATGGTGGGTATAAACTGGCTATGAATTTCATGGTGGCTTGTGCATGGGGGTGTAATATTTCAACCAAGGGTGTTCAGGGACTGCTGCCATGGTAGAAAAGATGGATGAGAGGGTGGGGGATGTAGTGCACCATTTGCAGTCTTTGTACACTTACCAAAAGAATAAAATAATCGGGTTTGGTTTGTACAAAACACAGAGACAGGTGCCCCAAAACATGAAAGTGTTCGCTCACTGATGTTGTGAGGAAGGTGTTTTGTTGAGGGTGGGGGCCCCATTGGTTGGCCTCATGTGTGAGGTTGATGAAGTAGATGAAAAAGTGTCGCATATGGGATTATGCTAGTGGAGGTATGGTGGGCCAAATGCGAGGCATGGTAGTGCGCTTTTGATCTGCTTGTACAACCTAGTCATCCAGGAAAGGGGTTTTATTCTGTATGGTAAAACTTGACCTTTATGCATGGTGGATGGATGGGAATGAGGTTCTTCTCGGACTAAAGTGGTATGGCCATGGCGTCACTTTTGCTGTGATATATGGTCTACTATGGGTGACGAGCGCCATGGAGGGGAGACTCTACCAACCAACGAGGATGTTTATCATGTGCAGGGTGAGGTGATGATAAACACGATCGGATATGTGGAACCTACAATTGATTTCTGATGGAAAAATGATGTCAGGATATGCAAAGTTTTCTAGGACTCTATCATGCTGGGGCTATAATGATACCCGCTCTAGAACTTTCCATGGATGGAGTTGTGGATGGTTTGCTTGTTTTCCTGCAAAGACAACTACCTCAAGTGAAAGCATCTTTTTTATCAAATATTATTGAAAGTCATGAGATTTTAAAAAGAAGATGAGAGAGGGCATACCTGTTGGTGCTAAAAAAATATCTTTTCGGGAGTGCGATTGTGTGGTATCGCCTCTATTCTTTATGAAGTGTTGATCATGGTGCAGCTTACGGTTCGGAGAACGAACCTTCTGATCTCTCATTATGGTCCTTCTAAGTTTTTGAAAAGGGCGATATATAGGTGAATATGGCCCTAATTCAATTCATTTGTACCAGTTGAGTTTTTGAGAGGTCAGAGGCTTCTGTGTAGTAGTTCTTGCCATTGCAGTTAGCCTGAGCACCAAGGATTAGCGATATCATGCCCAGGTAACCTCCATGATGTCCTACACTTTAATTTTTCAGTCTGAGTATGCCGAGATCTGGAAAAATTTAGTTTGTACGGATTCTGAGTGATTTTTGCCCTAGATTTCTCAGGTGATCAGGGCAAAAGCACGCCCTCTGTGCGCATTTTCCAGGGATATGCATGCTTTAAGCGCTCTGTTTCCCTTCTTTGGCACACCCTAAGCGCGCCTGTGGAAAATACAGGTGTGCCCTTAGCACGCTTGTCTAAGGGATATTTAGCCTATTTTTGATGTTTTTCTATTTCTGATGGGTTCCTGTTTGGATGACAGGTTGTTGTGGAGGGAGCGGGATTGGCCCGAGATCTGAATTGCATTGGTTGTTGATGCTAGGGCATGCCATCAGCTGGCACAATGGGGGCTCCTGAAGTTCGTGGAAACCTAGCTTCTTCGATTGCAATACCAATTGTTTTGTTACTTGATTCATAATTGACGCAGGAGGCGCAACATGTTTGTGTTGCGTGAGACTAACCTGGCTATCCATCCTAAGACGGATCTATATTTTGTGACTGGGTTACTACCTCATGGTAAGGCACTGAGGTATCCAATCCCTTCTGGGAGAGTGGATTTGGAGAGGTTCCAGAGGCGTCATTGTGTTGGGGTGCCTCTTACAGAGGGGTGCATCAACATTGCATCAATGACAGATTTGGTCGAGCGGTGTGCTCTGGAAGTGATTGTGCGACTTGCAGGGTCGTCAGCTCCGCATTGGGCATCTGGCCCACAGGTTGAAGTCTTGCGCCGGTTGAGGTCCAGTCATTTCTTTGATTTTTCCCATTTTTTCTATGACAATATGGTGACTCAACTCACCAAGGTCCGCAATGGATCGAATTTGTTTATGTACGCCAACATTCTATGCAGCATTATGTATGAGAAGGTAGTTTTGCTGAGACCAGTGGTAGCAGTGCCTCCTGGGGGGCCACGGAAGCCTCGCATGAGGTGGTGATGCCGCGATACGGTGGGGACATGGTGGTACGTTACTAGAACACCACGACAGAGGCCTGGCTTGAGGTGAACCCCCATATGTTTCTGCCCTTCCCCTATGTAGGGATGGACTTCCGGGGGGATCCAAAGATAGGTCTCCCACCTGGTTATGCTTGGGGGCCAACAGGTACATTTTTTATGTTTTCTGCATTTATTTGAGTATATATGTGCTTATGTGTTTTGATGGTGACAATGACATAGTTTAGGTTACTCTTTGCAGATGTTGGTGAGGTAGGTCACCCCGTGGCTCGATTGGTCGGCTACGGTCCTCTTCAGAGACCTCGAGGCAGTCTCAGGGGGGGGGAGGAGATGCTGCTAGAGGACCTGGTGGTGGTGCTTGCCCTTCGGGGGAGGGAAGTAGCTTGGCTGCTGCCAAGGTTCATGCCAATGCAGAGGCGACATGTGCAGATGTGGTGGAGGCTCGTAATGCAGAACTGATGGCTTGGGTTGCATTTCTAGAGGATGGCTGGGGTCGAGTGGACTGCTTGACCCAGGGGATGCCTAATTGAGGTTTTATGGATGATCTCGAGGAGGTCTAGCTAGAGACGGTGATGGCCTAGGAGTAGGACTATCGACCTATTTTACATCGGGTGGCAGTCTCAGTTGTGACAGTGGCTCCAAAAGTGGTACCGGGAACGGTTGTGGGTCCAGGTGCCCCTCTTGAGGGGGCACCGCCCTAGAGTATAATTGTACACTGGGAAAGCACCCATTATGAGGATGCTTCCCCTATTTTTGATGAATTTTTGTGTATCTTTGGGCTGGTCGATGGGTCAGAGACACTATTTTTTTATACTTAGACATATACACCATGATATATATATATGAGAGATATTTTTGCGACTCTATATGTTGTGTCACCTATTTCGGTTTTTGGATGATGTTATACTGATGGATATCTATGTTTTTTTTTATTTATGTATGATGGTTTATTCGAGATGCATTCCAGTTTATAATGTTGTTAGCTATGTGATCAACTGCTTGGTTTTGACTCCTTTGTACATGTGTAAATGTAATATAGTCAAATTGTCTACTTAATCTTTTTGCATGCAAATATTTTCTAAATAGATGTGTATCTCTTGTCTCAAATGTTTGGTTTAATTGTGACACTACTAACTGGGAATCGAAGTACACATGCATATGGCATATGCCCTGATGGAGGGCGTCACACATAATTCCAATGATGACATCATATTATGCCTGATTGTTTGTTGTTGAACCGATGCACACACCGTTTGTGTACAATGGTGATCAGTCCAGGTGATAGATGACCCAGGCAGCTACTGCTAAAATTTGATACCATCTTGATGCTCCATCAACAAATCCAAAATAAGGTTTAGGTTGGTGATCCATGGCGGAACTTTGAGCGTGTTTTGAAATAAGTTTTTTGGTCAAAAATATAAGGGGGTTGGGTTTGTGTACGTTCACTCTAGGGAAGGGCCATCTTGGCCCTTATGGGTAAAATTTCTTGAGTCAAAGGTTGTTGACGGGGTTGCTGAGGCATGTCCTGTCCGGTTCCGTCAAGATGTATGCCCCCTGTCGGAGGCAATGTTTGATGACGTAGGGTGCTTTCCACAAGGTTTCGAACTTACCTGGCCCTTGGTCTTCTTTTGCGACGTCGTAGCAGAGGATTAGTTCTCCCTCGGTGAATGAGTGAGGGCTGATGTGGCGGTCGAATGATGCTTTTACCATTTTGTTATGGGCCTCGTTGTGTTGCAGCAACTGTCATCAGCTTTCATCAACAAGTTCTAGTTGTACTAGGCATTGTTCTAGGGGCTAGGTATCACCAAGGAGTTCGATAGCGGCATGAAAATTTGGGATCTCGCATTCTATGGGAATCACGGCCTCGACCCCGTATAGCAAATGGAAGGGAGTAAAACCAATGGATGTATTTACAGTCATGTAGTATGCCCATAGGGCGGAAACGAGCATGTGGTGCCAGTTGGTTTTATGGTTATTCACCATGTGTTGTAATATAGTTTTGAGTACTTTGTTTACAACTTCTACGTGTCCATTGGACTGAGGGTAGTATGGTGAAGTGAATTTGTGGGTGAATCTGAGATGGTGAGATAGCTCCTTGAAAACTTCATTCTCGAAGTGTTTCCCATGGTCAGAGACTATCTATTTGGGAACGTTGAACCAGGCTATTACGTGGTTGAACAGAAATCGAGCGGCGGTTTCTACGGTGTTGTCGTATGTGGGCATGACCTCAGCGAACTTGGTGAAATAATCGATAGCCATGATGATATATTTATGGTTGCCCAATGCTGCAGGTTTACAAGTCATGAAGTCAATTCCCCATTTACAAAAGGGGCCAACGACAATGACAGGATGCAGAGGAGTGGTAGGTGCTCTTGCTTTGTGGGTGAAGCGTTGGCATTGCTCGCATATCTTAACTACAGTAATGTAATCGCGAAACAAGTAGGGCCAAAAATATCCTACCCATAGGATTTTTTGGGCAGTGGCCATTCCGGATAGGTGGCTGCCGTAAACACCTCCGTGGCAGTCACTGAGGGCTTGTTCCACCTAGTCGTGAGTGAGGCATCAACGTAAAATGGTGTCGATGCCTTGTCGGTACAAGACATCTCCCATGAGGAGGTATCGGGGGGCCTGCTGGCGTATGCGCCGACAGTCATCTCGAGTGAGATGAGGTTTGAACTTTTGGGTTCGTAGGAATAGGATAATGTCTCTGTACTAAGGGTCGTCAATTGCTACAAAGAAGAGATGTTCATTTGGTAGCGAATCGTTCACTGGTGATCCCTTGGTATCTCCTGGGAGATCTGTAATGAACTCAGCTAAGGTAAGCACCTTTTTTTCTTTTATGGGAGTGAAACTGTAACTCGTATTCTTGGAGAATGACTATCTTGCAGGCGTACTTATGGTTCATTAGGTGGTGTGTGAGAAGGTATTTGATGGGATTAATGTCTGCAATGACATTAGTGGTTTTTAAGATGATGTAGTGGCGAAGTTTCTAGACTGCATGGATTAATGTTAGTGTAGTCTTTTCTTCAGGATCATATCTTAATGTTGGACGCAATAAGGTTTTTATGACGTAGTATATTACGTGCTCCTTCCCATCTGGGCCTTCCTGGATTAAAACTCCGACCAATGTGGACTTAGAAGCTGATAGATACAGGATATAATCTTTGTCATAGTCTGGGGGATTGATGAGTGGTGATGAAGATAAATTATCTTTTAGCGCATCGAATGCTTGCACGGCATAATCATCCCATTTAAATGGGATTTCCTAGAGTAGGAGGTGCAGGAACCCTTGAGCGCAGGTGGCATAATATGGGATGAAGCATCTCAGAAAATTGGCCTTCCCCTGCAGGCTTTGCAGTTTCCTGAGGGTTTGCGGTGGTGGTACCTCTTTGATGGCTTGGACCTTGAGGGGGTCCACACAAATCCCTTGCTGGGACACAATAAAACCTAAGAGTCTTCTTGTGTTGATGCAAAAGACACACTTGAGTGGGTTCAAGCATAGGTTGTATTGACGACATCGTTGGAATACCAATCACAGATCCTCAAGGTGGTCTGAGCGCTTCTTGGAGCAGATGGTAAGGTCGTCCAAGTAGGTGAGGATAAGGTGTGCCAAGTCGTGAAATATATAATTCATGGCCCTTTGGAAGGTGGTTCCAGCATTTTTTAGGTCCAATGGCAGTACCTTGTATGCGAATGTGCCCCAGGGGGTGGTGAATGCGGTTTTGTACCAGTCTGTATGGTGGATTTGGATTTGATTGTATCCAGAGAATCCATCCATGAAGGATAGAACCTCGTGTCCTGCGCAAGCATCAATGACCTAGTCGATGAATGGGGTGGGATAATTTTCTTTAGGACAAGTTTTGTTCAAATCCTAAAAATTGGTGCTAACGCGTATAGTGCCCCGTTTTTTCATGACAGGAACAGGGTTGGAAACCCAATATGTATAGGCGATGGGGTAGATAAACCCGGCTTTGTGAAGCTTTTCGATTTCTTATTTTATTTCTTCAGCCTTAGATGGGTGCAGTTGACATTGTTTCTGGCGCACTGGGGGTACGTCAGGCCAAGTGTCAATATGGTGCTCTACAATAGTGGGACTGAGTCTAGGCATCTCTGAGTAGTCCCATGCGAAGATATCTCGATACTCTTGTAGAAATTGGGTATAAGAGGCTATTTCTTCTGGAGAGAATGCTGCCCCCAGTGAGATCTCTTTGACCTTTGTGGGATTTTTTGATATGTTCACCTTAATGGTAGGTGAGATGTTTGACATATTTCCTTCCTCAAACGCATCGGGCGCTGGGATGGGTTTTTTGAACCAATCGACTTTCCCTGATGGGAGGAAATATTTTGATTCGATCGCGTAGAGCTCTTGTTCTTTTGTCTTGTTGGGACTGAACGTGTGCTTGGGGAGAAAAAGAAAATGGTGATGCATTACATCCCATGGATAATATTGCTCCGTCAATATAGCCTATAGGATGTCTTCATCTCAATGAAATAGGGACCCTATGGGGAATTGATCTTACACATGGTTATGTTGAATAGGGTTAATCCAAACAGAGCTAGTTGAGAGACACGAGAAGGATTCCATCGTCGATGTAGTGGAACCATACCCGGTCGACAGAGTGCAGACAGATGGGGTCTGCACCGTCATAGGTACAACTACTCTCATAGTTGCAGCTAACTTGAGACCTATGGTAGATGAGCAAACAAATCAAGTCATAGTTCTGATACATGACGATATGAATCATATATGGTGTATCGTGTCGTTGGCATTTGGTGGGGGCGGAATCTCCCTGGGTGGTCACCTCAGTTGACAAGAATGGGGTGGATCTGTCTGTCACATCCTCTTGGGTTGTCAAACTTTTCATGGATTCTGAGTCTGTGCCATCTTCTTGGGAGAGGCGAACTATGGTTGATTGCATCCAGGCTAGTGTTACATTGAATCTCGGTATGTAGTGACAACGACGTACTGGGTGGTTGTCACCATATATCTTACATGAATATGGGACATCCATGTTGGCACGATATACTATATGGACTGGATATCATCGTTGGAACATTTCCAATGTTGGGCAATCAATTATGAAATGATCAAGTTCATCACAAAGTATGCACCTTTTGATTAGGGGAGGGGGTCTGGCAAGGAACCTTTCAGGTGATCATTATTCCTCTTGTAGGTACAAGATGACACGAGGTTCATCACCAGCAGACTAGGTGGGGGGATCCTCTGATAGGATTGATAAATGGCATGTAAGGCATCCCTATATCACGGGATCTTTGGAAAGTGATGGGTATAGTGGCCATAGTTGTTGCAGATAGCGCATGCGTGATTGGTACACAATGCTTTGCCTTTGCCTTTTGTGGTAGGCTCCTTTTTTCGGGAACGCGGCGTCGCGATGTTTGCCTTTGATATGAGGAGTGGTTTTAATTCATCCAGCTCTGGGAAGATATGGGTAGGGTATCCTATTATGTCACATATGGAACAAACTGGTGATTCCAATTTTACAGCGGGAGTCTCCATCTCATTTCCTCTCTTCTCAGTTTTCTTAGTCGTAACCACCAGTTTTGCAATGGGAATTTCCTTTGTAGGGATAGCTTCGACTGTTTCTTAGACGAGTGTGGCCTCCTTGAGACTGAGGGGCTTCAATCCTGTGGCAGTGATGTGTGTCGCTCTTGTTCCCATAGGGGGGATGAGATACCAAACTGGTATTTACAATGATGTGTTTGGTAACACTAGTGTTGCCAAAACCTGTTGGGAGATGAAGCCAACTGGGGGGTAGAGGAAAGGGGTTTGGGAAGCAGCGTGGGTTAGAGAGGTTGTTGTGGCCGATGAATTGGTGTCATTACTACTCGTGTTCGTGTCTTGACTAGCTTCGGTGCTTGATGTGGACATCATGCACACTGGAGCCCCTTTGATATTAGGTGATGACTCAAGGATAATGGGAGGATCTCCTATGAAAGATCCTAGAATGGATGACCATTTGAACTCGCTAGGGCCATATTCGTGGTACCGTGAAAACACATTAGAGGATGTATCTACATAGGGTAGAATTACATCAGTGTGTTTTAGGGGTCTCTTCTCGCTATGTGTCAATTGTTCGATAGTAATGATGCGGTCCTCATGGGGGAACATCATAATGCGGAAGACGGAGGAGGTTATGGCTGACATGGCATACATATAACTCTGAGCAAGGAGTATATTATAGTCCAAGTGAGCGTCCAAGACTTCAATGTATATATGGACCGTCTTTCTGGCTAAGCAGACCGGGACGTCTTGGTAAAGGCCAACGGGGGTCGAAGGACGACCGTCGTATGCTCTAAGCATGATGACTGAAGGTTTTAGTTCAGGAGACCCTAACTTCTGCCAAATTTTTTTTGACATGATGCACGTGGATGCACCATCGTCAATGACACATCGGTGAATGGTGATATTCTGGATCAACACTGGTCTCTGAAAGGCGACCATCGAAGGAAGCCTAGGGGTGGCTTTATCTAAGTCAAAATCCACTAAGCGAGTATCGGTAGGGTCGATAGTGAATAACGTGGAAAGTAAGGCTTTTCGTTGTTTTGGACATGACTGAAATACTTCCAAAGCTCACATAGCAGCGGGAGATTGGGCTAAATCATCCACGATGTTATAATTATGGGCCTCTTTGGAGTAGTTTCCTGCTCGCTTGTTGGGTCCCTTCGACATTTCGGGCAAAGATTCAATAGGCATATTTGAAATGGTCAAAGGTGTAGTCGGTGCACTGGTACTCGCCCCTAACACGTTGGTGTCTGGGGGAGTGTTGTAATTTTGATTCCGTGTTTGGAAAAACATCTCTTTGCCAGTCATGTAGATTTAACGGTTTTTTTTCCTGGAGTCGTCTGGGTTTTGTTGCTGAGTGTTGACTGTCCCTTGATGGGGAAAAGGTTCTTGCATCATAGTTGTTTGCTGGGAATATCCTCCTTGTCCTCGATTACTCTATAGCTTCTTCAACTCAGGGAGATCGAGACAGTGTTGAGTATAATGGCTGTACTCACCACATATCAAACAAGAATTGTTTGTTCAAAGAGGTGGCCTTTTGCTCTGTCGTTGGGCATTGCTTAGCTCATGGCTCTGATTCCGATTGAATTTTCCTACAACCTGAGATTGTAACGGGCGTTGTTGGTTGTTTCCCCCCTATCCAGGATTCCCTTTGGGATTTTTTTTTCCTTTTTTCTTCACCACGTTAGGAGGGTAGTTCTCTTGTTTATATTGGTGTGGTTGGTTTTGGGAAGGCTGCAAAAATTTCACCTATGCATTGGTCTGCATATGCAGGTCTTGTGCTGGGGACTGAGCATAACGCAGTCCTCATTTGCACCTTGTTGTTGGAGGGGAGCTCTTTTGTCAGTGTTTCTCTCTGCATACTGGGTCCCCGGAGCCAAAGGATAGGGTCCTCCATGGTGATACACTGGTGCCCTATTTGTCAAATTTTGCTGAGGCATATGATGACCTTGAAAACCGGTTTGCGGTACGTTCTGGGTAGAACCATATGTATAACCAGGGTTTTGACTGTTGCTGCCTAGGTAACTTTGGGTGAATGACCCAATGAGACCATCTGCAGAGTTCAACGCACCTGGAAATTCTTGATAATTTTGCAAGCATGGGGCGTTCGACGGGATATTGTAAATGTATCCTAACTGCGTATAAATAATCTCAAGTTGTTGGGCTTTGTTGATGGCATCCTCTTTGGATGTGGGCCTTTGTTGTGCCACATCCTTTGAAATCTCTGCGGTGAGAGTTTTCAGGAACAAATCTAAAAGAACCTGGTCATCGAGTTTTGCTTTACATAAACTACGACGCTGCCTCCATTCGTGGAGATGGTCCGAGATATGGACGACGGGTGTTTGTCTAAAATGTGTCAATAATTCCATTCCGGAGTCATGGTGAGTGGGTAACTAAAAATATGTTAGGAACACAATGACGAGGGAGCAAAAGGTACCATGTGAAGTAGAGGGTTGCTCCATGTACCATTTTTCTGCTACTCCTATTAGAGTGCGTTGAAATAGTCTCAATCGAATAGTGTTGTCGATGATACTGTTTGATGAGCACCACAGGTGGAAGGTCATGACATGATTACCTAGGTCTTTCGCTTGCTTTCCTTCAAATTTTGGAATATCCAAAGGGAGCCTCGTGGGCATGGGAGGCCATGTAGGGTTATGTGCGATGGGGTCATTCGTTAGCTTGGTTAAATCTGGTAGATTCAATGAAGCTAAGAAATGTGACTGGGAGGTTGACGCCATTGCAGCTTGCGAAAACACAAAATTCTAGTTAGGAAGAGGGTTGGTCTGTGACGTACCATACTATGTATTCGACTAGCTTCCCAAATGGGTTGCACTCCTCTACCCCCTAGGGGCCGTGGGAGGAGTGGTGTGTGGTGTGGCATTCGAAGAACAACTAGGGTTCCCAACGAAGGATACCCCAATAAAGGACGAACCAATAATGGTGACAGTGTTCCGTCTCTGACGCCTGTTAGTGGTATAATATGCATTCTTCCATTAGTGATTAATATCATTCCTTTCATTTTCATTTTAGGTGTCTCACTCCGAAATTTTTATATCATTCCATTAGGTCATGCTAAAAATTGTTCACTGATGGCAACCTTCTTCAATAAAACTTCACTCTCCCTCAGAAGATCACATTTTCTGACTCACCTTCATGTCTTCTTGAGCATAATAACACCTATGAAAATCTCATTTCACCATGTCTTGTCTCAGTTAAATTTTTCCATGGAAGTCAGGTTATTCAAAGTCTCATTAGGTCATTAGGGTTTTGTCTTTCAAGGTACAAAAATGCACCATTTCATTTGCATAAGGTCAGCAAAGTATGAGAGTGATCCCAATAATGTCTCTTTACCATGTAAATATGACCTCCAAGACGGTTTCCAAAATTGTAATTTGATTTCAAGTGTGAGTTTCATTCCAAGATGTAATTTTTATTTATTCATGTAATTTTATGTCAATTCAAATGTAATAAGTATTCAGTCTCCCAAAGGTTGCCAACTCAGAGTTCCACATGCCAACACATAAAATTTCAAAGTGAGAGAGTTTTTAGTTCATCAATTTATCAAATGTCAAAGGGAATTGTCTTTTCCCAAAGGTGCCCAAGTCATCATTGTTCACAAGCACTAAACCCTAATTTCATCTCCCACTAAGCTAGGGTTTGCTATGGAAACGAGAAATTTGAGAAGATGAGCCATAATTTATGTCATATCAGTAAGTATGGGGTCATTTCATCTCATAAACATCATGTCTCCATCATTTTCCAAGAAGTCATTCCAAGGGACAAATCATTTTCCACACATAGAGCCAGTTTTTCTTAAAACAATGTTTCTGACCAAACAAAGATGAATTTGACAAACATGAAAGAGGTTGTTGTCCATAATATGTTAATAAAGAAAAAAATCCTTCATTTTTTACACAGGTATCATTTCTTGGGAGAAATTTCAAAAATACAGGTGCTACAAGAGGTTTGTTGCACTTCTGGAGTGACCTTGGGAAAATGACGTTTTCTTCTAGCTGGAGTGTCCAAATCACTTGCTTGATGAGTAAAATGATAACTAGATAGAGATATATTTCCCATGAGCTATCTTTAGATCACTTTTGAGTTGATTAAGGCTTCCAAAAGTTTCCTATAACAACACTCTACATTTCTGCACCCTCATTCTGCACTTTTTGACCAGTCTTGGGAGAAACGCGTTTTGACAGGTAAAATGACATTCAATTTGAAAACGGAAGACATATATGGAAAATAAATTTGAAGGGATTTCCAACAAGCTATATTGGAGCCAATTTTGACACCGGGAAGGCAGTCGAACACAGCCTGCAAGTTGGGGGTAAAATGGCACTGCACGTTTAACAATTGACTGATTTTTTCTACAAATTTGAATTTTACCTTGGGGAATCATGTTTTTACCTCATGGAATTGATTATTTAAATGTAATTATAATGTTTTTACTATTACCTAGATTAAATAAATTAGGTATATGAACTAAATGAGGTGTAATGAATCAATTCACAAAAGTTAGGGATGAGTCACTTTGACCACACTACACTCTAGGTTTCAGTTTAGATTTTAGTGGATCAGCTCCTTCTCTCATGGATTTGACCCCTAAGGTTGGGAGAGGTTGTTTGAAGCATATATATTATACATTTTGACTCATCTCTAGAGATGGATTGGAATTTTGCATCAGTTTGAAAGTTTGTATATTGATCAAGAAACATTTTGGCCTAGATATTAATGACAAATTGCAGCTATTTCTTTGGGATTCATGTGGTATGAATGTTTGACATAGTTTCTTCTTTGTGATCATTTGTATGAATTTATTTTATGCTCATAAACCATTTTCATGTCTATGATATGCTTAATTTCAAGTTGAAAGGAAGAATTCATGTTTTCATGCTCTGTTTTGGAGAATTTTTCATAATTTGTCCATTTTCTTCAGTTTAGGAAGAATTCATCTCATATGCTCTTCCTAGCTCCTCATCGGTCTACTCATCTCAAAAAAATCACCTTTAAGTGTTAAACCTTCCTACATACCTTTCCCCATCGAATGGACTGCAATTTCATCTCATTGGCCCTAATTTAGTCCCCTTGACCTAATCCTCATTTCAGTGAGCCCAACCCCAAATCAAAACAAATACCTGCATTTCATACCTAGCCTACAACCCTATTTTCTCAACCCTCCTGGTTGTGACCCTTTTGGAAAGAGCCCTCTCCGACTTGATAGGGCTATCTATCAAGTTAAAAGCTTGGTTTGTGGTTACCTCTGTTGGGATTCCTTCCTCAGCCTTGGGAATCTGGTGGAGTGATAACATACTAGTGTTGTTGCCAGGGAAAGAAGAGACAAAATTTTCCCTGGGTGTACGAAAAATATCAGATCTAATTGTTGATGGTGAAAAATGATCAGGCACATGAAGGTTGTGCATCATTCACCTGGTGACTCCAGTGTCGTAAAATCCCAAGATTCAGAATTCTCATGGTGACTCCACTCTTCAAGAAACGATAGCCTGAAGAAATTTTTGGTGACTCACTATTGTCAAAATGGATTTGATTGCTCGAAGGTATGCTCCTATGAATCGAGCTCATATTCCTGGTTTTCCGAACTGTATTCCTGGTATAGATTGGCAATTAGGACTGTCAAATTTTAAGGGTCAAGATGGTGAAGATGCTAGTATGCATTTGGTTAAATTTCATTTGCATATTCATAGACTAAAGATTGAGTTTCTTGAAGATTGTCTGATGAAGATTTTTATGGCTACCTTGGAGGAAAAAGCGATATCATGGTATGAGGATCTACCATCTGCTAGTTTATATTCTCTAAAAGACATTCAATTTTATTTCAAAATTATCAAAGCTCTAATTCGTCCATGTCAATGATTGATAATTGCTGTGAGATCTCTGATAATTTCATTAAGTTTCTTGAAATTTTGTATGGGAATGAAAAGTGTCTAGATGATGAGCTCATAGAATCCCTTAATGATTTTTCTTCCCAACAATAAATAGCAGTTTCCTCCTTGGATGAAGAGATCCTTGAGCCTTTGCATGAAAATCATTTTCATCACCAAAAAGAGCAATTCTTTTCTCTCATGGAAGAAAAGGATGATGTATATTGTCTTGATGTACATAAAGACATCCCACAGGAAACAATTCTTGCAGCAGTACAACAAGTTGATCAACCAAAGGTTAAATAAGATATTCAGCATCCTTGTGAATCTTTAGGAGAGAAAGAAGACAATTATTGTGTTATCAAAAGAAAACAAAAAGCACTTTCTCCTCTAACTGAAGATGAGATAGATCAACTCCTGAAAATTCATATTATAGTCCAAGCTAAAGCAAGTTTTCCATGTTCACATAGTCAAGAAAGTGTTGGTGAAACATCTTCCTTTTTTTGAAAATGAAAATCTAAGTTTAAATGAGGACAATCCTGAAACTAGATTTATAGATCATCATGAAGAAAGACAATCTCCTTTTTCAATGTTCATAATTGATGAAGTTTATCTTGATCCTGATTTGCCTTAGTACGATAAATATGAAGATAATTTTGATGAGGAGTTTGATGAAATTATACAGGATATTTTTGTGAGTAAACCAATTTATGATGATGATTCCCTGCAAGGAGATGAGCTAGTAGATACTAGTGTCTTTCATGAAGATGATAGGGCTGTCACGTTTGATAATTTTGAAGAATGTTTCTTGTTTAAAGATGACATAGAATATGAATTTGAGGAGTATGAGCCTAAGACAGACAATATTCCAGAGAAAGAATAAGAGTTTCTCATGCTTCACGAATTTGCAGCCAACACCCAGATAGCATAAAGTCATACTTCCCTATACTCTCCTATGGATCAACAACTAAGTTTTCTTTCAGATCAGAATGAAGAGTGTGCTTATGTTTTTTCTGAGTCTCAAGACAAGGTAACATTTCATATTTTTGAAGATCCTTTTACTGATTAGCTACAGTTAGCATGGAAGATGTATTTTCTTATTTTCATGGACCAGAAGCACATGTTCAGTAGACACTTGGAGTCACCTAGCTTTTGTTTTTTTTGCCTGCTCGAGGAAAGTGAGAGCGGAATTCAAGCAAGTAACCATCTACTAGATTGGTTATATTGGAAGGATCACTTCACATGATTATACATATGTCTTCAGCAGGCAGGTGGTTGTCATCAGGATTTGAAGCCCTCAAGTCTCGGTGATGTACTACCATCAATAAGTAGGGTAAGTTCAATTTTTGAGTCTTTTTTGAGTCAATTCAAGTAAAATTGAGTTGTTTCATTCAGTTTGTGTCATTAAGTTGTCGAATAGTCAGTCCTACATTTCAGTTGCAGTTATTTTTTACCATATTTGGCCCAATGGAAGAAATAAATGATCTTCTCGACTCAAAGATTTGTGGTTCTTGACACCTTTGTCAGAGCTTCCATCCCCAATAAGGCCAATGTTAGTGTCAGAATATTCTTTCTGCCATTAGTTATTAATATCATTCCTTTCATTTTCATTTTAGCTGTCTCGCTCTGAAATTTTTATATCATTCCATTAGGTCATGCTAAAAAATTTTCACTGATGGCAACCTTCCGCAATAAAACTTCACTCTCCCTCAGAAGATCACATTTGCTGACTCACCTTGATGTATTCTTGAGCATAATAACACCTATGAAAATCTCATTTCACCATGTCTTGTCTCAGTTAAAGTCAACCATGGAAGTCAGGTTATTCAAAGTCTCATTAGGTCATTAGGGTTTTGTCTTTCAAGGTCCAAAAATGCACCATTTCATTTGCAGAAGGTCAGCAAAGTATGAGAGTGATCCCAATAATGTCTCTTTACCATGTAAAGATGACCTCCAAGAGGGTTTCCAAAATTTTAATTTGATTTCAAGTGTGAGTTTCATTCCAAGATGAAATTTCTATTTATTCATGTAATTTAATGTCAATTCAAATGTAATAAGTATTCAGTTTCCCAAAGGCTGCCAACTCAGAGTTCCACATGCCAACACATAAAATGTCAAAGTGAGAGATTTTTTAGTTCATCAATTGATCAAATGTCAAAGGGAATTGTCTTTTCCCAAAGGTGCCCAAGTCATCATTGTTCACAAGCACTAAACCCTAATTTCCTCTCCCACTGAGCTAGGGTTTGCTATGGAAACAAGACATTTGAGCAGATGAGCCATAAGGTAGGTCATATAAGTAAGTATGAGGTCATTTCATCTCATAAACATCATGTCTCCATCATGTTCCAAGAAGTTATTCCAAGGGACAAATCATTTTCCACACATAGAGTTGATTTTTCTTAAAACTATGTTTGTGACCAAAAAAAGATGAATTTGACAAACATGAGAGAGTTTATTTTCCATAAAATGTTAATAAATAAAAACCTCCTTCAGTTTTTACACAAGTATCATTACTTGGGAGAAATGTCAAAAATACAGGTGCTACAAGAGGTTTGCTGCACTTCTGGAGTGACCTTGGGAAAATAAATTTTTCTCCTAGCTAGAGTGTCCAAATTACTTGCTTGTTGAGTAAATTGATAACTAGAAAAATATATATTTCCACTCTACAACAACACTAGCAACAACACTCTACATTTATGCACCCTCATTCTGCACTTGTTGACCAGGCTTGGGAAAAATGAATTTTGACAGGGAAACTAACATTCATTTTGAAAAATTAAGACATATCTGGAAACTAGACTTGACAAGATTTCCAACAAGCTATCTTGGAGCCAATTTGGATGCCGGGAAGGTAGTCAAAAATAGCCTGCAAGTTGGGGGTAAAATGGTGTTGCACGTTTAACAATTGACTGAGTTTTTTTTTTAGTTTCTCTACAAATTTGAATTTTATCTTGGGGAATCATGTTTTTACTTCATGTAATTGATGATGTAAATGTAATTACCATGTTTTACTATTATATAGAGTAAATAAATTAGTTAAATGAACGAAATGAGGTGTAATGAATCAGTTCACAAAAGTTAGGGATGAGTCACTTTCACCACCCTACACTCTAAGTTTTAGTTTAGATTTTAGTGTATCAGCTCCTCCTCTCATGGATTCGACCCCTAAGGTTGGGAGAGGTTTTTTGAAGCCTATATATTGTACACTTTGACTTATTTTCAGAGGTGGGTTGGAAGTTGGCATCAGTTTGAAAGTTTGTATATTGATCAAGAAACATTTTGGCCTGGATATTAATGACAAATTGCGACTATTTCTTTGGGATTCATGTGGTATGAATTTGTATATATATGCTCATTGTTAGAGACATGCTTGTAATCAAAATTAAAATTATAATACCGAGACTTGTTATACCTTTCTTGTTGGTCTCTGGTGCAATCATGGGGATGAGAGCTTGCCTAAGCTCTTTCTCTGCAATATGCACTACCACGGGATGAGGGTGAAGCGTTCCCATCAATATCCTTCCTCGAAAAGTTCAACAATTTTGTGGAGGCTTATGACACCTTTAATCATTTTCCTTCATTGTATCCCAAACCTATGAATCAAGGTCTCTACACAGCCTTCAATGGTTGAGTTATTCCTTGGCCATTAACACCAAGTCCTCCTCCTTTATACCCCATTTTGGTAAGGAGTCTCATGCCAGTTCCTGTAATGGGTATCTCCACATTTCCAATAGAAATAATAACATGTGAAGATGAAACTGAAGAGAAATAAACATTTTTTACCTCAATCGTCGATTCAGACACAGGTGATGATGGCTTCATTAAGCCTTCGTTACGCTTAATTCCTCCAAAGCTTCTTTCGCGACTCATAACTGAAGCTGCAATATCTGCTTGTCCTCTTTCTCTTCTCTTAGTAGCCTCCTTAATTCAACATTCTCTTCCCAAAGAATTTGGTTGATCTCCTCATTTGAATTATGAAAAGATGATGAAGGCAACGATGAAGGTGCATAAGCACTAGAATATGTGGATGAAACATCGTTCTATGATCGTTATTTCTCCTCTTCCTCTATTCTCTTCTCATAAGCTTTGTAAATTATGTCCACCATTTTATACATCCTCAGCATGGCCTCATACATGTATTTTTCATCCTCCATTGCTACAATTTCAATCGTTGTTCATGCTCACAATTCACATCAACGAGAAAACTGCTCTGATACCACTTTATCTGAGTCCGTCAACTACTGGATTTACCCATGATATTTTAATTTTATGATGTGGTTATAATTGCACTAAAAAGAACATTAAAAGAACACATGTGCATGATTTAAGAAAGAGGAAACAAGACAACAATCAACGACATAAGAACACGAGACATTGACAATGGATTTCACCCAGTGTGGGCTACGTCTCCGGGGCTGGTGTCAAAATGGGGTAGGCCTCTTCATATAGTGATGGAAATGGTGATGATGTACATGGATTATGTTTTCTGTCATACAAGGATATATGCCCTCAACGTGAGTGGCTTGTCTCTCCACCAGACATTTCGCTACAGAAACTCTCACTCACAATAGGCCTCCTATCAACATGACATAATCTCAAACAAGGTGACAACGAGGATCACTTCAATAAGGTTGCATAGGAATCATAATCATCCATGGCGAATACATCTCACATGAAGTAGAAACATGGAACCCGCAAAACACATCAAGCAAGGATCTAAACAACATATTACATCTCACATAAAATGATAAAAGAGGCACATGACATCAATATTGCATATACCTCAACCCCTGAAGTTGGTTGAAGAAGTGGATGCTCAGTTGTTGAATCTGGCTGCACCATCGAATTCGTGGTGTCGAGAGGCATGAAATAGAATGTCCAAAATTGAGAATATGACACTATCACTCTAGCTTGGAAAATGGTTGAAAAGTGGGAAGCTCTGCTGCTGAAACATACATCACCATCAAATTCTTGTCGCCGAAAGGTGTAAAATTGACATAGAGTTTGTCAAATTCTGGCTCCTGCAACTTCTTCACCTGAGGGAATATTTTGATGCTCTCCAGGATTCCTGGGGCATGGTTCCACACATTTGTGGGGTCATGGTTCTACCCTCTATGCTCCACTCGTCTTCCCTCTCCCCGTCGCTCCATGAAACTATGGCTTATAAGGTTGAATGGGGGCAGAGATTTGAAAGCTCCACCGTTTGGCTTGTTGGTAAAAATGGTGAATGGTTGGAGAGGGGTCGGGGGATCAAATCTCGACCCTCTCAAAATAGTCATCATTTTTTTATTTTATTGTAGTTTTAGTGTTTTAGTGTTGGGCCGCCACATCCGATGGGTCAGCCTCCCGACCGGCGCGGGTTCAAATCTTGCCGCCCTAGATTTGTTCATTACATTTAATACTTGGTGGGCAGGGTCTGCTCCACGTGGCCCCGACCCAACCCACCTCACTTTTATCATATGTATTGTTTGGGCTTCGTCCGAGGGTGGTGGGGTTTGGCCACTTGCCACCCCAATTTTTAATACATACAGTTATAATGAGTGGTGGGGTGGTGGGGGTGGTGGCCAGCTACCCTATTTCTTTATATATATTTTTTCGTTTTTAAAGAAAATTGGTTATTTTTAAAAATTTCCCAAAATTAGGGTTATTGGGAAATTTAAAGAGGCCACAATTTTTCCCATTCTCGGGTGCTGGGTTCCCTGCCAGTTGGCAGTTAAATTGTAGGACATTTAAACCTGGCCCACTGCCCAGCTTTGACCAAAACTTTGACTCGCTCTAACTTCTCCATACGGGCTCAAATTGGAGATCTGTTTGCACCGTTAGATTCAGAGTGACTAGAACTTCAATATGAACCTGGTTAGAGAGAAATCTAACCATTTTTAATTTTTACCATTTCTGAGCCCTCTTGGTCTCCTGAAGGTGTCTAGAGCCACCTGGATCAATTCTCCTCAATGAGGATATTTTGGTCCACCAAAAGCATGAAAATAATCTACAACTATTTTGTACCTTATCTCCACAAGTTTCTTGAAAGATCACCCTTCATTCTCCTCCACCTTTGTTCTTCAAAGCCATAAGTGATGAGCCGACACCTGTATCATCTGCAAACCTATAGTACATTCTTCTTACAAATTACATGTTTAATTACGTGTGTTTGGTGCACACATGTACGAAATCACACCATCTTAAGGTGTGTGGTTTACCCTCTTAAGTTATTGGTCATAGGCAAAAAAAGAAGTGGAGTCAAGCAAGTTAGTGGAACAAGCTAGAATCATAAGTATATTAGATAGATAAATAACATGCATATATAAACTAAAACTAAAATAAAACTAAACTAAAACTAAAACAAATAAAACAAAAGCACTGAATAGACTCAAACAATTGCAATAATTCAAACGGTGGCTCTTCTGGCCCCTCTTATTGAGTGTTAGTAGGAAATGAGAATGGAATTTTAACCCTCTTGCCAAAGGGCCCTTATAACATGGGTTCTAAGTCCCGATGCAAGGATTTTTTTACTTCCAAGCTTGCTTTGGTGCAAACATTAGGAGAATTTTGAAGTCTAAAATGGCCTTCCTAAGGAAATAATAAAATAATAGCTAAACCAATAAAATAATATTTATGAATTTGCAATTCACTTTTTGCACCAAAATCCATGTAACCATGGTTAAATTCAATTCAAAAGTTGTACCAAAATAAAACTAATATGAGTTTCTTAAGAAAGATTCAATATAATTGTACAACTAATGCATTTGTCCTTTGTACTTAAATAACTTAAAATAAAATATAAATATAAATTCTTAAATTCTTAATTATAGAATATACTATTAATTAAATTTTATATTAATAATAACATGTAATTAATATACTGTATAAAAATAATATAATCTAATCTAATATTTATTGAGAAGTGTGTAAATATAATATTTATTGAAAAGTATGTAAATACATGAAGATTGTGTAGGGATATGCATTGTTTATTTAAAAAATATGAATTGAAAATAATAATATTTTATTCAAAAAGCGTGAAATGACATTTATTATGAGTACTTTACTTTATGAATTTAAAATTACTTAGAGCACTACCATGGTTAACCATGAGTTTTTATCCACCATTGAGAATGTGACAAGTAAGTACCTTTAACTCAAGCAATACCACCTCAACCATTAGGGATGATGTCATCCCTAAAATGTGATTGGTTCTTATAAAGTGAATTTTTATTGTACATTTTCCTTAGGAGGCCCATTTTAGACCTCAAAATTTCCCTAATGGTCTCCCTCTCTCTACTGTGGTGGACTGTGTTGAATTTTAGTTGAACTGAGAGGGGGGGGGGTGAATCAGTTCAATACATACAAGAGCATTTTTTTTTTTAAACTTTTAATCAACTTATTTATAGCTTACTTTTATAATCAACCTTAGTATATGAAAAGTCTTAATATGTTGCAGCAAGTATTAAATTAATGTGACATTAAACTTATTATGAGAGCAGCAAACATTAAGCAGATTTGATAAATCATCTCAGCACATAAGCAACACAGATAGAGACAGCAGATATAAGTGGAAACCCATAAAAGGAGAAAACCACATCTTATTATTGTTGTGATGCAAAGGCAAGCTCCAACTCCCTCTCACAGCTATTTTTCTGCAGGCACCAACCCACAGGAGGCTCCAATCCTCAATTCTGCAAGCTACAACTTGCAAGGAAGCTCCAACTCCCTTCAATTTTCTACAGGAACCAACCTACAGGAGGCTCCAACCTCAGTCAGCTACAACTGACAGCTATCAAGCTTCAACTTGATAGGGAAGCTCCAACTTCCTCAATTTATCACAAGAAATGTTTGTTGATTTATCTCAGATATCAGCTCTGTTTAGTAGCATCTCTTTCTGCTCCTCTCTTCCTTATCTTCTCTACCTCAATCTTCTATGCTTTTCATTCTCTATCCTTACTCTCTCTCACCTCACTGTGCATATCAATGTGATATTATATATAGATTTCATCACATGACTCTTTACATTCCTCAGGGAATTTGAAGTGAATAGTCCTGATTTTTTTACTTCTGTTTTCTCATTCCTTCATCCAACTCAATTTAAAATTATAATAATATGTACAAATTTCCATGCTACAGTGGGATTTTTCTTTTCCTTAGGATACTTGCCTTTGCATCACAAACAATAAAAAATTAATTACAACATTTTCATTCACATTTTCAATTACACATTTCAATTTCACTCAGCTCCTTTTCTGGATTTTGGCTTTACTCGATTTGTCTTTTCTTGCTGCTGTTAAGAAACTGTTCTGCATACTCTTTGTTCACTGTCATCTACATATTCCACCTGTTCACTGTACGTTTGAATCCCTTTGTTGTACATCTCTTCAACTCTGCAATCTTTGTTTACCTCTGTCAGGCCTCATACTTCCTCTTTTTGTGTGCATATAAAATGGATACAACAAATTTGTACTCAATCCAACTATCAATCTGGGCAATTTCAATACTCTATTTTCTAGGCTGGCAATTTAAATAATTAAAACTTACTTGCACATAAAATCACCTGCACTCAATTTAGTACTTAATCCCAATTTCCAATCTGAGCAATTTTGAATTTATGTTGAAGTTTTCCTTCTTGAAAAATCTATGGTTTAAAATAAACTTCAATGCTCCAGGCATACGCAGAGGGAACCTTTGAATAGACCCACTAAATTACATTTTGTTAAATACGCAAACCTTAATACATGCATATGGGCCCCAACGCTAACGGTCGTCTCCATCCGACGGTTGTTATCGCATCACGCTGCCTCATTTGATCGGAGGGATATCGCCCGATGAAGATGCGCGAACAATAACGCACGATGGCACGCAGTGTGAGTGGTTTTGGGATCCCTCCATATGCCACGTGTCAGTCGCTCTATGGAATCACTCCGATTTCTTGAAAATCGCTTGCCCGTCGATGGTGGTGCGATGAAAACCACCGGTTCGCTCTAAACCGCGTCCAATGTTCCTCCTTCGTGGTTCCACCCCTCTACTCTAGGTTCTGTCGTCACTGTTCACACCTCGTGGTTCCTCACCTTCGCTCAAGGTTCCATGTCCTTCCGTGATCCGGTTACTAACTCCAACCCGTTTTTACTGTTCATTAGTCAGAGTTTCATATTCTGAGTTCCGCTTCTAATACTTCGCTTCTTTAGTTATATATGTAACTATTCCGCTTCGAGGTTCTGGTCCTTTACATCCTTACTGCATTCATATTCCATTATGTTGTAATATTCATCACATTATGCTCCATAACACTCACACTGGGACTCTGAGAAAGCCTCTCCATACAGGGGCTAACATTTCGACACCCTACATAATAAATTTAGCTCAGAAATTAAGGGTTATCAAACTTCTTTCAACGGTGAATACATAGAAGTCATCCTGGATTATTTTAACTATCGCACATTCTCGTACAACTCAAAATGCTCTATACTTAGAGTTAAATTGAATGACACCATATGCTATGGATTCATTTCATAGCGCATCTAATCTTGATACATATATAAGCCCTTATTTACAAACTCACATCGGTTTTCTCGATCGTGCACAAAATTACAAATCTACCCTTTTGCACAGGGTTCTCAATGTTCACAAACTTTGAAGGTCTAACTCCCAATTCCACAAGAAATATACAGGTATGGTACAATTCCACTTTCTCTTGGAGGATCGATCCTTCCGAATAATATGGAAGCAGACTTATATCAATTCTCTCTGCAATCTGCAATCTACATTAATCCCCTAATTCATAAATAAACCTTTGTATTACTCTCCTTTAGGCCCTTTCAACTCCACTGCCCTGTCTCTAATTCCTCTGTTGCTTTTGCTTCAATTCTTCGGTTTCATCTGCTGCCTCTGCTACCTCTCTGTCTCTTTTTCCTTATGGATAGTTTAGGTGCTGCTCCTGTCTTTACCTTTGCCATCAATGACAACATTTCCAACAGACTGAAATTGTTGGATGGCCAACAATTGAGTCCCCTCTATCTTCAATTCCAGATCACACATTGCTGGTATTTCTTGGGCAATTCTGGCTAGCATAACAATGTGCTCTCAATTTCTTCATCTCTCAGTGGCCTTATATAGCAGAATTCAAATCCTTCTTCCCTCTCTTGGTACAATGTGGATTGTGACCCAAGAGAGGGGGTGATTCGTTTGTGTGCCACAAATATTCCATTATGTGCTCCCTTGATGTCTAAGGAGGCTTTGGTGGTTGTCCTTAGGCGGCTTCAAATGTGAAATCACTGTCATGGAGTGTGCTTTTTATGGTCCTAGAAAGTGACTTTCACCACTCCCAGGATTGCACGCATTTTGGGTCAAAAGGCGTGCAAAGGCACTCTTCACGAAGGATTATGTGCGCAAAAGGCATTTATGACTTGCTCAAATTTGATTTTTCCTCAGACCTTATAGATTTTTAAATACTTTCTAGATTCTCTATTTTCTTTCAGCCCTGTAAATCCTTCTGCCTGACATTAAATAATGTCGTCTTCTTCTTGTACGATTTTCTAGTGTTAACACCAACTATGACCCAGACATCCCATACTTTCCAGAAGTTTATAACTCATACTCTGTGGTCAATTTTACAGAAAAATAGAATCAATACCCTAGCTATCAATACAAGGCCAAAAAGTCATTGTTTCTTTACAAGTGATGGAAAACACATCATCACTTTTACATTTTAAATTTCAACACATGATTTACAAAATAAGGCCATGACACACTAGCACACCTAGAAAAACAATCTCTCACTTATCAGAGTGAATGGGTCATATCTCTATGGCGCATTTTCTTGTCAAACAATTGTTTCAATTGGTTCATGTATGGGCACTTTTCCCTTTAGATGCTGCTCTAGATGGAGACTCCAGCACATGGCTCTTTGATGGTCACTTCTATCGCAATTACTGCAATGATTCTTCTTCCTCCAAACCTACTTTACCTTCTTTTTTTCCTGCGGTGGAGAAGGCATTTCATGCCTTGTCCTCTTTCATGCTGCTATTCTCTTCCAACACTCAAAAAACACATGGTTATGTAATCCACAAAAACTACATGTTTTTTGATCCTATGATTTATGTTCATTGTTAGCGACATGCGTATAATCAAAATGAACATTAGAATATCAACCTTTCTTGTTGGTCTCTGGTGCAATCATGGGGATGAAATCTTGCCTCAATTCTTTCTCTGCAATATGCACTGCCACGGGATTTCCTGCAATCATGGTGAAGCATTCCCATCAATTTCCTTCCTCGACAAGTTCAACAATGTCTTGGAGGCTTCTGACACCTTTAAGCATTTTCCTTCAATGTATCCCAAACATGTGAATCGAGGTCTCTGCACAACTTCCAATGGCTGAGTTATGCCTTGGCCATTAACACCAAGTCCTCCTCCTTTATATCCCATTTTGGTAAGGAGTATCATGCCAGTTCCTGTAATGAGTATCTCCACATTTCCAACAGAAATACTAGCATGTGAAGATGAAACTGAAGAGCAATCAACATTATTTACCTCGATCATCGATTCAGACAGAGGTGATGATGGCATCTTTAAGCCTTGGTTGTGCTTCAATTCCTCCAAAGCCTCTTTCACGACTCCTAATTGAAGATAAAATATTTTCTTCTCCTCTTTTTCTTCTCTTAGTAACCTCCTTAATTCAACATTCTCTTCCCGAAGACTCTGGTTGATCTCATCATTTGAATGATGAGAAGACGATGAAGGCGGCGACAAATGTGCATAGGCACTGGAAGATGTGGATGAAACATCATTCTCTGATCTTTTTTTCTCCTCTTCCTCTATTCTCTTATCATAAGCGTCGTACATTATGTCCACCATTTTGGACATCCTCTGCATGGCCTCGTACATGCCTTTGTCGTCCTCCATTGCTGCACGTTCAATCATTGTTCATGCTCGCAATTCACATCAGCGAGAAGACCGCTATGATACTAGTTAATCTGAGTCCGTCAGCTACCCGATTTACCCATGATCTTCTACTTCTGTGATGTGGTTAGAATTGCATTGAAAAGAGCATTAAAAGAACACATATACATGGACAAATTGTGTTAAGAGATTCAGACATGCAAATGGCCAATGACTTTTGACATCTATTGACTGCTAGTCTTAAAACACTGAAAGATTTAATATTTTAAACAACAGTCCACAAACTATTCTCGTGGTGATCACACGCGTTATTTTCTTGCCCCATACCAGCTATGGGGTTGGCCCAGCTATGGAATGATAGCTGACTCCTAGGGCTTATGGTTTTGGAAGCGACATCTGACTTCACAAAATGGTTATTCTAACTACTTTCCACAACTTATGGTCTCTCCTATGTTAACATCTTCTCAATAGTTAATTATCATTGAGTGGGGAGTTATTATTACTTCCCCTCCACTTCCTCGTATAACTTGATTCGTGTTATTTTGGTTTTATATCGAACTTTGAGTTATTGTTATATATAATTTCTCTTAAGATTGTAACTATATATATATATATATATATATAAAGATATTTATTAATTTTTTTTAAGATTTTAATTTAGTATGTGAAATTGTGGATGGCTCATTAAATTAGTTATATTTTCAAAAGGGAAATAATTTTTGAACATACAAAAGTATTTTACATTTAATAAAATTGAATTTGTATATATAAATAAGTATGGCAAGGCAGTTTAGTCAATGCCAGTTTAGTCCAAGTCACTCAAGTGGAAATTATATTTTCATAAAAATTGCAAATTATTATATGAGGTGGAAAAATTAATTGTCTACTAAAATGCAAGGACTTGCATAAATTTTGGTGGGTAATAACTCTTATTGCACATTTATATTTTTAATCCTTATTAAAGTGCTAAAAAATACATAAATAATAGTGGGAAATAACACTTAGTAAGTATATTTATTTTACATCTCGTTCCTACTTAAATTATATTGAGCATTTTAATTTTCAAGGTATTTAATTTTGGGTGGTTTTCCTATAAAGCTTAACAACGAAAATTCACTACACAAATATCTAAAAATCATAGCATAGGTATTGCAACTATACAGAAAAATTATGGCAGAATAATATGAGGCTCCAATAACACCTTCATATTATGGTCCATTCAAATGTCTGAAAATTTATTTTTTCAACAATATAGAAAACAAAATATTTGTTTTTCAAATTTAAACATTATAAGTTGCATTATTCAATGCTAAAATAATAATGATCAATAAACAAATCCATTTCTAATGATAACATTATGATTAGAATTTATCTTAATCATTAAATCATTATAAGTTGAATTTTATATTTTTATTTGTACTCTTTTTTAATTTTGTTTATGGTTGAGAATTTTTTGAATGATAAGTATTTAGCTATGTACCATGCACAACCCCACTACCTTAAGGATTTTTTAAGGCCTTGAATATATTTATGCATTAAAAATGTATTTTAAATAAAATTTATCATTAAATTTGATAATAAAATATCAAATAGTTACATTAGGTGGAATTTAACTTATATCATATATAATATAAACAAGTACAACCATCTCAATTAAATGGTTGGTAAATGTGGATAGGCATAAATCCATGATAAGTATCAAAACACTTGATCCATGATTATAACTCTATTTTAAATTATTATTAATTATAAAAAAAATTGGAAACCCCTATATAATATATACTAGTACAAGCATATAGATTAAATGACTCGTAAATGTGGATAATCCTCAATCCATGACAAGCATCAAAACACTTAATTCATGATTATAACTCTCTTTTAAATTATTATTAGTTATAAAAGAGTTTGGACACCCCTTGGCATAGTTTTAATTCCCCCAAAGTGGTTTCCATCCTGACCTCCACCCCTCCCCATGAGGTTTCAACTTGAGACCTGGTGAGGACTAAACCCCATCCAAACCAACTAGTATACATATACATTTTAAAAAGCATGTAACAATATTCTTAACCATGAAAATTCACCCACACTTTATCATGACAATTCTCAACTTGTAAATTATTTTTTTATTACAATAGCATGGGCCCATACCATGGCTTATCAATATCACATGACCAATATCACACGTGTTGATATGATTTTTTTTAATTAATTAATATGAGATAAATTTATTACAAAAAATATAACTAACTTAGATATAAATATTAACCCTTGAAGTTTGAATAACACTATGAATATTTTGACATATCAATGGAGGTTAAATCTATACCATCTACATAAAAATTATTATAATTAAATTAAAATCCAAACATTCCATTTGTACCTCTTCTGATTGTAGCTCTTCTTATGTAACAAGTATGGTTTTTTAACTTAAAAGAAAACTAACAATCAATGCGCTACATTTTTTATTAAAAAAAATAAATTATAGCAAAATCTATTAAAACCATATAATTGTTTTGAAAATTTAATCTTATTTATCCAAGTAAATTTTAACATGAAATCAACTATAGCAAAATCTATTAAAACCATATAATTGTTTTTATTGAAAATTTAATCTTATCTATCCAAGTAAATTTCAACATGCTAACCAATCTAAAGCATTGTAATTTGACTTAGTATTTTTCCCTTGGATTTGCGTTTATATCTTAATTTTTTATTTCAAATTGTTAGATTTTTTATCTCTGGATTTGCATTTAAATCTTAATTTCCGATTTCAAATTGTTAATTGCGCTTTCGATTTAAAATTTTTAATTGCACCAAGAGACGTATTCTATAGCCCAGTATGACCTTGATGTGTAAGTATGCAGGAAGCCAAAATAAAAAACTAAAAAAATATTTAAAAATAAAATCTAAATAATGTGGGTTTAAAGAATAACTTACACAACCATATATATAAATAATTAAAAAAAAAATTAAACAATATAAATTTTAAATATGAAGAATTTTAAGAACACTAAAAAAAGACATATAGTAAATAAATAAAAATATAAATAAAACAATTAAAAATAAATTTAAACAATATAAATTTTAAATATGAAGAATTTTAAGAACACTAAAAAAAGACATATAGTAAACAAATAAAAATATAAATAGTATGGTAAATAAATAAAACCTCTTTTTCTACTTACTCGGGAGGTATTGTAAATAAATATAAATATAAATAAACTTTATAAGCTAGAGGTATGGTAAATAAATAAAACCTCTTTTTATATTTACTCCATAAACCTCTTTGTATTTACAAAAACTCAAAAAAGAGGTTTTATAAACCTTTTGAAATTTTATGCCAAGCTTAGATAGGACCACGAGCCTATCATGTTCAAATTTTCAAGGGTGGATGTGAAACCTTTATAATAATCTTCCATGATGTTGTGTAACTAAGTTTTAAAATTTTCTTCCAAGCTTAGATGGGACCACGATCCTATCATGTTCAAATTTTCAAGGGTGGTGGTGATGACCTGCATTGTGTTGGGACAAGAGATAATTAAGTGTGAAGAAATATCATCATATGACTTGCATAAAGGATAGATGTTGGGGTGATTCGTAAACTATCATGGATATTTATCATGGAAAAAATGTGTTGTTGTTCCAATCCCACTAGATATTGCTGATTAAAATGCATGGGAAACCTTTATAATAATATTCCATCATGTTGTGTAACTAAGTTTTGAAATTTTCTTCCAAGCTTAGATAGGACCACGAGCCTATCATGTTCAATTTTGCAAGGGTGGCGATGATGACTTGCACTGTGTTGGGACAACTAGAGATAAATAAGTGTGAAGAAATATCATCATATGACTTGCATAAATGATATATGTTGGGGTGATTCATACACTATCATGGATATTCCACTAGAGAGTTCATCATAACAAACGAGATAAAACTATATTTAAAATGAATGAATACGAGTTTGTGACAAGAAGTTTCAGTGAGTTTCAGGTGTGCTAAGGAGGGAGCGACGTCAAGGTATGCTAGGAAGTGTTAAGGCATGATAGAGACTAGGGAAACATGCCAAGATGTGCTAGGTGGCAATGTGTGCCAATGCATGCCAGGTCGAAGTGTTTGGGAGTGCCAAGGAAAAGCAAGGGAGCACTAGTCTCAAATGCATGGAAATGAATGAATAAGAGTGTGTGATACGGAGTATCAACGAGTTATAGGTGTGCTAAGGAGGGAGTGAAAAGGTATGCTAGGTAGTGCTAAGGAATGTTGATTAGAATGCATGGGAAACCTTTATAATAATCTTCCATCATGTTGTGTAAATAAGTGTTGAAATTTTCTTCCAAGCTTAGATAGGACCATGAGCCTATCATGTTCAATTTTGCAAGGGTGGCGGTGATGAACTGCACTGTGTTGGGACAACTAGAGATAAATAAGTGTGAATAAATATCATCATATAAATTGCATAAAGGATAGATGCTGGGGTGTTTCATAAACTATCATGGATATTCCACTAGAGAGTTCATCATAGCATACGAGATAAAACTATATTTAAAAATGAATGAATAAGAGTTTGTGACAAGAAGTGTCAGTGAGTTTCAGGTGTGCTAAGGAGGAAGTGACGTCAAGGTATGCTAGGCAGTGTTAAGGCATGCTAGAGGCTAGGGAAACATGCCAAGATGTGCCAGGTGGCAAGGTGTGCCAATGCATGCCACGCCGGAGTGTTTGGGAGTGCCAAGGAAAAGCAAGGGAGCACTAGTCTCAAATGCATGGAAACGAATGAATAAGAGTGTGTGATAGGGAGTATCAATGAGTTATAGGTGTGCTAAGGAGGGAGTGAAAATGTATGTTAGGTAGTGCTAAGGAATGCTAGAGTTCCAGAGTGACATGCTAGGATGTTCCAAGTGCCAAGGTGTTTCAATGCATGCTCAGGAGTTCCATGGAAACACAAGGGAGAACTAGTTTAAAATGCATGGAAATGAATGAATAAGAGTGTGTGATAGGGAGTTTCAGAGAGTTTCAGGTGTGATAAGGAGGGAGTATCAAGGTTATATGCTAGGAAATTCCAAGGCATGCTAGAGTGCCAGGACATGTCAGGGAATGTTAGTGTGTGCTAGGGAGTGCCAAAGCATGCCAAGGAATGCAAGGGATGCTAACACGTACCAGATAATCCCAAGGAATTCTAAGACGTGCCAGGTGATCTAGGATGTTAAGATGTAAACTGTGTTGCTTAGTTGTTTTACTGCCATGGTTAGATGTGAGCCTTGTCTTGGTAACTTGTTAATTTGGATGAGTTGAGATTGGACATGAGTAGCATAAGATGAGATATAGGTATTTCTTAGGTGAACAAGGCATATGTTCAATTTCCACGACACATGAGAACCTAGGTTTTGTCTTAGAATATTTGATGCAAACACACTCAAGTTCCATAACACGTCTACTTTAATGCACAAAGAAATATAACAAATCAAGGAATCAACTAGTGCACATGATAATTTTACCTTTTTCAAACCCTTCTTCATTATATTACAAACTGCAATACAATAGGCTAGAGCTTATGTACCATGGATCATGACCCTTTACAATCACACTAATACAAGGAATACAAGTAGGGCTTGGTGTTAATCCTTTGACAACCAATCTATCCTGAATAAGACAACACTTTAGCTACTTGCTGATGGTGGCCACACACAACCCTTTCAGTCCACAGGTTTAATGAGAGCACCACAGGTTTAATGTTTCAAGAACAAGGGGTGACCCCTTGTCCAACACTTTTGATGGGTCCCATGCATCATTATGGAACTCATGGACCCCATTATTCCTCCTAGAATTCCCTATGATATTAGTTGACCTCTTATGAGGCTTATTATTCCATGTATGAGATAGTTTGGTGGGATTTTCACCAAAATTTAGGGTTACTTGCATATTATTTTATGTTTAGGGGCTAATGTAGGCCCATAAGCTAATTCGATCAACTACTAATAAATTTATAAATATGAGTTAGTTGGATTCATTTGTATCATCACTTGACTTGGGATGTCTTTATCTTTAGATAACTTCACATTTTTCCTTGGACGACTATTTTGGATGATGGATGCATTTTGATGTATGGATTTGGGTTATCTTTATCTTGGAGCTTTGTTTTTGCAAATGTGAAGCTGGTTGGATATACTCTCTAACATTGTGAGTGCAAATTTAACGCTATTCTTCTTTTGCATCTTCGGGAATGGGGTCTTAAATAACATGGATGGTAGATTCTACAAGGTTGAGCCCGTTGGGCTATTGGTATACTCCCGAATTAGCTGGGTGGAGGTTGGAAGGTCGAACCCCCTCCCCCCTACCCACAATTTAACTTGGCACGTTGTGAGTTTTGGGGTGTGATTATGGTTGGATGATTTGTTGTAATATATATTTAATATTAAATGGGCACATATAATTGTTTGGCATTAATTTTAAGTTGGCGTGGTTTGAAATATTAAATATGGTTCCCCGTTGTATGTTGTTTTAATTTGGAATCGTGGTTCCATTGGCGGACCGACCAGCTATTAAGTTGGGTGAGTTCGACACTCACCAGAACGGTTGGTTAACAGTTTACAAGTTGCGACACATTTTTGTTATATCTACACATATATATGGTGTGTGATATATATATATATATATATATATATATATATATATATATATATATATATATATGCGTTGTTTGCATTATGCAGTGGGGTTCCAACAGGGGTGGCGAGGCTGACAGCCTGCCCCCCAAATATTAATACTTTTTTTTTAATATTTATGATATGGTCATGCGGTGGGGTGGCGGGTGTGGTGGCCCGCCACCCCCACATTTTTTTATATTTTTTTTCGATTTTTTTTCATTATAATGGTCGTTTTTCATTTTAATGAAAATAAGGGTTATCGGGCATTTTAACGAGGCCACAATTTAGCCCATTTTTGTGAGCTAGGTTCCTTGCCGGTTGACGGTGAATTTGTGGGATAGTTAAACTTGGCCCTTGCCCAACTTTGACGAAAACTTTGACTCGCTCTAACTTCTCCATACGGGCACAGATTAGAGACTCGTTTGCACCATTGGAATCAGGATGACGAGTACTTCAGTCCGAGCCTAGTTTGAGAGAAATCTGAAAACTTTGAATTTTGACCTATCATCAGCCCTCTTAGTCTCCTGTGGGTGTTGAGACCCACCTGGATCACCAGTGTGGGTGCATCTTTTTTTGTCCTTTATGGTTGCCAATTTCACTATTTCTTGTTGCAAATTTCAACACTCCCACTCAACAAGAAAGGAATTCAATCTATCCTGATCTGATACCTTTGGAATTATGCATGCAACACTTCTCTAGTGTTGTTTGCACCTACAAATCCTGAAACTGAATAGCCTCCGAAAAATTAAATCAGTATAATTCATTTGTCATCAGAGTCTTCTGGATGTTGCTAGCTACTGAACCTATCTACTGGACTCTCTGCGTTGTTGTTGACATCTACATCCATTCCCTTTACATTGTTGCTAACTCTAATCTGTGTGCCAGTATATGACATTTATCACTTTGATTTATGTCTTCTTGAGATCTCACTGCATCAATATAACCAATCCTTCATGCTACTATTGTACTATGGACTACTTGTAGCTAGGTTCGATCTATGAGACACACCATCTCAATGGACCCTGCCCAAATTTCTTATCTTGGGATTATGTCTACACATCACCCCACCTTTCACCTGGAGATATGGCTGCATGTGCTCCCTTTGCCCCTTTTGGCTCGAAATTTCCCCTTCACGGGGGTCTCTGCTTGAGTGGACGCTTCCACTCAGTCTCCTCTCTGATTATCCAATTGTGGTTGCCCCAAAACCTTCTGAGACTACTTCTAAGGCTACATGTTGAGAGGTAACTTATACTTCCTCTCAACAAAAAAGTCTCTAACCTTTGATTTTCTCCTCAAATATTTGCATGCATTTGGTACCTCAAGTGCATATAGGTTCTTGACTCGTGCACATTGTAATTGTCCTGCCATTACAAAAGTTTCTAAAAATGAGTTGATTTTAAATTCACGATATCTCCCTCAGCCAAGCTCCGAATTGATTTTCCATTTGGGTATTTTTTCACAAGGAATCCAAATATGCTATTTTTTTTTTAAATATTACACCAAAATCTCATATATTCTCTACAAACTCTCTGCCGAAAAAATTCCTGTTTTGATACCATGTGGAAAATCTAACCAATGAGATTCCATCTGATCTTGTAATGTACTAAAACAAGATACTGAATCCTTCATAAAATTTTTGGAAAAAAAACATGGTCGCACAATCACATATAAGTAAGATAAATAAATTATCAATCACACAACATAAGATGTATCTGGGGAAAGAAACTGCTCAAAACTGCTCTATCTCTATTGTGTATTAAGTCAAAGAATCATGAAACAATAAAATGCTTAAACTCTCGTGAGATTCTCCAGCACTCTGCCAATTATCTCCCACTGATCTAGGAAAACTCGATCTAGTACTTAGCCAATTCTCGGCCTTCCTTCAGCGTGCCTTTCTCTTGCAATTCATAGGGATTTAGCTCCCTATTAATTAGGAAAATAAGTCTTCCTTGATTGCACAATCCATCATGGCATCTCAATGACTTTATAACTGCACATGGGAAATTTTGTATAGATACAACTGATAGTTATGTTCCCTTTAACCTCTGTCTCAACTGGCTCTTCCTAGGAACTAAGATGCATGCAAATATTTATAGTGAATTACCAATTATCTGATTGATCACTTATTGTGAATTAAAACAAATTTAATTCATTGGTCGACCTCTCACTAGCTCATCACTTAGTTAGAATTGTTTAAACTAATTTTCACTCATTTAATTGAGTTAAGTAATTCACACATGTACCCAACTAATGCATCAAATATAACTGGATCCCAAAAATATTAGATTAATCCCTCTACATGCCTCATCTTAGACCCTCAACTCGCATTTCTTGAGCTAACTAAGTCATCACGACTTAGTTAACTGACACAAGTTGTTATGAGATCAAATTACAATTTATTGTCCAATTTATTTAAGGAAAAAATAAATTAGATGCCCCACATTCCTCACTCTTGGTGCATAAAAATTCCTCACTAGTGTGGGTGCATATATATATATACATGTCCTTTCTGGTTTCCAATTTCAATGTTTCTTGTTGCAAATTTCAACATTTCAGAATCTAATGCGGCCTTCACACAAAGACACCATTGAAATCATATGCCAAGATTCTCATGAGAAACCTCTCTTCAGCTCGATCTTCCATCCTACTTCCTAGCTCGAACTGACCATTAAGGTATGCAACATTCTTGTGAACCCTCACATGATGATCTTGCTCTTAGAGGATGATCATGACCTCCCTTTATAAACCCTTACTCGGCCCTCTTACTCGACCTACTTTAGGACTACATCTCTCTTCACCCCCTTGATCAAATGAGCTCCTTATCACTTGGTGTTATTTACTTCATCCTAAGGCCTTCCTAAATAGTTTTTCCTAGACCTCTTACGAACCCTCTAGAACTTGCGGGTTTTATCCACTTAGACCTTAGGACATATTAATTTTCCTTTTTAATTTTATTTTAGATTTTAAACCCCATCTTGGGTTCAAAATACCTTTGCTTGGCTTATTTTCACACAAAGCCATTTGTGACCAAAATCACACAAAACCATCTCACTGGGCTTGTGGATTACCTCCCAAGCTACACAATTCAACAACATAGTCTAGTTGTAGTAACCGTAACTTGGTCAAGCTCTTGCAGTCAAGTGAGGGCTTGGTTGGGTTCCCAAGTTGAAAATTAAGTAAGGGTAGTTGTGAGGGCATGATATATAGGGAGGATCAAGGCATGCACATTAGGAATGAAAAGGCATGCTAACACATGTCGAACAATGTCAATGAATGCTAAAGAGTGTTAGGGAGTGTCGGGGCATATCAAGGGATAGCTAGGTCAAAATGCATGGAAAGGAATGAATAAGAGTGTGTGTCAGGGAGTGTCAGCGAATTCAAGTGCGCTAAGGACGAAGTATGTTAAGATAAGTTCAAAATAGGATTGACAGGAGGCAAGCCTACGGTTGTTATATGAGGCTCAACATAGCAGTTTTAGACAAAGGGAGATCACTTTGTGCTAGGCACAACATTGTTTTTCCTTTAGCTATTTTTTTATATGAGATGCGACACACTTTGGCTACATGCTCATGTTTTAAACTATTCCAGATAATTTCATATTGTACATTGTTGTGTATAATTTTTGGGGCACTCAACTTGTGTCGTCTTATATCTTGTGTGGCTTGTGCATCTTGTGGTTCTTGCAAGCCCTCAATTATTGTTCTACTATTTATATGAACTGAACATGCATGTGAAATATTTCCTATGTAAGCTATGTTTCTTAGTTGTTTTATGGCCATGGATAGATCCTTGTCTTGGTAACTAGTTAAGTGGGACAATTTGAGCTTGGACATGAGTGGCATAAGATGATTTATAGGTTGTTCTTAGGTGAAAAAGGCATAATCTACTTGTAGTAGGTGCAATTGATCAAGTTGTTGTGGTTGAAGCAAGCCAATATTGTCACATGAACTGCAGTAGCCAAGTAATTGATTTGGTTCCCAAGTCGTGAAAAAATGTAAAGGCTAGTTGTGAGGACATGAGTGCCAAGGCATGCTAGGGAATGCTAAGATGTGGAAAATAGTGCGAAGGCATGTAAAACATGCTAAGATGTGCCAAGTGATAAGGCATTCCAAGATGTGCAAGGGTGTGTCAATGCATGTGAGGGACTGTCAAGGAAACAAAAGGGAGAAACAAGTTAAACTACAAGGAAATGAACACATAAGAGGGTTAATAAGTCATCAATTTACCTTTTCCAAGAGGGGTGTGCTAGGCACACCAACACTAGGTGCCAATAGGTGGCAAGTGCAAAGTCTTAGTGCATTCTAAGTGCCAAGTCTTCCTTTGTTGCTTCTCCTCTACTTTCAAATAGTTGATCTCAAATAAATTTAATATTAAACCATGCCAAATCATACCAAGGCATGTAAATGTATTCCATACATGCTAAGACTTTCCAAGTGCCAATATGTGTCATAGAGTGTTATGAATTCTATGAAGTGGAAGGGCATGTTTAAGAGTGCTAAGGTGTGCTAGAGAGTGCTAATGCATGTTGTGGAGTGTTAAGTAGTATTAGGAAAAAACATTAAGGGAGCACTAGGTAAAAATTCATAGAAGTTAATGAATATGAGGAATGTGTGCCAGGACGAGTTTTAATGAGTGCTAGTTGTCACTCCAAGGAGGGAGTGATAAGGTATGTTAAGGATTGGTAAGGCATGCTATGGAATATGAAGGCATATCAATAATTATCAAAGTGTGCTTGGGAGTTCCAGGGTGTGCTAATTATATGTGACAAATAGTGCCAAGATATGCCAATAAATGCCAGATGCTAAGGATGTGTAGGGTGCCAGGGTATGTCAATATGTGTCAAGAAGTTTCAAGGAAATAAAAGGAAGAGCCAATAAGAGGGTTAATAAGTCAAGACTTTATCTTTTTCAAAAGGGGCATGCTAACCACACTAATAACAGGTCCCAATACATGCCAAGTGGCATTGTGTGCCAAGTGCTAATGTATGTCAATGCATTCAACCAAGGTATTCCAGAGCACACTAGCGACTACATGCATGCCAACACATGCTAGGAGAGTTCTATGTTATGATAGCACATGCCACCATGTTATTGGGTGTCAGTGTCATGACAAGATGTTCTAGGTATAAAGATGTTCCAAGACATGCGAGATCCTAAGAAATGTTAGTGTGTGCCAAAGCATTAATTTAGGTGTGCCCAGATTGTTTAGGAGTGTTAGGTCTTTCTCATTAATAAAATTGACAAAGCTTGATTATGTAATAATTAATATATTTCCTACACACACTAGTGGGACTTTATATAAAGAGAAATTTCTAGATAATAAACTTAATAGATATGAATCATGTGTTGACTCATAGAAAAAATCTATTCAACTAACTAGTCATTACTTGAAGGAAATGATACACACTAATTACTTCTTAAACAATTGGCTGACTCTAACCACTATGGCCTTGGACATATTGTAAAAAAGACTCCACAGTAATGGTATTAAATCATTATCTTTTGACAAAAATTATATTAACAAGCACATAATGTCATCAAAAACTCATTGGAATGATCAATGATGACGAACATTTTTTGATCGTCACCAAAAGCAACAAAAAAAGCATCGGTGAGGGTCATTAAAATTTCGTCACTAGAAGTGTCACCAAAGAGAGAATTAGTGACGGGCCTTTAACGAACCTCACCAAAAGTGTCATTGAAAATGGCTTTGGTGACGGACCTTAAAGGACCATCACTATATACACTTACAACGAAGATTTTTTTAAAGACCGTCACCATATGTGACATTGGTGACGGACCTTAAAGGTCTGTCACAAGCATGAACCTCACCAATGTCCTTTTTTCTTGTAGTGCTTCTGTATTGATGGTACTAATCCTCCTCAATAGACTCTTATCCTCAATAGACTCTTGTGGATGAGAGAAGAGAAGACACCACAATAAAAAAGTTCAGAAAACTTATCCACAATTCATATCCAAAAGGCATGGGATTAGAGCTCCAAATGAGCAATATAGAGGTAAAGGTTTAGAAATAGATACTCCAAATCCAAACTTCTACAAATACATCTATAGTTATCACAAACTATTGATGATATTGTAAGCTAGTTGGAGGTATTGGAAAATTTTGTAAATGTTATAAAATAATACATGATCAATGAGGTCCCTTGTTAATAAGATAGGAATTTTGTGAATTGTCCTGGCCAAACTACAAACTAGTGGCGTTGATTCAAAATCCCACCATCTTAAAATGTTGCTTTGGTATAATAAGGAATATATTGCAACCTGTCTTGAAAGAAAACCCTCAATCTAGAAAACCATGATGAACATCAACAAATCACTAAAAGTATCATGAACTACATTAGAAGACCAAATTTTATTTGTGGAATGGTTTTGTTTTATCAACACCTAAGAATGTGAAGGAGAGGAGAATTTAGTAGAGCTCTAGTTCAATTATTAGGAAATGGAAAATGGTGTTTTGGTTTTGTTATTTCATGTTGGGAGATACTACTTTCCATTTCACTCTATTTTTATGTTAGTTTAGTTGTTTCACTTTGTTTTTAGGTTAGTGTATTTATTTTGCAATCAACAATTGCAATTAATTTTTATTTTTTACAGAGGCTTGAATGTATCTTTTTTAAAGAGAGTCCTCTAGTGGTTAGACTTAGTCTTCTTGTTTAATTTTTATTTTTAAAGACTGACTTAATTAGGCTCTAAAATCTTTCCTTTTCTTTGTAACATTATTTATTTTCAATAACATGAATTAAAATAGTTTTTTTATTGTATATAATTAAAATATTATGATAATAAATTTTAAATCTTAAAATATAGTGAGTTTAAAACTTTAGCTAATAATGATAATTGTTCTTCTCAAATATTCAATTTTACTTTAACTTTTTTCAAGTAATTTCTTAGCCCAATTTTTTTTATAGATATATGAAAGTTAGTTTTCTAGTGTAATTCATAACAAATTTGAGAAGAAGGTAGTTGTGTCATGCATTAATAGATCTTGTTCCACAATTTTAGCTTCAAAGTTTCAATAGAAAGAAAGAACATGTAAAGTGTCAAAAATATAGAAAACATTAGCTATGGAAACAAAAGCATTGACTTGAACTTTAATCTTTAAAAACAAATACAAAATATCTTGGTATACTTATATGGCATGAAGAAGATATAAAATGAATAAAGTTTTACTAAGATACATGGCTTCATAATTTTTAGAAACAATTCGAAGAAGTTCTTCGAGGCATATGTCACATATACCCAATCATGAACATGCATAGAAAGGAGAGGGGAATAAGACTCAAACAAATAGGCCACCTAGAGAAGGAGAACAAATGAGACCCAAACTACATGGAACTAATGAAAATGGACTAAAATTAATTTATGGCATAATTATACAAGCATTGCTCCCTTACAACAGACTAGAATGTAGAAGAACTTTGGCCTTCATAAATGTTATCTCAAGTCTAGTACTTGTACTATCTAGCAAATGTGTTATATTTGATTGTAATTTTGGAATTCCTACAACTCCAAAAAATGTGTCTATAATGTTTTGTAGCATAACCACTATGTTGATCATAGTAGGTCACTCTTGAGGGGATTCTTTTGTGCAGAGCAAACCCACGTTAACGAGATGACGAAGGCAATTGAGTTCCTTATCCTCTTTAGTGCTACCACTAGCCCTCCTTAGTAGACTATTATCCACCACTTTCCCAACTGCATTTCGAAAACTACTACCCACCCATTTTTGTAAGTTCATTCCTTCCACAAACATGTTGTGGGTGGGTTTCTTTCTAGTGAGTATCTCCAGTAGAAGTACCCCATCTCTATAAACATCACCTTTTGTTGTGACACGTCCACCCAATCCATATTCTGCATTCAAACATCATCGTCCATAAGTTTTTAATTTCAAAGTTTTAATATAAAAAAAAACACATGGAATTATGTAATATGCTATCTATCTCAAATTATACCTGGAGCAATGTAGCCTGCAGATCCCTTAAGTGCATGCCTGGATGTAAGTGCTAAATCCTCATGGTCTGGAAAATATATGGTAGAAATGCCAAAATCTATTAAATATGTTGTCATATCTTCACCTAGAAGTACATTTTTTGGTTTCAAATCACAATGGATCACTTGTATGAAACAATGGTGATGGAGATATGCCATGCCTTGTGTGATATCTATTGCTATATTCAACCTTTGAATCAAAGTCAAACTACTTTCTACTTCATCATGGGGATATAACCACTTCTCTAGGCTTCCACTTGGCATAAATGGAAATATCAAAGCTTTAATTTGGAGATCTGAATAAGAAGTTATAATTATAATCAGATTTTGGTGTCGAACTCTACAGAGTACTTTTCACTCCCTGTCAAAACTCTTTTGAACTCCTTCATTTTCCAAATTGAGAAGCTTCACTGCGATGACCGTGCCATCATTAAGAACCCATTTATACACTTTCCCGAAACTACCAACTCCTAACAAGTTGGCATCACTAAATTCCTCTGTTGCAACAATGAGCTCTTCATAGGAAATTCTTCGATTCCACATTTAGCGATGTCCTAGGAGTATGCCTCTTACAACATCATCTCCACAAACATCCCGAAAACAAGCATGATACAGCAATGACTGCAACTGAAACAATAGTTATGATAACACTTTTCAGATGTGCAACACCTGAATGTTTGTGGCTAGAGCATGGCGATAGACTTACCCAAGGTCCACAAAGTCCAATATTTCCCATAAATGTTGTGGCACCAAGATTTTTGAAAACGCCGCCTTTCGGGACTTCTCGTCACAAGTTGTTGAAAGATAAATTCAATTTGATGAGCATTTTGAGATTTTCCAATGACATGGGTATTCCACCAGACAAATTGTTGGAGGATAAATCCATGAACTGAAGACTTTGAAGTTCATCCAATGACATTGGAATTAGACCTTCAAGTGTATTGTAAGAAAGAATGAGGTATTCTAGTTCTTTGCAGCTTGTGAGCCCACTTGGAATGTAACCTGTTAACTTATTTGCAGAAACATCGATAGCTTGAACCATAGTCATCTTGCTTAATTCTAGAGGGATAGGTCCATGCAACAAATTGTTTGAAATATTAAAAGAGAAAGCTAGATTTGCAAGACTTGCAACCTCGGGTGGTATGAATCCAATAAGAATGTTGCATGATAAGTCTAAATCTAGTAAGTTGATGCATTTTCCTATATTTGCAGGTATATTACTTGATAATTGGTTCCGATTAAGATAAATATATCTCAGCTGTTGCAGGTGGGAAATAGAATTAGGGATCCTTCCTGAGATTTTATTTCCATAAATATTTAAAAACCCCAAATTTTTTAGTTCTCCAATCTCCATGGGAATGTTTCCTTGTAAACTGTTGCGTGCCATAGACAAGATCTCCAACCTTTTAAGAATTTTAAGTGAATATGGGATTGGCCCTATGAAAATATTTCCATCTAAAGCCAGGGTTGATAAACCAGTGAGATTTCCAATCTCTGGCGGTATTTCTCCTGCTAATCCATTAATGACCAAATTCATGTAATTCACTTTTGCAGAGAGGTGGCCTATAGAAAAGGGCAAACGTCCCTTGATATTATTGCGATATAAGTCTATTTCATGTAGGTTGGAACAATTAATACTAGCAGTGAGAATGGGTAAGATTGTGGTGCTGCCAGTAACCAGTTGATTCATGCCTAACTCAAGCCTTTGGAGCTATGTCATCTGACTCAACTCGTTGGGCACTGCTCCATTGAACTGGTTACCCCCTAAGGAGATGATTTGAAGTTCCGTACAATTGAATAGGGAAGTAGGAATTTTACCACTCAACTAATTAAGAGACAGACTGAGAATCTTTAACTGGGTTTTTTTGCTACACAACTCCTTGGGAATGTAACTAGTCAACTGGTTTTGATCTATTTCCAATGTTTTTAGATTGGTGCAATTAGAAAAAGATGGTGGGACTTGTCATGAGAGATGTTTTGCACCGAAATCTATAACTCTAGCATGGCTTAGCATGCCTATTTCAAAAGGAACACTCCCGTGAAGGTGATTATAATCCAATTCTATGAGGATCAAGGAGGAGATGTTTCCCACGCAGGCTGGAATGTTACCGGTGAAATTGTTTCTACCTAAATCAACAAATTGCAAGTTTGGGAGAATGCATAACTCTTTAGGGATGTTTCCTTTGATATTGTTAATGTACATAGATAAGTTTCTTAAACTACGGCAACCACCGAGGGTGGGCGGAATAGAATCTCGGAGATAATTGGCATCCAACCGTAGCGCCTTTAGCCGAAACAAATTCCCCAATTGATAGGGGATGGGACCATGAAATTTGTTATTACAAAGGTCGAGTACTCTTAGAAAGGTCATGACAAGATGCTCTAGGTAGAAGTGTCATGACAAGATGTTCTAGGTATAAATATGTTCCAAGAGATGCGAGATCCTAAGAAATGTTAGTGTGTGCCAAAGCATTAATTTAGGTGTGCCCAGAATTTTTAGGAGTGTTAGGTCTTTCTCATTAATAGAATTGACAAAGCTTGATTATGTAATAATTAATATATTTCCTACACACACTAGTGGGACTTTATCTAAGGAGAATTTTCTAGATAATAAACTTAATAGATATGAATCATGTGTTGACTCATAGAAAAAATCTATTCAACTAGTCATTACTTGAAGGAAATGATACACACTAATTACTTCTTAAAAAATTGACTGAATCTAACCACTATGGCCTTGGAAATATTGTAAAAAAGACTCCACAGTAATGGTATTAAATCATTATCTTTTGACAAAAAATATATTAACAAGCACATAACGTCATCAAAAACTCATTGGAATGATCAGTGACGATGAACATTTTTTGATCGTCACCAAAAGCAACAAAAAAAGCATCGGTGAGGGTCATTAAAATTTCGTCACTAGAAGTGTCACCAAAGAGAGAATTAGTGACGGGCCTTTAACGACCCTCACCAAAAGTGTCATTGAAAATGGCTTTGGTGACGGACCTTAAAGGACCATCAGTATATACACTTACAACGACGATTTTTTAAGGACCGTCACCATATGTGACATTGGTGACGGACCTTAAAGGTCTGTCACAAGCATGACCCTCACCAATGTCCTTTTTTCTTGTAGTGATTCTATAGTGATGGTACTAATCCTTCTCAATAGACTCTTATCCATGACTTCCCCAACTTGATTTGGAAAATTGCTACCCATCGATTTATGTAAGTTCATTCCATCCACAAACATATTGTGGGTGGGTTTCTTTCTAGTGAGCATCTCGAGTAGCACTACTCCAAAGCTATAAACATCACGTTTTGTTGTGATATGTCCACCGAATCCATATTCTGCATTCAAACATCCTCGTCAAAATATTTCTGATTCAAAAATTTAAATAAAAAATAATAAAAAAACTCATATCATTTTCTAACATAGTATCTATCTCAAATAATCCCTGGAGGAATGTAGCCTCCAGGTCCCTTGAGTGCATGTGTGGATGTAAGAGCTAAATCCTCAGAGTTTGCAAGACATATGGTAGCAATGCCAAAGTCGATTAAATATGTTGTCATATCTTCACCCAGAAGCACATTGTTTGGTTTCAAATCACAATGGATAACTTGCATGAAATAATGATGATGGAGATAAGCCATACCATGTGCGATGTCTATTGCTATATTCAACCTTTGGATCAAAGTCAAACTACTTTCTTCTTGGTCATCATGATATAATCACTTCTCTAGGCTTCCATTTGGCATTAATGGAAGTATCAAAGCTTTAATTTGGAGATCTGAATAATAAGTTATGATTCTTATCAGATTTCAATGCCTAACTCTACCCAATACTTTGCACTCCTTGTCAAAACTCTTTTGAGCCGCTTCATTTTCTAGATTGAGAAGCTTTACTACAATGATTGTGCCATCATTCAGAACCCCTTTATACACTTTCCCAAAACTAACCACTCCTAACAAGTTGGCATCACTAAATCCCTCTGTTTCAGTGATGATCTCTCTATAGGAAATTCTTTGATGCTCCACATTTAAGGATACCCCAATATTTGTAGGAGTATGCCTTTTGCAATTTTGTCTCCACAAGATTCCCAAGAAAAAACAAAATACAACAAGGACTGCAACTACAATGATAGGTATGAAAACTTTTTCCAGATCTGAAACACCCTTATGTTTGTGAGTAGAGCATGGTGATAGACTTACCCAAGGTCCAAAAAGACCAATATTTCCCATAAATGTTGTGGCGCCAATATTTTTCAAAACACCACCTTTCGGGACTTCTCCTGACAAGTTGTTGAAAGATAAATTAATTTAATGAGAATTTTGAGATTTTCCAATGACATGGGTATTCCACTAGACAGATTGTTGGAGGATAAACCCATTAACTGAAGACTTTGAAGTTCATCCAATGACATTGGAATTGGACCTTCAAATGCATTGTAAGAAAGATTGAGGTATTCTAATTCTTTGCAACTTCTGATCCCACTTGGAATGTAACTGGTTAACTTATTTGCAGAAACATCAATAGCTTGAACCATAGTCATCTTGCTTAATTCTAGAGGGATAGATCAATGCAAAAAATTGTTTGAAATATTGAAAGACAAAGCTAAATTTGCAAGTTCTCCAATCTCGGGAGGTATAGATCCAGTAAGCATGTTGTATGATAAGTCTAAATCTAATAAGTTGATGCATTTTCCTATATTTGCAGGTATATTACTTTATAATTGGTTCCGATTAAGATAAAGATATCTCAATTGTTGCAGGTGGGCAATAGAATCAGGGATCCTTCCTCAGATTTTATTTACATAGATATTTAAGAACCCTAAATTTTTGAGTTCTCCGATTTCCATCAGAATGCTTCCTTGTAAACTGTTTCCTGCCATAGACAAGATCTCCAACCTATTAAAAATTTTAAGTGAAGATGGGACTAGCCCTATGAAAATATTGTCATCTAAAGCCACGGTTGATAAACCAGTGAGATTTCCAATCTCTGGCGATATTTCTCATGCTAATCCATTAATGACCAAATTTACGTAATTCACCTTTGTAGAGAGATGGTCTATAGAAAAGGGTAAACGTCCCTTGAGATTATTGCGGGACAAGTCTATTTCAGGTAGGTTGGAACAGTGAATAAGAGCAGTAAGAATGGGTAAGGTTGTGGTGTTTCCACTAACCAGTTGATTCATGCCTAACTCAAGCCTTTGGAGCTGTGTCATCTGACTCAACTCCTTGGGCACTGCTCCGTTGAACTGGTTAACCCCTAAGGAGATGATTTGAAGTTCCGTACAATTGAATAGGGGAGCAGGAATGTTACCACTCAACTGATTAAGGGACAAATTGAGAATCTTCAACTGAGTTTTCTTGCTACACAACTCCTTGAGAATGTAACCAATCAATTGGTTTTGATCTATTTCAAATGTATGTAGATTGGTGTAGTTAGACAAAGATGGTGGGACTTGTCCTGAGAGATGGTTTGCACCGAAATCTATAACTTTAGCGTGGCTTAGCATGCCTATTTCAGAAGGAACACTCCCATGAAGTGATTGTAATCCAATTCTATGAGGACCAAGGAGGAGATGTTTCCCATGTAGGCTGAGATTGTATTGGTGAAATTGTTTCTACCTAAATCAACAAATTGCAAGTTTGGGAGAATGCATAACTCTTCTAGAATGTTTCCTTTGAGATTGTTAATGTACATAGATAAGTTTCTTAAACTACGGAAAACACCAAGGGTGGGTGGGCGAAATAGAATCTTGGAGATAATTGGCATTCAAGCGTAGCCCCTTTAGCCGAAACAAATGGAGTAGTATTTAGTGTGACTTTTTGAAGTTTCCGGTGGCAGAATCCAGTGAAAAAAATTGAGGTAAAATCTTGATTTCTGTTTTTTAAACTAGTTTTTTTACTGTATATATAGATTCAACACCCTAAAAAACCCCTAGGACACTTCAATTGTGCAAGGTACCCATCAAATTTGTGTTTTCAATAAATTCTAGTCAGATTTTAAAGAAATTAGACCGAAAAAATCCACCGGAAAAGCCTTCAAAAAATCGCACTAAAGACAACTCCGAAACCAATTCCCCAATTGATAGGGGATGGGACCATGAAATTTGTTATGTACTTTTAGAAAGGAGAGATTGTGGAGAAAGGGAGATATTGCTTGTAATCCCATGCCTGAAACATTTAAAAAAACCACTCTTTGTCTGCACCGACTGCATTTGACATGTGTCCACTCGCAGAACGAAACATTTGGTCTCCAACTAACAGATAATGATTGAGATGGATCAAAAGTGATTGCAGACATGAAGCTAATCAGAGCCTTGATCAGTATGTTGAAATTATTAAAGTCACCTGCCGTGCCTTGCGCAGGAAGAACAAATAACAAAGGACAGCAGCAGCAGCAGCGCAGAAGAGTTTTGAGTGCACAGCACTCTGTATTGAATAAGCATGGAGAATCCGTATGAATGAATTAAATTTTGTATGGGCCGCAGTCGTGAACAGCAGAGGAATTAATTTTGAAGTATGGGGGAGAAGTTACTTCAGCGGAAGAAATGAAGATTTTGTCTACGGAGGAGCGAATTCATTAAAACAGTGAAGTCGGGCCTTTAAAGCCCTCAACAGCCAAATGAATGAAATTGAATTAAAACAGGTGGAAGTCACTAATGAAGCGGAAGGACAAGTGGTCCCTACCACTTGAGCGCAAAAGCGCAAGATCGCAAGATCGCAAGTTTTGAAGTTCTAAATGTCTTGTAGACGTGGAATTCTGCGATGTGCGATGTGCGATCATCACAACATCGCAACATCGCAATATCGCAATTATATAATATGTGTTTCCGCCCATCCAATATGTGTCATCGCAAAAGTTAAAGTTGCGATGTGCGATCGTCGCGCCATCGCGCGATCGCACAATCGCATATCGCAAAGTTTGTTCCGCCATATATATATCATCGCAAGTTTCGTTTTTGCGATGTGCGATCGTCGCGCCATCGCGCGAACGCACAATCGCATTTCCACTGTTCGTTTCGCAAAATGTTATCGCAGTTTTGAAAGTTGCGATATGCGCCATCGCAGATCGCATCGTCGCATTTTCGTTTGATCGCAAGTTTTGTTGTTCCGCCGTTTGCGCCATCGCAAATCGCATTTTGGCCGACTGCGATGTGGACCCCACTCGTACGTCGCACCATGTTTAAAGTTTATGTTTTGTAAGGTTTTCCTTTGTATTTTGGTTTATACTTTGGTTTATATTTTATATGTAATTTGTTCCACCGCGCCATATAAAAAGGGAAAAGGCCCGAGAGCCATTGTATTGTATTGTATTGTAACCGCTGTGTGTGAGCCTGCAGGCGAAGGAAAAGCACAGTAAGAAGAACATAGCACTGTTAGTGCGTTCTTGAAAGACAGAGAGAGAAGATTTTGTGAAGCACTGCGTCTGTAGCAGTCTCGACTCATATTTTGTGAATCCCTCAATGTTGAGGAAGAATTTGTAATAGTTTTAAGTTCTGTTAATGAAATAGAAAGCATATTTTCATGCCATCTCTGTCCAAAAGCGAATTTTTGTTTTTAAACTTCTCTGTGTTTAGAGGAGAGCGTCATTCTCTCCTGTTTGCTTGGAATTTCCAATAATTCCAACACAGTAGCGTTGCCTAAATGGAGATGTGGATGATGAGATGAAACCACAAAAGTAGTGACAAAGAGAATGAAATAAAGAAAAAGAAAAGTATGATAGTATTAGACCAGAAAAGGGAACGCTCATAGCTGATCTCAGTCATGCCCTCCGCAGACGGAATGGGAATTCGTTGGAGTTTCTCCGTCTATTTATTGCGTCTCTGAATTCCAAATTTATTGCGCGCCGACGGATCGAGAAATTTAAGGTAACAGTGCGGACTAAACGTAAATGAAATAAATCTTTTAAAATCCTTCTATAGGCCAATTTTAAACAAAGTACTGCACTTCCATTAAATTAATCAAAAGAATATTGTGCTTCCATTCCATTAGATTAGCCAAAAGAATACCGCACTTCCATAAAAGAAATCAGAAAAATCCGGCACTCGGATATCTTTCATCAAAAGCATTGTAAAATTTTGTAAAATGATCCGGCCGGTTAATTTTCCGGAACTATTGGCTACGAATGGCCTGTGACTCGTAATGCCTGCATTAAAACCTTAAAAATGGACAAATTGCGTAAACATATTCGGACGGGCGAATTTTCTAGTACATTATATTATCTAAAGATATTCTGGACCTCTGTTACAACTCATGTTGCTAATTTTTTATTAAAAAAAATAAATTATAGCGAAATCTATTAAAACCATATAATTGTTTTTGTTGAAAAATGTATCTTATCTATCCAAGTAAATTTCAACATGCTCAACAATCTAAAGCATTGTAATTTGACTTAGTATTTACCCCTGATTTGCATTTAGATCTTAATTTTCTACTTCAAATGGTTAGATTTCTCTTCGGATTTTCATTTAAATCTTAAGTTCCGATTTCAAATTGTCGATTAAATCCCATTGCAAAGAGCTGTCACACCTTTTTAGTAAATGGTGAGGCAAGAAGGAAAACGTACCAATGCTTATAAAGGAAATTCCATTAATGTAGTTTCTCCGTTTCCACGATGCTTCAAATGAGAATATGAAATTGAATTTTTTTTTGATGTTATTAGTTTTTTACAAAGTTATTTCTTATTTTTTAAAGATTTAATATTTTTTCTATATATAATATTGTAGATAATTATGCTAGTTTGAAAATTCACATATATATATATATATAATGTAGGCAAATATTCTAAAAAATATGTAATTTATTATTAAAATTGATAATTTTTTGACAAGTATTATCTATTTAATCATATATATATGTAAAAGATAGACGATTTTTTCACCAACTTGATCAATATGTTTTTCAGAAAATATCCAAAAAATTAGCACATTTGCTAAATTTCCCCCTAAAATCTTCCCCAATTGTCATATTTATACATGACTAATGACTAAATTTAAGGAAAGCAAAACACTATGTAAATATGAACAATAAAATAATTGCATTAATGCAATTGCTCCTTTGCCACAATGCCTCAATTGAGATCATAAAGTTGGAGCCTTTTTTTAAGTCACTCATCTTTCACAAAGTCATTTCTATTGTCATATTTATACATGACTAAATTTAAGGAAAGCAAAACAACTAATTTTAAAGAAAGCAAAACACTATGGAAATATGAACAACGAAACAATCACCCTTCATAGAGGGGAAACATTAGGTGAAAATAGGTTTTTGAGAAGTTGTGAATTATAAGCATCTGTAATATTTCTAATATTGCATTTTTTAAGAAATGCAAAGATAATGATCGTATTTTTCTTTCGATGTCATTAAACAACACCTTGTTTTTATGGAAAAGGAACAAGTATTTAGAGAGTTGAGCTTAAAGTTGGCTAGAATATCGATCAAATAATTGAAAAGAGCTATTAACAATCTCTTTAGTTTGTATTTTCAACTTAACATAAAGTTGGTGAGTTCTGTACAAGAATATATTTGGATGGTAACGAACTCTAATATTGCTTGGAGAATTAATAGAACATTCATTGATACCATGGATAGGAAAAACAAGAAGTTTGAGAATCTTTTAAACAAGCAAATTTCAAGCTTCCAGATTAATAAAACCAATGTAATGAATCTTTCATGATAATATTTGGATGATGCCTCAATAAACACAATAGAATGAGGTCTTAAATTTGTTGTTGAAACTAGGGTGGTAGGTGCAAGGGGTTGTCCTCAACCTTGAGGGAAAATGTGAACTAACCTATGCTTGGGTTTAGGTGAATCCACAAATAATCAAGCAGAAGCCTTGGCTTTCTACCAAGGGTTAAACACCCTCAAAATCGAAGGGTTAATCATGTCAAAAATTCTATAAGGAATAATATGGAATTGTAGTTGCAGGAACACCAAAATAAATTATGTATTTGAAACTCAACCACAACTAGATGGCAACCAACCTCTCTATCTCTATGAACTAGAAAACTGAATTGAAGAGTAAAATCATCAAAATGGAAGATGAGTTGGTTGCACTGCAACCCCAAATTGAGGACATGAATCAGAATATTAAGTTAGGCCAACCATTTTCATTTGATAACTTGGTTTCTAATAGCTCCAAATAAATCCCATATTTGAATTTTACCAATACCACTCAACAAGTGAACCCTCTCCCAAGAAAGGGAGAAAAACAACTATGACTCTGTGAACGAAATGTAAATTTAATCAGCTTCTCGTAATATTTTGGTGATTGCATAAATGGAATAATTTATGGATTAAAACCCCCTTGAATAGGTACAATCTATATCTAAAAGGATTGTAGTGGAAATCACCATTTTGACCTATTTCCCATTTTTTTACCAAATTTTGATGTATGTACCTCTAGTATATTTGTTGTGCTCCCAGCGCAACTTTTTATATAATATAAATTCTCAGTTCCACACACATACATATATCCTCAAGATCTATTAGGAGAGAAAAATTATAGGCTCAATTTGAATACTAAACACAAACACCTAGAGAGTGTTGGATTTCCATGGATGTTGAGTTTGTTAGTTATCCAATGGAACCTCGAAAATGAATGATGAGGTTGTGGATGAAAGAAGTGAAGACACCACAATAAGCAAGTTCAAAAAACTTATCCACAATTCATATTCAGAAGGCATGGGATTAGAGCTCCAAATGAGCAATATAGAGGTAAAGGTTTAGAAATAGATACTCCAAATCCAAACTTTTGCAAATACATCTATAGTTATCACAAACTATTGAGGATATTGTAAGTTAGTTGGAGGTATTGGAAAATTTTGTAAATGTTATAAAATAATACATGATCAATGAGGTCCCTTGTTAATAAGATGGGAATTTTGTGAATTGTCCTGGCCAAACTACAAACTAGTGGCGTTGATTCAAAATCCCACCATCTTAAAATGTTGCTTTGGTATAATAAGGAATATATTGCAGCTTGTTTTGAAAGAAACCCCTCAATCTAGAAAACCATGATGAACATCAACAAATCACTAAAAGTATCTTGAACTACATTAAAAGACCAAATTTTATTTGTGGAATGGTTTTGTTTTATCAACACCTAAGAATGTGAAGGAGAGGAGAATCTTAGGAAATGGAAAATGGTGTTTTGGTTTTGTTATTTCATGTTGGGAGACACTAATTTCTGTTTCACTCTATTTTATGTTAGTTTAGTTGTTTCACTTTGTTTTTAGGTTAGTGTATTTATTTTTCAACCAACAACTGCAATTCATTTTTATTTTTTACAGAGGCTTGAATGTATCTTTTTTAAAGAGAGTCCTCTAGTGGTTAGACTCAGTCTTCTTGTTTAATTTTTTTTTTAAAGACTGACTTAATTAGGCTCTAAAATCTTTCCTTTTCTTTGTAACATTATTTATTTTTAATAACATGAATTAAAATAGTTGGTTGATTGTATATAATTAAAAGTGTATGATAATAAATTTTAAATCTTAAAATATAGTGAGTTTAAAACTTTGACTAATAATGATAATTGTTCTTCTCAAATTTTCAATTTTACTTTAACTTTTTTCAAGTAATTTCTTAGCCCAATTTTTTTTATAGATATATGAAAGTTAGTTTTCTAGTGTAATTCATAACAAATTTGAGAAGAAGGTAGTTGTGTCATGCATTAATAGATCTTGTTCCACAATTTTAGCTTCAACGTTTCAATAGAAAGAAAGAACATGTAAAGTGTCAAAAATATAGAAAACATTAGCTATCGAAACAAAAGCATTGACTCGATCTTTAATCTCTTAAAACAAATACAAAATATCTTGGTATACTTATATGGCATGAAGAAGATATAAAATGCATAAAGTTTTACTAAGATACATGGCTTCATAATTTTTAGAAACAATTCGAAGAAGTTCTTCGAGGCATATGTCACATATACCCGATCATGAACATGCATAGAAAGGAGAGGGGAATAAGACTCAAACAAATAGGCCACCTAGAGAAGGAGAACAAATGAGACCCAAACTACATGGAACTAATGACAATGGACTAAAATTAATTTATGGCATAATTATACAAGCATTGCTCCCTTACAACAAACTAGAATGTAGAAGAACTTTGGCCTTCATAAATGTTATCACAAGTAGTACTTGTACTATCTAGAAAATGTGTTATATTTGATTGTGATTTTGGAATGCCTACAACTCCAAAAATGTGTCTCTAATGTTTTGTAGCATAACCACTATGTTGATCATAGTAGGTCACTCTTGAGGGGATTCTTTTGTGCAGAGAAAACCCACGTTAACAAGATGACTAAGGCAATTGAGTTCCTTATCTTCTTTAGTGCTGCCACTAGCCCTCCTTAGTAGACTATTATCCACCACTTTCCCAACTGCATTTGGAAAACTACTACCCACCCATTTTTGTAAGTTCATTCCTTCCAAAAACATGTTGTGGGTGGGTTTCTTTCTAGTGAGTATCTCCAGTAGAAGTACCCCATAGATATAAACATCACCTTTTGTTGTGACACGTCCACCCAATCCATATTCTGCATTCAAACATCATCGTCCATAAGTTTTTAATTTCAAAGTTTTAATAAAAATAAAAACACATGGAATTATGTAATATGCTATCTATCTCAAATTATACCTAGAGCAATGTAGCCTGCAGATCCCTTAAGTGCATGCCTGGATGTAAGTTCTAAATCCTCATGGTCTGGAAAATATATGGTAGAAATGCCAAAATCTATTAAATATGTTGTCATATCTTCACCTCGAAGTACATTGTTTGGTTTCAAATCACAATGGATCACTTGTATGAAAAAATGGCGATCGAGATAGGCCATGCCCTGTGCGATATCTATTGCTATATTCAACCTTTGAATCAAAGTCAAACTACTTTCTACTTCATCATGGGGATATAATCACTTCTCTAGGCTTCCATTTGGCATAAATGGAAATATCAAAGCTTTAATTTGGAGATCTGAAGAAGAAGTTACAATTCTAATCAGATTTTGGTGTCGAGCTCTACCAAGTACTTTTCACTCCCTGTCAAAACTCTTTTAAACTCCTTCATTTTCCAAATTGAGAAGCTTCACTATGATGATCGTGCCATCATTCAGAACCCCTTTATACACTTTCCCAAAACTACCAACTCCTAACAAGTTGGCATCACTAAATTCCTCTGTTGCAACAATGAGCTCTTCATAGGAAATTCTTCGATACCCCACATTTAGTGATGTCTTAGGAGTATGCCTCTTACAACATTGTCTTCACAAACATCCTGAAAACAAACATGATACAACAATGACTACAACTGCACCAATAGTTATGATAACACTTTTCAGATGTGCAACACCTGTATGTTTGTGACTAGAGCATGGTGATAGACTTACCCAAGGTCCACAAAGTCCAAGATTTCCCATAAATGTTGTGGCACCAAGCTTTTTGAAAACGCTGCCTTTTGGGACTTCTCGTGACAAGTTGTTGAAAGATAAATTCAATTTGATGAGCATTTTGATATTTGCCAATGACATGGGTATTCCACCGGACAAATTGTTGGAGGATAAATCCATGAACTGAAGACTTTGAATTTCATCCAATGGCATTGGAATTGGACCTTCAAGTGCATTGTAAGAAAGATTGAGGTATTCTAGTTCTTTGCAGCTTGTGAGCCCACTTGGAATGTAACCTGTTAACTTATTTGCAGAAACATCGATAGCTTGAACCATAGTCATCTTGCTTAATTCTAGAGGGATAGGTCCATGCAACAAATTGTTTGAAATATTGAAAGAGAAAGCTAGATTTGCAAGACTTGCAACCTCAAGAGGTATGAATCCAATAAGCATGTTGCATGATAAGTCTAAATCTAGTAAGTTGATTCATTTTCCTATATTTGCAGGTATATTACTTGATAATTGGTTTCGATTAAGATAAATATATCTCAACTGTTGCAGGTGGGAAATAGAATTAGGGATCCTTCCTGAGATTTTATTTCCATAAATATTTAAAAACCCCAATTTTTTTAGTTCTCCAATCTCCATGGGAATGTTTCCTTGTAAACTGTTGTGTGCCATAGACAAGATCTCCAACCTTTTAATAATTTTAAGTGAAGATGGGATTGGCCCTATGAAAATATTTCCATCTAAAGCCAGGGTTGATAAACCAGTGAGATTTCCAATCTCTGGCGGTATTTCTCCTGCTAATTCATTAATGACCAAATTCATGTAATTCACTTTTGTAGAGAGGTGGCCTATAGAAAAGGGCAAACATCCCTTGAGATTATTGTGGGATAAGTCTATTTCACGTAGGTTGGAACAATTAATAAGAGCAGTGAGAATGGGTAAGGTTGTGGTGCTACCACTAACCAGTTGATTCATGCCTAACTCAAGCCTTTGGAGTTGTGTCATCTGACTCAAATCATTGGGCACTGCTCCATTGAATTGGTTACCCCCTAAGGAGATGATTTGAAGTTCCATACAATTGAATAGGGAAGAAAGAATGCTACCACTCAACTGATTAAGAGACAGACTGAGAATCTTTAACTGGGTTTTTTTGCTACACAACTCCTTGGGAATGTAACCAGTCAACTGGTTTTGATCTATTTCCAATGTTTGTAGATTGGTGCAATTATACAAAGATGGTGGGACTTGTCTAGAGAGATGGTTTGTGTTGGAAATTAATTCCAACTGCTCTCATAAATCATCAGGACAACAGAGTCATTAAGATGGGATGGAAGAACGACGGAGTAATTGCTGATAAAAAGTTCAAGAATGGTGGAATTAATGCAGAAGTGGTGGAAGAGCCATTCTTATCAGCTGCAAGCACCCATATTGAAGTCACAGCAGCTGCATTTAACACAACAACATTCAGAGTTGAGGCGGAAAGCCTTTCTAGGGGGGTTAGAAGAGCCCAAGCAGCTGGAGGAGTGGAGACCCCCAGAAACATAAACGTAAAGCACATGGATATAAGTTTTTAACCTTATGATAAAGTGTTTTGAATTTAATTTTATATTCCAGCACGTAAGTTTTTAATATTTTACGCTCAGTAAATGTTTTATTACCGCAGTAAGTTTAAGGTTTTTACTTTGGTTAATATATATTATAAATATATGATATTTATAATATATATATTATGTAATGTTTCATATAAAAGGGGATGCCGTGTGTAGCTGTACATTGTAATAAACAGACAGAAGTGTTGTATAATGTTTGATTATTGCCCGAAGGCTGAAAATAGTGAAACAGAGAGACAAAGAGTAGATTTGGTAGCGCTGCGTGTGTAGCAGCCAGTTGTAATATTTTAGCCAATGATTCCAGAACTTCGTTCTAAAATATTTCTATGTAACAACAATTTGTTATGTTTTATGAAATAAAGTTTTATGTTCATCTCTGTGTCTGTCTGTCCGCAATTTGAATTTTATTTCAATCTGTGCTGTTTCAGAGGTTAAGGAATTATCCCCAGAAAATTCCATCATGGTATCGGAGCTAGTCTAGGCACTCAGTGAGACAAAACAAATTTTTTTTTTTCACTGCAGGAGCTGAAAGAGTTGTTTGAAGCAGATTTCTCCAACAGAGAGAAAGATTCTGTTTAATTTTTTTTAATTTACACAATCAAAGAAATTGTTTGATTTGCACAGTCAAGATGGCAAATGATGGAACTAGTTTGACAAATTCCCAACTTCCATAGTTTAATGGGAAGAATCATATTTATTGGTCCATAACTATGAGAGCTTTGTTTGCTTCTCAGGGATTATGGGAGCTAGTTGAAAATGGCTACCCTGAACCTGCAGATGCAGCAGCATTAGCTACTTTGACAGTAGCAGAAAGAGACCTGTTGAAGAGCGACAGGAAGAAGGACTCCAAAGCCCTCTTTTATCTCTTTCAATCAGTACATGAGAGTGTTTTCCCACGGATTGCAGCAACAAAAAAGTCTAAAGAGGCATGGGATATTCTCAAAACTGCCTATCAAGGCATGGAGAAGGTGAAGACTGCAAAGTTGTAGATGTTGAGGAGAGACTTTGAAACACTCAACATGAAGGAATCTGATACAATAGATTCATTCTTCACTCATGTTATTGGGTTGATAACCCAGATAATATCTCATGGTGAAACTCTTGAAGAGAGAAGGATTTTAGAGAAGATCTTGAGAAGTTTACCCTCAAGGTTTGAAGCTATTGTGGTAGCAATAGAAGAGACAAAGGATCTCTCACAGTTCACTGTAGATGAACTGAGTGCTTCTCTTATGTCTCATGAACACAGACTGAGTAGAGGAACATATTCCTCTTTTGAGCAAGCATTCAAGACTCAGATGTCTTTCGGCCGAGGAAGAGGTCGAGGTAGAGCAAATAACAAAGGTCGTGGAAGAAGCCAAAACAGAGGCAGAAATAATCCTACAAGCACAAGCAAAAGGAGTTGCAATTAGAACCAAGATGAAGGTTCAAGAAAACAACAAGTTCATGGACGAAGGTATGACAAATCCCAAGTCCAATGTCATTATTGCAAGAAATATGGGCACTATGCCAATGAATATAGGAAAAAACAAAATGACATGAATAATAGGCAAAATGCTAATTTTGAAAATGAAGAAGATAAGAATCCAAAGATTGTGTTGTTAACATGTAACATTGCACAAGACAAACAAGAAGATTTTTGGTTCTTAGACTCAGGTTGTAGTAATCACATGACTGGAAATATTGCAATGTTTGCCAATCTGGATGAAAATGTGAAATCTGAGGTAACAACAAGAACTGATAGTAAGATATCTGTCAAGGGTAAGGGCAGAGTCAGTATCCGAGCAAGAAATGGAGAACAGATGATTGCGCCAGAGGTATATTATGTACTTGGTCTGAAATGTAATCTTTTGAGCATTGGACAGCTCATTGACAAAGGTTACAATGTGTTCTTCAAAGATGATATGTGTACAATCAGAGACATACCTCCAAGTAAGAAGATCATTGCACAGGTGCAGATGACCAACAATAGAATGTTTCCTCTCAAACTCAGGGCAGATTTGAAGGAAGGAAGAACTATTGCAGCTGTAACACAAGAAGTCTTTCAAGAACAAGTGAAATATGAGAATTGGTTGTGGCACTTGAGATTTGGACATCTCAATTTCGGAGGCTTGAATCTGTTGCACAGAAAGGGAATGGTAAAGGGATTGCCATTGATTGAGAAACCGGACAGCCTTTGTGAAGGCTGCATCTTGGGCAAACAACACAAAGAAAGCTTTCCAGCAGGAAAGAGTATAAGGGCAAAAGCACCCTTGGAAATTGTTCACTCTGATGTGTGTGGACCGATGCAAATACCATCATTTGCCGGAAATAAATATGTTTTAACTTTCATTGATGATTACACTAGAAAGACATGGGTGTATATGCTGAAACAGAAGAGTGAAGTGTTTGAGAAATTCCGCCACTTCAAAACTCTTGTTGAAAAGCAGTGTGGGCATTATATCAAAGTGCTCAGAACAGATAGAGGTGGAGAGTACATCTCCAAAGAATTTCTGCGTTTTTGCAGAGAGAATGGCATACAAAAGCAGTTCACCGCGAGGTACACACCTCAGCAAAACGGTGTTGTAGAAAGGAAGAATAGGACCATTCTGGACATGGTCAGGAGTATGCTGAAGGCAAAACACTTGCCGCATGAGTATTGGGCTGAAGCTGTCACTTGCGCAGTTTACATCTTGAATAGATGCCCAACTAAAGCTATCATGAACAAAATACCAGAAGAAGCATGGAGTGGACAAAAGCAAACTGTCACTCACATGAGAGTATTCGGCTGTGTAGCATATGCACATGTACCGGATCAGCTAAGGAAGAAGCTTGATAGTAAGGGGGAGAAGTGTGTCTTTATTGGCTATTGTGATGAGTCAAAAGCATACAAACTCTATAATCCATCCACCAAGAAATTGATAGTAAGCAGAGATGTGCAGTTCATTGAAGATGAAGCTTGGGATGGAAGCTTATAGAAGACAGTGAATGTGAGGACAATTGTGTCTCACGAAGAAGAAGAAGAAGGGACAGCAGCAAATAATCCTTCCTTGGTGGGTCCTCCTCCACCACAGTAAGCACAACAAACCACACCACAAGCTGGAGTTCGAACAGCCTTGAGAAGTCAAGGAAGTGCTTCTCCAAGCACACCACAGGGATCAGAAATACCCTCAAGTTCGAATGGAACTCCAAGCACACCAAGAAGACCAAGATTCAGAAATCTGAATGAGATTTATGAACAAGGAGAGGTAAGTAACAATACCAGTCTGAATTCATTATTCGCTTTATATTGTCATGTTGATGACCCAATTCATTTTGAAGATGCTGTAAATGAAAATAAATGGATTGAAGCAATGAATGAAGAAATTGGTGCAATTGAGAAAAGTAAGACATGGGAGTTAGTGGATCTCCCTAAAGGCAAAGAAGTTATTAGAGTTAAGTGGGTCTATAAGACCAAGAGCAATGATGAAGGCAAAATTGAAAGGCATAAAGCAAGACTTGTTGTCAAAGGCTACAAAAAGCAACAAGGGAGAGACTATGATGAAAACTTTGCACCAGTTGCAAGGATGGAAACAGTGAGAACAATGATGTCCATAGCAGCACAACATAAATGGAAGATTTATCAGATGGATGTAAAATCTGCATTCCTGAATAGAGTGTTGAAAGAAGAGGTATATGTTGAACAACCTCCAGGTTATGAAGTTGAAGGCCAAGAACATAAAGTATGCAAGCTGAAGAAAGCTCTTTATGAGCTGAAGCAAGCTCCAAGAGCATGGTACAGCAGGATAGATGCTTACCTGATTGAAAATGGGTTTGAGAAATGTGATGGAGAACCCACACTCTACATAAAGGAGAATGACGGTAAGATACGTATTGTTGTTTTATATGTAGATGACTTAATTTTTACTGGCAGTGATGCTTCTCTCATTGCTGATTTTAAAGCAGTCATGAAAAGTGAAATTGAAATGACTGATTTGGGTTTCTTAAGATATTTTCTTGGAATTGAAGTAGAGCAGAATGAAAATGGTATTTTCATTTCCTAAGAAAAATATGTTGATGAAGTGCTGAAAAGGTTCAACATGCAGAACAACAAGGCAGCTGTGACTCCAACAGTAATGGGGTTGAAATTGTGTAAAGAAGACAACAGCAAGGATTTTGATCCAATATTGTATAAAAGCATAGTTGGCAGCCTTATGTATTTGACTGCAACTAGGCCGGACATTATGCATGTTGTTAGCTTAATCTACAGATTCATGGAAAGACAGAAAGAAGTTCATTGGCAGACAGCCAAGAGGATTCTAAGGTATATGAATGGAACGAAGGGGTATGGTATTTTATACTCCTCTTTTGAAAATTTCGTGTTGACAGGTTACACTGACAATGATTGGGCTGGAAGTGTTGATGATAGGAAGAGCACATCAGGATATGTGTTTCATTTGGGATCGGGAGCAGTTTCATGGGCTTCCAAGAAGCAACCAGTAGTTGCTTTATCTATAGCAGAAGCAGAATATGTGGCAGCAACAGCAGCGACATGCCAAGCAGTATGGCTGAGAAGAGTTCTCAGAGATTTGTGTCATGAACAAGAAAAGGGCACAACCATTTACTGTGACAATAGCTCGGCGATAGCATTGTCTAAAAAATTTGTTTTTCATAAAAGGACAAAGCACATAGACACCAAGTTTCACTTCATATGTGAATTGGTTAACAATGGTGAAATTGTTTTGCAGCACTGTAGAACAGAGGATCAGGTTGCTGATATCCTCACAAAACCATTAGCTCAGAACAATTTTAATTATTTCAGGAAATCCCTGGGTATGCAGGAAAACCCAGCAGTTGAAATTAAGGGGGAGTGTTGGAAATTAATTCCAACTGCTCTCATAAATCAGCAGGACAGCAGAGTCATTGACATGGGATCGAAGAACGGCGGAGTAATTACTGATAGAAAGTTCAAGAACGGTGGAATTAATGCAAAAGCGGTGGAAGAGCCATTCTTATCAGCTGTAACCACCCGCATTGAAGTCACACCAGCTGCATTTAACATAGCAGCATTCAGAGTTGAGGCGGCAAGCCTTTCTGGGAGTGGAGACCCCTGGAAACATAAACATAAAGCACGTGGATATAAGTTTTTAACCTTATGATAGTGTTTTGAATTTAATTTTATATTCCAACACGTAAGTTTTTAATATTTTACGCTCGGTAAATGTTTTATTACCGCAGTAAGTTTAAAGTTTTTACTTTGGTTAATATATATTATAAATATATGATATTTATAATTGTTAGAATTATTGAGAATTCCAAACAACAGTGGAGAGAACAAACTCTCCTCTACGAGACAGAGAAGTTTAAAACATAAATTTTAATCGCAGACAGAGATCGCATGAAAATGCTTTCTATTTCAATAACAGAACTTAAAAAACTGTTACAAATTTTCTTCCTCAATGGAGGGATTCACAAAATATGTTCGACTGCTACAGATGCAGTGCTATATAAAACAAATCTTTTCTCTCTTTGTCTCTCAAGAACGCAAAAAACAGTGCTATGTTCTTCTTACTGTGCTTTTCTTGCCTGCGGGCTCTTCACACAGCGATACAACAACATTACAATACAATGTTCTCTTGGCTCTTGGGCCTTTTTCACTTTATATAGCGCGGCGGGAACAAAAAACATTAAACAAAGAAAATAAAACAAATACAAAGGAAAATCACTTTCCAAACATTAAACTTAACATGGCGTGACGTATGAGTGGAGACCACGTCATAGTCGACCATTTTGCGATGTGCGATGGCGGAACGGCGGAACAACAAAAATGCGATGGCACGATCTGCGATGGTGCATATCGCAACTTTCAAACCGGCGAAAACATATAGAGGAATACTTGTAACATGCGATGGTGTGATCGTGCAATGGCACGACGATCGCACATCGCAACTTTCAACGGAACCTTGGCATGGGCGGAGGGTGATTCTGTAATATTGCGATGTTGCGATGGTGCGATGATCGCACATCGCAAACATCCACATCAACAAGACACTTGCGGTCTCAAACTTCAAAAACTGCAATCTGCGATTTGCGCTTTGGCGCTTAAGTGGTAGGGAACACTTGTCCGGCCTCTTCATAACTTTTAAGTCTTCCACCTGTTCGATCAATTTCATTCATTTTTGGTTGTTGAGGGATTTAAAGCCGGAAATGACTTTCTTTAATAACTTCTGTTCCTCCGTAGACTTGAGCTACGAAATTCTTCATTCCTCTGTCAAAAATGACTTCGCCCATAACCAAATTTAATTCTCCTCTGCTGTCTGTGGCTGCGGCCCATAAAACATTAATTCATTCTTTTTAAATATAGAGTGCTATGCACTCAAAGCTTTGCTACCGCTGTACTTTCTTCTCCTTCCTGTACAAAGGCACCGCAGGTGACTTTAATATTTCAACACTCCCCCTTAAAGTCAGCTGCTGGGTTATCCATCATACCCAAACATTTTCTTAAAAATTCAAATGTTTTCTGTGCCAATGGCTTTGTCAAAATATCTGCATATTGCTCTTCTATTTTACAATGTTGTAAAACAACTTCTCCATTGTTCACCAATTCTCTGATATAATGAAATTTTGTATCTATGTGCTTCGTTCTTTTGTGAAACACAGAATTCTTTGATAATGCAATAGCTGAGCTATTGTCACAATAAATCACAGTTCCCTTTACCTGTTCTTGGCATAGACTTCTCAACATTCTTCTCATCCAAAATGCTTGACACGCTGCTGTTGTAGCTGCCACATATTCTGCCTCTGCTGTAGATAATGCTACAATAGGCTGTTTCTTAGAAGCCCATGAAATGGCTCCTGAACCCATATGAAAAACATAACCGGAAGTGCTCTTCCGATCATCTACACTTCCAGCCCAATCACTGTCAATGTATCCAACTAATTCTGAATTTTCTGAAGCTGTATACAAAATACCAAATCCTTTTGTTCCTTTCACATACCTCAGAATTCTCTTTGCTGCTTGCCAATGTGCTTCTTTTGGCTTCTCCATAAATCTGGAAATTAAACTAACAACATGCATAATGTCCGACCTAGTTGTAGTCAAATACATGAGGCTGCCAACTATGCTTTTATACAAACTTGGATCAACATCCTTGCTGTTGTCATCTTTTCTCAACTTCAATCCCATTACTGTGGGAGTAATTGCAGCTTTGCACTCCTGCATATTAAATCTTTCTAAAACCTGATTCACATACTTTGCTTGAGATATAAAAATCTCTTTCTCACCTTGCTCCACTTCTATTCCCAAGAAGTATCTCAACAAACCCATGTCAGTCATTTCAAATTCATCTTTCATGACTGTTTTAAAATTTTCAACAAGGTAATCATCATTACCTGTAAAAATTAAATCATCAACATATAAAACAACAATTAACATCTTACCATCCTTTTCTTTGATGTAGAGGGTGGGTTATCCCTCACACTTCTCAAATCCATTTTCTAGTAGATAGGAATCTATCCTACTGTACCATGCTCTTGGAGCTTGCTTCAGCCCATAAAGAGCTTTCTTCAATTTGCAGACCTTATGCTCTTGGCCTTTCTTCTCATATCCGAGAGGTTGTTCCACATATACCTCTTCCATTAAAACTCCATTTAAAAATGCAAATTTTACATCCATCTGATATACTTTCCATTTGTTTTGTGCTACTATGGATAGCACTGCTCTTACTGTCTCCATTCTTGCAACTGGTGCAAAAGTTTCTTCATAATCAATTCCATGCTTCTGCTTGTATCCCTTGACAACAAGTCTGGCCTTATGTCTCTCTATCTTTCCTTCAGCATTGCTCTTGGTCTTATAGACCCATTTTACACCAATGACTTCTTTACCTTCTGGGAGATCAACCAGCTCCCATGTTTTGTTCTTCTCTATGGCTTTAATTTCATCATCCATAGCTTCTATCCATTTTCTATCTTTAATAGCATCTTCAAAATGAATAGGATCATCAACTTGACAATACAAAGCAAATAGGGAATTCATACCTTCGTTTGCTTCTCCTTGCTCATACACTTCTCTAAGGCTTCTGAACCTTGTTCCGCTTTCACTTGGTGTAGTTGTGCTTAATGAAGCACTCATTTCTGCTCCATGTGGTGTGCTTGGAGATGCACTCCCACTTCTTCTCAAGGGTGTTCTCGCTGCTGCTTGAGGTGTCCCTTACTGTCCTTGTGCTGGTGGAGGTTGTGCTACGGATGGGTTATTAATTTCAACTACATCTTCCTCATCTTCATCATGAGACAAACAGCTTTTAACATTGACTGTTTTCTCTATGCTTCCATCCCATGCTTCATCTTCAATGAATTGCACATCTCTTCTTATCAAAAAATTCTTTGTGGATGGGTTATACAATCTGTATCCTTTGGAATCTTCACAATATCCAAGGAAAATGCACTTCTCCCCCTTACTATCCAACTTCTTTCTCAACTTGTCTGGAATGTGTACATATGCCACACATCCAAAAACTCTCATGTGGGTGACTCCCTGTTTTCTGCCACTCCACGCTTCTTCTGGAACTTTGTTCATCACAGCTTTTGTAGGGCATCTATTTAAAATATACGCAGCACAGTTTGCTGCTTCTGCCCAATACTCATTCGGAAAATGCTTTGCCTTCAGCATACTTCTCACCATTTCCATTATGGTTCGATTCTTCCTTTCAGCAACTCCATTCTGTTGCGGTGTGTACCTTGTGGTAAACTGCTTGTGTATGTCGTTCTCTCTGCAAAAACGCAGAAATTCCTTTGATATGTATTCTCCTCCTCTGTCAGTTCTGAGGACTTTAATGTGCAGTCCGCTCTGTTTTTCTACAAGAGCTTTAAATTGACGAAATTTCTGAAAGACTTCACTCTTATATTTTAAGAAATAAACCCACACTTTTCGTGTGAAATCATCAATGAAAGTCAGCATGTAATTGCTGCCTGAAACAGATGCTGTTTGAATCGGCCCACATAAATCTGAGTGGATTATTTCCAAAGGTGCTTTTGCCCTTATGCTTTTCCCTGAAGGAAAACTTTCTCTGTGTTGCTTTCCTAAGATGTAGCCTTCACATAGGCTGTCAGGCTTTTCAATCAGTGGTAAACCTCTTACCATTCCTTTTCTGTGCAACAAATTTAATCCTCCGAAATTGAGATGTCCAAATCTCAAATGCCATAACCAATTTTCATCTTTCTCTTCCTTCTGGAAGGCTTCTTGTGTTACAGCTGCTATACTCTTTCCTTTTTGCTTCAAGTCAATGTTGAGCTTGAGCGGAAACATTCTATTGCTGGTCATTTGAATTTCAGCAATAATTTTCTTGCTTGGAGGAATATCTTTTATGGTGCACACATCATCTTTAAAAATTACATTGTAACCTTTATTTATGAGCTGCCCAACGCTCAAAAGATTACACTTCAGACCTGGAACATAATACACATCAGGAACAAATTTTTGCTCCCCATTCCTTGCTCGAATACTTACTCTGCCTTTCCCTTTGACAGAGATTTTAGTATCAGTCCCTGTGGTCACTTCAGATTTAACTTCTTCATCAAGATTGGCAAACATTGCTTTGTTGCCAGTCATGTGATTACTACATCCAGAATCTAAGAACCAAACATCATCTTCTTTATCTTGTGCTACATTACAAGCTAACAGCACATTACTTGGGTTCTTTTCCTCTTTTTCTACATTAGCATTCTGCCTATTCTTCATGTCATTTTGCTTCTTTCTACATTCATTGGCATAGTGCCCATATTTCTTGCAATAATGACACTGGACATTGGATTTGTCATACCTTTGTCCATGAGCATGTTGGTGTTGATGTCCACCTTGCTGGCTGTTGCTTTGGCCGTGGCTCTGACTTTGACTGTTGCTCCTTCCATATGAATGTGAAGGGTTGTTCCTTCCACCTCTGCTCTGGCTTCTGCCTCTTCCTCTTCCTTTGCCTTGACCTCTTCCTCTTCCTGAAGGCATTTGGGTCTTGAAGGCGTGCTCAAGAGATGAGTGTTCATCTCTGCTCAATCTCTGTTCATGAGTTATCAACGAGGCATGAAGTTCATCAACTGTGAACTGTGAGAGATCTTTGGTCTCTTCTATGGTGGTAACAATCACATCAAACTTTGAGGGTAAGCATCTCAAAAGTTTCTCCACGATTCTTCTTTCTTCAAGAGTTTCTCCATGGGATCTTATCTGATTTACAATCCCAATCACATGTGTAAAAAATGTGTCTACACTATCTGAATCTTTCATGCAAAGAGTTTCAAAATCTCTTCTCAGCAACTGAATTTTTGCTATCTTAACTTTCTCCATACCTTGATAGGCTACTTTCAGAGTTTCCCATGCCTCCTTGGATCTCTTAGCTGCTGCTATCCTTGGAAACACACTCTCGTTTACTGCTTGATACAAATAGAAGAGGGCCTTAGCATCCTTCTTTCTATTGTTTTTCAATAAATCCTTCTCTGCTTGAGTTAAGGCATTAAAAGCCTGCTCATTAGCTGGTTCAACGAAACCATCTTCTACAAACTCCCATAAGTCTTGTGAAACAAACAGGGCTCTCATGGTAATGGCCCAATAATCATAGTTCTTTCCATTAAATTGTGGAAGCTGAACATTTCCAATGTTCATTCCAGTACTTGGTCCAGCCATTGCTCTTAAACTGAACTCTTCACCTAAACAAACTGTCTTTCCTTTCTCTGAAAGAACAAACTCTTTTAAGACAAGAATAACAATTCTGTTATCTTTGAGAAATACCTGAACTTTGACTTATGTTGGGCTTTCACGCTGCTGGAGAAAACACTTCAACAATTCTTCTTCTTCTTCAGCTTCTTTGAAAGTTTCAAAGAGCCTGAACTAGCTCTGATACCATGTTAGAATTATTGAGAATTCCAAACAACAGTGGAGAGAACAAACTCTCCTCTATAAGACAGAGAAGTTTAAAACAAAAATTTTAATCGCAGACAGACATGGCCTGAAAATGCTTTCTATTTCAATAACAGAACTTAAAAAAACTGTTACAAATTTTCTTCCTCAATGGAGGGATTCACAAAATATGTTCGACTGCTACAGACGCAGTGCTATATAAAACAAATCTTTTCTCTCTCTGTCTCTCAAGAACGCACAAAACAGTGTTATGTTCTTCTTACTGTGCTTTTCTTGCCTGCGGGCTCTTCACACAGCGATACAACAACATTACAATACAATGCTCTCTTGGCTCTCGGGCCTTTTTCACTTTATATAGCGCGGCGGGAACAAAAAACATTAAACAAAGAAAATAAAACAAATACAAAGGAAAATCACTTTCCAAACATAAAACTTAACATGGCGTGACGTACGAATGGGGACCACGTCGCAGTCGACCATTTTGCGATGTGCGATGGTGGAACGGCGGAACAACAAAAATGTGATGGCGCGATCTGCGATGGCGCATATCGCAACTTTCAAACTGGCGAAAACATATGGAGGAATACTTGTAACATGCGATGGTGCGATCGTGTGATGGTGCGACGATCGCACATCGCAACTTTCAATGGAACCTTGGCATGGGCAGAGGGTGATTCTGTAATATTGCGATGTTGCGATGGTTCGATGATCGCACATCGCAAACATCCACATCAACAAGACACTTGCGGTCTCAAACTTCAAAAACTGCGATCTGCGATTTGCGCTTTGGCGCTTAAGTGGTAGGGACCACTTGTGCGGCCTCTTCATAACTTTTAAGTCTTCCGCCTGTTCGATCAATTTCATTCATTTTTTGTTGTTGAGGGCTTTAAAGCCCGAAATGACTTTCTTTAATAACTTTTGTTCCTCCGTAGACTTGAGCTACGAAATTCTTCATTCCTCTGTCAAAAATGACTTCGCCCATAACCAAATTTAATTCTCCTTTGCTGTCTGTGGCTGGGGCCCATAAAACATTAATTCATTCTTCTTAAATACAGAGTGCTATGCACTCAAAGCTTTGCTGCTGTTGTACTTTCTTCTCCTTCCTGTACAAAGGCACGGCATGTGACTTTAATATTTCAACAATAATATATATATTATGTAATGTTTCATATAAAAGGGGATGCCGTGAGCATTGAAGCAGTGTAGCTGTACATTGTAATAAACAGACAGAAGTGCTGTATAATGTTTGATTATTGCCCGAAGGCTAAAAATAGTGAAACAGAGAGACAAAGAGCAGATTTGGTAGGGCTGCGTGTGTAGCAGCCAGTTGTAATATTTTAGCGAGTGATTCCAGAACTTCGTTTTGAAGTATTTCTATGTAACAGCAGTTTGTTATGTTTTATGAAATAAATTTTTATTTTCATCTCTATGTCTGTCTCTCCGCAATTTGAATTTTATTTCAATCTGTGTTGTTTCAGAGGTTAAGGAATTATCCCCATAAAATTCCATCAGTTTGCACGGAAATTTATAACTCTAGCATGGCTTAGCATGCCTATTTCAAAAGGAACACTACCGTGAAGGTGATTGTAATCCAATTCTATGAGGACCAAGGAGGAGATGTTTCCCACGCAGGCCGAGATTGTACCGGTGAAGTTGTTTCTACCTAAATCAACAAACTGCAAGTTTGGGAGAATGCATAACTCTTCAGGGATGTTTCCTTTGAGATTGTTAATATACATAGATAAGTTTCTTAAACTACGGCAGCCACCGAGGGTGGGCAGAATAGAATCTTGGAGATAATTGGCATCCAAGCGTAGCGCCTTTTGCCGAAACAAATTCCCCAATTGATAGGGTATGGGACCATGAAATTTGTTATTACGAAGGTCGAGTACTCTTAGAAAGGAGAGATTGCCGAGAAGGGGAGAGATTGTACCTTGTAATCCCATGCCTGATACATTTAAGGAAACCACTCTCTGTCTGAACCGACTGCATTTGACATGCGTCCACTCGCAGAGCGAAACATTTGGTCTCCAACTGGCAGATAATGATTCAGATGGATCAGATAATCAGAGCCTCTTGATCCGTAGCGTTGCCTAAATGGGGATGGGGACGATGAGATGAAACCACAAAAGGACTAACAAAGAGAATGAAATAAAAGAAAAAGGAAAATATATAACTGATAGACCAGAAAAGGGAACGCTCATAACTAATCTCCATCTTGCCCTCCGCAGACGGAATGGGAATTAATTGGAGTTTCTCCGACTATTTATTGCGTCTCTGAACTCCAAATTTATTGCGCTAACAGTGCCGACTAAACGTAAAGGAAAGAAATCTTTTAAAATCCTTCTTTAGGCCAATTTTACAAAACAAAGTAGGGCACTTCCATTAAATTAATCAAAAGAATACTGTCCTTCCATTAGATTAGCCAAAAGAATATCGCACTTCGTTAAAAGAAATCAGAAAAATCCGGCACTCGGATATCTTTCATCAAAAGCATTGTAAAATTTTGTAAAATAATCCAGCCGGCTAATTTTCCGGACCTCTATTGACTTTAAACGGTCTGTGACGTTTAAGCCCTGCGTTTAAACTTTAATAAATAAATGGACAAAGTTTGTAAATATGTTCGGCCGGCTAATTTTCCGGACGTCTATTGGATTCAAATGGCCTGTGACTTGTAAGCCCTGGCCCCTGCATTCAAACCTTACAAATGGACAAATTGCGTAGAGATATTCGGACGGGCGAATTTTCTGGGGACATCTGTTGTCTTTAAATGGCATCCCTGCATTCAGATGGTCAAAATTCGTAAAGATAACCGGACGGGCTAATTTTCCGGAGATCTGTTGGCTTTAAAATTTTAAATGGCTGGTGGCTTTAATCCCTATGTTGAAGCTTTACAGATGGATAAATTTTATAAAGATATGCCGGACGTCTATTAGTATAAATTACCTGTGACATTCCACATCTATTGACTGGTTGTGGAAATGACGAAGAATTTATTATTTTTTTAAAGAATAGTGAACCAACTATTCTCACGGTGATCACGCATGTTATTGCGTTATCGAATACGATCTCAGGGATTGATTCCGCTGTAGATGATTTGGTACGAGTTGAAGTGTTTCGGAGCGATTTCTGACTTCTGTAGGAGCATAGGTGAGTCGTAGGGTTTCGGGATTTTCTAAAAGATTTCTGTCCTTTTTCCACACCACCGATTTCTTATCTTTTATAACAGCTTTTCATAATTATTTTGACTTTTTTCAAATATTCGGCCGGCTAATTTTTCGGACATCTATTTGCTTTAAATGGACAATGGTATAAAGTTATTAGGTGTGCTAATATTCCAGACATCTATTGGATTTAAATATTGAACCCCTACATTCAAACTTCACAAAAATCGGCCGGCTAATTTTTCGGACATCTATTTGCTTTAAATGGACAATGGTATAAAGTTATTAGTTGTGCTAATATTCCAGACATCTATTGGATTTAAATATTGAACCCTCCATTCAAACTTCACAAAAAATCGGCCGGCTAATTTTTCGGACATCTATTTGTTTTAAATGGACAATGGTATAAAGTTATTAGGTGTGCTAATATTCCAGACATCTATGGGATTTAAATATTGAACCCCTCCATTCAAACTTCACAAAAAATGGATAAAGATATTCCAGCAGATTAATTTTGAACATCTATTGCCTTAAAAGGCCTTTGACTTTGAAGCCTTGCATTTAAACTTACATTTAAACTTTACAGATGGGTAAATTTTGTAAAGATATTCTGGACATTTGCTGGCTTTAAATTGCCTGTGACTTTACACATCTATTGACTGCTTTAAGTAAAAACAATGAAAAACTTATTATATTAAAGAACAGTCAACAGACTATTCTCGTGGCGATCACGCACGTTACTGCCTTATCGCTCACGATCCATGGAACTGGGTCGTTCTCGCTTTTTCCCACAGCTTTCATTCTATTTTAACAACTTCTAATAGTTACACTAACATTTTTCCAGTTATTTTATTCTAACATCTTCGTGATAGTTAAGTATAATGGAGTGACCGAGTTATTGCCACTTCCGCCACAACTTCCTTTTTATTCTTTGGTTTTTAAATTGAACTGAAATTTAATTTAGAAAATTGGAGTGTTTTATTAATTATGTATTTAAAAATATATTTTAAATAATGAAATTTTATAATCTTACAAAATATGCGGTATGCTCCGGATTCTTCATGGACGTGTCCTGGTCCCAACACGGTGAAGAGGAGTTGACCTGGGATAGAGCAAGCTCTCGAGGCAGGTGGTGCTCCATGTAAGGCGTGTGCTTCCAACGCATTGGAGCGGAGAATCCTGGTTGGTAAAGAGTGGACGGATGGATAATCGTTTGAGGGGAGGCTCGATGGTCCTTTGTTCGAGGGGAGGATTGTTGGGTATACGACCAAAGTCCCACATTGACTAGAAGTGGGGAGGATCATGGGTATATAAGGATGGACAAATATCTCCATTGGTATGAGGCCTTTTGGGGTAAAGCCCATAAGCATTTACCCCATAAGCAAAGCCATGAGGGCTTAGGCCCAAAGTGGACAATATCATACCATTGTGGAGATATGTGGTGTCCATAATCCTTACAGCCAGCTGGTATGATTAATGCCCTGTCAGGTGCATTAATCCCTAGTTTTATGTGGAACATTGCACATTTTCAGGTCGGTTTTTACTTGGCCTTCTCCATTCTCTTTTGCTTCTATCTTGGAGTATTGTTGCAGGTCTGGGCATCTGTCTTTCGAACGCGTTTTCTACGAGGGTGTTTTTGGTATGTAATGGCAATCTTCTTTCTGGATACTTCTGCCTCACAGTATGAATCTCTGTCCGATTTTCTTCAGTTGCCTTGCATGCATATGGTTATGCTGTTTCAGAGTTTCTGTTCTAAGAGGGTTGTATTTAGTATTGGGCGTATGGGGGAGGTTAAACCTCATTTCCGTAGCCCCCCAGTTTTGCCTCTGGTTTTTTGGGGACACGATAGTAATCAATTTGCTTTGCATTCTGTATTTCCATGGCCCTGTTTTCCTTTCATATCCGGGGTATGTTCTTTTCTTGGATATTATCCTTTATTCTCGAAGGAGGTGGTTTCTTGGTCCATTGCTCCAACTGTCTCCCTTCGGCGGTTTATGCATGAGATTAACTCGTTTACCAATTTCCGCTGCTTCGACTTGTTTTTGGCTTCTCGGGCTGAGGTCTATGTAACCGTAACTTTCATATGCAAGAATTTTGTATCAATGCCTGTGCTCGAAAGCATTTCTCGGTATTTTCTGCGGCTATATATTCCTTTTTGCATGTGCTAGTTGCTGCTGGGTTATCAATGATTACACATTTTTTTCCACATGGCATTGCTATTGGCAGGTTGCAATTTCTGGTGGTTTATGCGGATTTCTATTTTCTCTTATATGGGATTCCTACTGCGTTTGATCTCAGGGGTCTTGCTACAGCAGTTTTCATGCGTTTACTCTGCCACTGTGTATGCTTCCTCTTTTGATTTCTTTGGCCACGCTCTACGACGGTCTGTTGTTACCTATTGGCTCACAGTCTCTGATATTATTTTCGTGGTGAAGTCTTTTAGACAATCTCCACGCTATGCGTTTCTTCACAGATGGTCTTCTGTTCCCTTTACTGTTAACCCTCGGTGGCCGGTTCAATGTATTGGACATGTTTTTTTGCAGTTCTATTTACTCTTGACTTATCTGCTCTTACCTGTTCCTCTGGCCACAAGCCTCTTTACACGATATTCAACTGCAAGTATGGTGAAACAGTATTCTAGGGGGCCCAAACGCGATCGGCAACCCAAGTCTGTGGCAGCAACTAGTCGACGGGGCCGCAAAACAAACACACAGGTTGTCTAGGAGCTGGCTCAGGTTTATGAATCTGGCAATCAAGACAAGTTTAAATCTACAATCCAAGGATGGGAGGTAGAAACTGACAGTGAAGAGGTGAGTATGGATGAATAGCTCTCCCATATGGACTTTTTAACAGATCCAGGTAGTACTCGAGGACGTCTTTCTCTCTTCCAACAATCCGTTAAGACATACTGGAAGATGAAATGTATCCTTGCAAAGGCATTGGCAGCAACCGAAAAGTAGAGTCTCACCTCTTCCATTCTGTTTGAGATGCAACAACTGAAGATGGATATGCATGCCATCTCCAAGGTACAGATCCAGTTGAATGATAAGGTGGGCAAGTTGGAACAGTAGGTGCAGCTTCTTCATCGTAGGCCACATGTGTTTGGGCAAGCTGATACTTCTTAGGCTGCTGCTTTAGTTGGTTAACTTCTTTCTTGTTCATGTAAATTTGGCTCCTGTTAACTCTCTTTTTGGTATTTGCTGTAATTATTTTGGACATACTACAACCCTTAAAGCTGTTAGATCTAGGCTTAGACAATTCCATTTTTGGTCTGCTTATAACTCGTTGCGGTGGCCAACAGACCTGGTTTCCTTCGGGTAGGTTGAGGTCACTGCATTGGTTTTATACTGTATGACTCTCTACCCTTTATATTATCGTAAATGAAAGGTCCTATGAAGCTTACAAAAAAAAAAAAAATTGCAATTTAAAAAATGAAAAATGACACATTGTAATTACGTTTTTTTTTTCTTTTATTATACTTTGTGTATGCTCACACTTGACCCGTGGTTTCATAAAGGCATCTAAGCCTTCAAATTCACCCAGTGATCACACCACGCCTCTGCCACACAACCCTAAGTTGATAGTTTTTAACATGTTTCCTCCCCCTAGCAAGCTCTCCACAACCTTTGTGAGGTGATCTTGGATTACTTTGCTAACAAGGATTATGCTCATCCAATTATGATAGTGAGACTTGACACACACACATATTAAAAGTTATTAAATATTTATAGAATATATTATTATTTGTTTACATTTGTAATTATGATATTTTTCCTTTTAATTCATTTTACATTTCAATATTAAATATTAAATATTTTAATTTTTTATATAAATTATTTAGAAAATTGTTTTCTCTTAATTATAAATATTTTCTTTAGTTTTATTTTTTCCATAACTTTATACATAGCATTATATCAATATAATTAATGGATTTCTCTTAGCTATGAATTTTTGGATTTTACTGTGGATTTTTATAGCCGGAATCCAACAGAAAAGTTTTTGGTGAAATCTTTTGGATTTTACTGTGGATTTATAGTTGGAATCCAATGGAAATTTTTTTGGTGAAATCTTGATTTGTGTTGTTTAAATTAGTTTTTTGACTACATATATGGATTTAGCACTCTGAAAAACCTAGGAGCATGTGATTTCAATGAATCCCCGCTGGATTCTAGACAAATTATATCAGAAAATTAAAAGGAAAACTTTTCAAAATGCTCACTTAAAGACAACTCGATAATTAATATCTTAAACAAATCCGCTAAGTCTCCATTTCGTAAAACCCATCAACACTTGAATTTGCAACAATTCCTTTCATCAATCTTGTTTCATCTTTGTTTTCTTTAAATTATTAGTTTTCATTCATATAAGAGAAAAATAATTTTGTATTTATTTTCACATTTAGACTCTCTACAAAAAAATCATATGACATAAAATATGGAAAAGACCAATTCAAGAAAAAAACCTTTACAAAAACTTCAAACAATTTTAGAGGAGTTTATCAGTACCATTAATACCTATAAATAGTCATCGACGTATATCTAAAAGATGTTTAAAAAACCACAAAATTATATGCATACATAGAAAAGACACAAACTCCATAAATTTTACTTCATCTACTATTTTTTATTTTTTATTTTGAGAAAAATAATGTAATTTCAATTATATGAAATCAAATGATTACTTTTTTCATATACATTACTACATTTTAGATAGGTATACAAAAAAAAAAAAAAAACGTCATATCAAAAATAAAAATAAATACATCTCTTTAATTGAAAGAAAGGAGCAAGAAAAAGTGTGCAATTTTCAACAAACTCCACAATTAAAGAACAATTGTCTTAATGTTAAAATCACTTATTTATACATGTGCAATCTATTTACGAGATAGTTGTGTCTTGGTAACTTATTAACTATAAAAATAGAATATGAAACTAATTACATATTGTACAATAATAATCCTGAAGGATTAGTTAACATCCCCCCAATCCGAAAAGACATCTGACATGTCAAGTAACATTATGAACTTTTCAAACTTTTCATGTCTCAATGCCTTTGTAAATATGTTTGTGATCTGCTTTGAGGTAGGAAAATGTGTCATATGAATAACTTTGGCCTCTACATAGTGTCGAATCAAGTGATATTTGATGTTAATATGCTTTCTTTGACCATGAAACTTGGGATTTTTGGTCAACTAAATTGCAGAAGAGTTGTCAACAAGTAGTGGAGTTGAAGCCTTTTGTTTCTCCTGCAAATATTCAAGTATTTTGTGAAGCCAAATGATTTATTTTGTAGCTTGATTTGCTGCAACATATTTGGTTTTAGTGGTAGAATCAACAAGAACATATTTCTTGTATGATCTACAACTGATGGTTGTTGATCCAAGACTCATCAAATAAGCAGAAGTAGAGACTCCATTCTCCTTATCTCCATCAAAATCAGAATCTGAATGGCGTGTGAGATGGAAATATGCAGCTCTGGAATATTTGATGCCATATGTTCGAGTTCTTTTCAAATAATTGAGTACTCACTTTGTTTCATTACAATGACCTTCACATGGTTGATGCATGAACCTGGAAAGTATCCCTACAACAAAAGCTATGTCAGGTCGAGTAGTAGTTAGAAAATTCAAACTTCCAACAAGTTTCTTATAATTTTTTGGAGTTTCGAATGTACTTCCTTTAGTGAAAGTAAGTTTCAAATTCTTCTCCATAGAAGTAGCGACAAGATTACAATCCTGCATCCAAAATCTGTCGAATAGTTTTCCAACATACTTTTTTTCTGAGAAACGAAAATGTATTTGGGTTTCTGATCAACCTCAATCCCTAAATAATAATGTAATAAACCCAAATATTTCTTGTAAAAATTTTCAGCAACTCTCTTTTGACAGATGCTATATAGTCATCAGTATTTCCTGTAATCATCAAATAATCCACATACACAATGAGTTATACAACTGACTTTCCAATCTTCTTAACAAAAAGAGTTACATTATCTAGATGAAATAACTTATAATTCAACTTGATACGGTGTTCAGTTAAATTTTCATACCATGCGCGAGACGCTTGTTTCAGTCCATACAAAGCCTTCACTAACTAATATAATTTTTTCTCTTTTCCTTTCATAGCAAAACCTTCTGGATGAAACATATAAACATCCTCCTTCAAATCATTATTCAAAAAAAATGTTTTAACATCCATATAGTGTATCTTCCAGTTATTTTGAGCTACAAGAGTAAACAAAGTTTTATTTGTGCCCCATTTCGTTGTAGGAGAAAATGTCTTTGTGTAGACAATACCTTCCTTATGAGTGTAGCCTTTTGCTTCAAGCCTTTCCTTGTATTTTTCAAGTGAACCATTTTCCTTGTACTCGATCTTATACACCCATTTGCAACCAATAGGTTTGACATTTGCAGGAGGATCCACTAACCTCCAAGTTCCATTCTTAATAAATGCATCATATTCATTTTTCATTGCATCCTTCCATTCATCACAATTAGTATCTTCTTCAAAACAACTGGGTTCACTAATGCTAGAATGATTAAATTCACATTCATGATAAACATTACCTCAATCACCTTTAGAAGAAATTCTTGTTTTAAAATCATCATACTTTCTTGGAACTTTTTGAGCATGTGTGGATCTTCATAAAGGTTGCTAAAATGCCTGTGATGGTTTCTCATCCTGAAGTACAGATTCTTCAGGAACACGTTATGACCCTACAGAAACAACACTATCTTCCAAATTTTCTTCAGCAGTAACATCCTCATCATTCTCATGAGTAAAAGATGGAAAAATCATAGACTTATCCAGAATGGAACCCCCCCTTTAATGTGTGGAACATCATGATCAGATTCAAAATAGAACTTTTTAGATGCAAATTTATCCAAATGAGCCAATTTCCTATCACCAGTGGAATTATCTTTATCTGGTTCAGAAAAATAATATCTCTGGAAAGAATTAAATTCTTATTCTCTTCAACATACACCCTATATGTTTTGGAAGTATTAGAATAACCCAAAAATCTATAGTTTTGACTTCTTTCTCCTAATTTATTTCGTTGTTGCTTAGGAATCAAAGCATAACATTTTGATCCAAAAACTTTGAAATGTTGAACAGTTGGGATTCTATCATACCAAAGTTCATAAGGAATTTTTTTATTAATAATAGAAGAAGGACAATGATCATTCCACGATGGCGGAAGGTGATACTACCTTCGGTATCCTGTACAACGTATTTCCCAAAGTAATAATAATAGAATGAGGCATATACTCACACAACATGTCTCTTCCACAAGTATGATTGGCCTAATAATACATAAGACACATAAAGAGGAGAACATCACATAGTACCTCATCCGTGAAGGGCTTTATGTTGTACGCAAGGAGACATTGTTGTCTGACGCGAAGATCTCTTCCTTGGTGAAGCCACCCAGTGGTATACTGTTTCGGGTGTTATGTGGTCGGTAGGCCGAGCCGCTTCACGACCTCTATTGAAATGAGGTTCTTTTTTGTTCTGCTATCAACAAGGAATTGCAGTGGAGAACCCTTCACCCACATCTTCAAATTGAGGAGGCGCTCCCCCTCCTCTGGATCTCTGGGCTCCTCCCTCTAGAGCTTGGTGGTGGCAACGGTGGCACTGGGTTCCACATCAACGATCTGCTCCCCTTTACTATTCCCCTTTTCGAGTTATGACTTAGAATAAGAACATGCACATGATTTAGATGCCTTCAGTTAAACCATTAGCAACTGTTTGGCACAACACTTTCTTGTGTTGTGAGTGGAGCTGTTATGAAATTCACACCACTTCCCGATGTCCTTATTTAGCTTTGTGGTTTTGTTCTAAGTCGCCCCTCTTTGGTTTTTCCCCTTATTCTGCAGTTCAGGGTCACCTTTCCCTCACTTTGGTTTTATTGATCCAAAGTCTTGCTTCTTCTGCTTAAATTTATGCTCGATCTTGGCGGCATATCGATATGTCATGCTAAGTGAAGTAATTTCGAGGAAATCCATTTCCTCCTGAATGTATTTATGCAAACAACTATGGGAGCACCAAATGTTTCTCCGAATCTTTAATACCCAACTTTGTGCGCAGGGTATGGAACAAATTCGTCAATTCGTGCACATCGTGATCCGTTTGTTGCCGCAACATGGTCCATTGGATGTACTTGTCCTCATAGCTCCCCACGGGAAAATATTGTTCCTTGATGCCGTCTTAGAACGAATTCCAAGTGGGTGTGGCCGACAACAGAGAGGGTTCTCTCTTGTCCTTTTGTTCATAGTAGGTTTCCCGCCTAACTCTGATATGGGGGGCGGCTTTGAGGAGCGCAAAAGTAATATTTTCTCATTCGGAGAATCATCTATCTACATCATCTACATCTATCTAGCCTTCAATTACATGAATTTCGAAGTTGAATTTTACCTTGAAAGGAGTGGTATCTCCAGAGTGGTTGTTGGATGCAGATGCATCATCGGTGGGCAGTCGTTGAAGGATTAGAGCAAAGTTATCCATCATTGCATTCCTTTATTTCTCGAGGGCCTCCTCGAGCAATATATTGATAGGATCTCCTACTCCCTCATCTTCATTTTCTTCCCCCATGGGTGTTTGTCAGGGTTTGTGAGGCTGATATTTCAAAGGTTCAACTAGATCGATCCCTAACTCCTTATACCTCGACCTCATTAGGGACATGCAAAGAAGGATTGAGAGAGAGCAGACTGCTCTGATACCACTAATCCAGATTTATGCAGGAACACAATAAAATACAGGATTGAACATAAATGCAGAGATGCAACAGAAATAAAACCTCATTTCATTAATATCAAATAACTTAAATATACTTATAGATAGAATGGACATATACTAGCTAGGGCGATTGTAGCTTATCTCTGAGAAGAGATATGGCAGCTACATGCCTCTGAACTATGTTACAATGAGGCTCAAAGGCCTATTTATTATTGAGAAGCAATGGAAAACCCTAAACATCCAAAAACCTAACTGTAGGAGATGAAACACCAAACTATGGGCCCCGTTGGGGTAAATTGGTACATCAAGTTCCCAGGGTCGTAACGTTTTCATACGATCTCCGTTTGATGCACATTATACCTCGTTCGAAAGATATATCTGACGACTACAACTGATAACAGGCAATATCTAGCCAAAGCCTCATTTATGCCAGAGGTGATTTTCCAAAAAAAAATTATTTAAGGCCTCAAAACGGCTCTGGAAGTTTAGGACCCGAAAAACTGTCATAAATAGTAAAATGTACTATAATTAAGAAAACTAAAAAAATGAAAGAAAAAGTGGTGGGTGTTAAAGTCGAATAGGCGAGTGGCCACCAATATTCACCTGGATCATTCCTCCCGCCTTAGGAAGCAATGGTCCCCATTGCATTGAGTTCCTCCATGAGATGAGGAAACTTTTGCTGAACTTGGTCCCTGATGAGCCACTTTCCCTGGTGAAGGAGTTGGCTTTCTTTGAAAACTCGATATAGCTGGATCCTTTGTTTTCGAGTGTTCTTGGTCTATGTGTCCATGATCTGATTAATCGTGGCGTGTTGCATGCAGTGTGGGTTTAACTCTGTTGGTGTGAGTTGTTTTGCAATGTTGTATGTGTCCAATAATGGTGGAAAGTATGGCCGAAGGTGATCCACATTGAACACTGGGTGTTGACCAAGGAATGAGGGAATGATGAGATCAAATGCATTGTCTCCCACAAACTTGATAATGGTGTAAGGCCCATATCGTAGTGGTATGAGCTTCCGATGAGCTCCGATTAGGCGTTCTTTTTGCAACTGCAACCAAACTTTGTCGCCCCCTGGAACTTGTGTGGCACTCAATGTTGATCATGTCGCTTCTTGTGTGTGGCATCACTACAAGGAAAACACCCTCTAGCGGAGGTTATAAAGGAGGTTTTTAGTGTTATAAAATTTGCCAAAATTGTCAAAAAAAAAATTTCTACAACATTCGTTTTTGGTAACAGAGGTTTTGGTGGAGCTTTTAATGGAATTTCAACAAAACTAAAAAAATTAAGCGGTCGAAGGTTATTACGGATGTTTTTTTCATCGGTGCGCTACTCAGGTGTCAACGCACCGGTGCGTGTCATGTAGACGCTCAGCCCGGGGTGGTCGAATGTGCATGCACTGGGCCGTAAAGGTCTAAAACCACACCAAGCGCACTGTAGGTGATACAACACACAGAGCCGTTCTAATTGGTATTGGGATTTGTGAGGTGCCCATAGGTTGTATCAACGCACTGGTTCATATTCTTATAGAATCGCACCGGTGTGCAGTATCAGACAAATGCATCGATTGTTCTAATTCGTATTGGTATTTGTGTGGTGCCCATAGGTCATACAAACGCACTGATGCGTAGTCTCACATAAATGCACCGGTGTGCAATATCCCACGAACACACCGAGAGTTATACTTGGTATTGGTATTTATGTGGTGCCCATAGGTCGTAGAAATACACCGGTGCATTGTATCATACAAATGCACCGATGTACAGTAACTGACACGCACCGGTGTTGATTTTGTATTTTTTAGAAACATCAACCTGTGATAGTGAAATCATTGTGATTTTTTAAAATTCATTATTCATCAAAAGTCGACACATCTTATAACAATATTCATATTAATTAAATTTTTATTAATGCATTTGAATGTGATGTTTGGATTAATTTGTTATATCATATCATAATTATTGTGATTTTTTAAAATTCATTATTCATCAAAAGACGACACATATCTTATAACAGTATTCATATCAATTAAATTTTTATTAGTGCATTTGAATGTGATGTTTGGATTAATTTGTTATATCATATCATCAGATTTCACATCTCTTCATTATAATATTTAATCGTCCCTAAATTTAATCAGTGGTGTTACATTTCACAGCGACAATGGAGAACGCAATAGAATAAATTAAAACGTATTTTGTTGTATATATATATATATATATATATATATATATAATACATTTTGATTTATTCTATTGCGTTCTCCATTGTCGCTGTGAAATGTAACACCACTGATTAAATTTCGGGATGATTATATATATATATATAAGACAGTCTTTGTCATACAAAATGGGAGAGTTATTGGTATCCCTTTGTCTTTCAATTGAGACACTATGTCCATTACATTAAACAAAATGTTTGATTTCAGAGACAAATATTTCAAAAAATACAATGTCTTGCTTTGATATCTAAACATAATGATCATCATTCTTAACTTGAACTGTTGTCACTGCTCGAGCTACTTCCATGACTTGGGTTATTTTCAGGAATGTTTTGTTCACGACGTTGATTGTTTTCTTCTTCTTCCCCTTCTATCTACAAACATAAAAATAAATTGTAATGAGTGTATATACATTAGTGGGAATAATGAAAATTGAAATATTAAATAATATACATTAATGTAAATTGAAAAGAAATGACGTACCATAGCAACAATTGACTCATGAACTATACACATTCTTTCAAAACCAAATTTCATGCCATCTTTCAAGATTTCATTTGTTGGCGCAGTTCCATACTTTGTTCCCTGCAAGTTTTATATCCCATAACAAATCATATATTGAATATAAAAGATCTTTTTGTTCTATTAATTTTAGACGGAGCTAAGTAAAACACGATCGATAGATGCTTACAAATTCCACAATTTATTTCTAATATGCCAACATATAGTCACAACCCATATTTAACCCAATGTCAATCAATTCGTCTGATGGTTCTTCTTTGTATGTTACCGCCTGTTTGAAGACATTCAATGATGATTTTTTAAAGACAACTTAAAATATACAAAAATGAAATCTAGTTAAGTTGTTATAAGGAAGTAACAATTACTCACAAACTTAGATATCAACCCTTTTCTTCCTTGTCGTCGTGTTTTATGTGTTGAATGGGTTCCATTTTCTTTTCTTTTTTTTCTGCAAGAAAATACTTGAAAATTAATATTTAATGCTAAATTTTTTATTTATTGTACCTAATGATCAAAAAATTCAATGATTACATATTACATTTGAAGCACGTTGTTGTTGAGAGGGTAAGAAGAGGGTAGATGGAATTAATGAGGGAAGTATGGAGTTTTCTCACCATCGCACTTAACCAGCAATACTTTCATCTTTCAACTGAACTGGTGGCAGACAGATTCATTTGATGCTCTTGAAAGTCAGGATCTCCCTTTCTTTTCTGGATATAAATGACAACCATGGAATATTATTTTCAATATACGAGATCTCAAAAGAATAGTCAGTCACCTTGTGATACTATAGATTATAGGGTACTAACAGGGCAAGAATTGGGGGAATGTTGAGCTCAAATGCATTGTCTCCCACATCCTTGATAATGGTGTACGGCCCATATCGTAGTGGTATGAGCTTCTGATGAGCTCTAGTTAGGCGTACTTTTTGCAACTGTAGCGAAACTTTCTCGCCTCCTTGGAAATTTTATGGCACCCAATGTTGATCATGTCGCTACTTGTACTTGACATTAGATTTCTCCAAGATATCGTGGACTTGCTAGCGGACGAGCTGGATGTGGTCAATAAATATGGTTTCTTTATCAGATGCACAAAGTACATGTGAGGAGCTTGGCCTAATGTGCCCTTTTCGCAACAACTCTCGGATCTGCCTCTTGATCGCATCATTCTCCAGAACAGAACGTCGATAGATTGACCCATTAGGCAGTGACGTGCTTGGGGTCATATCAACGGAGTTCTTGACCTGACAGTGTAGACGAACCCCTGTGGGTGAGGAGAAAATGTCCTTGTATTCCTCGATGACTTTGTCCATATACTGCTGGCGTGTAGGGGATCCTTGTTTGGAGGTTGTGGTCACAATCTTCTTCTTTCCCTGTGGGTGAATCGTAATGAGAAAAAATTTCCTTGTTTCGGAAATAATCTTACTGGATTTATTTTCAGTACTCAACGAGATGGTGAAAGGTGGTACTACCTTTGGTATACTATAAAATTGATTTCCCAAAGTAATAATAATAGAACGAGGCCTGGACTCATACACAGCATGTCACTTCCACAAGTATGGTTGGCCTAATAATACATCAGACACGTCAATAGGAGAAACATCACACAATACCTCATTCATGAAGGGCTTGATATTGTACGAAAGGTGATACTGTTGGCTGACGTGGAGATCTCTTCCTTGGTGAAGCCACCCGATGGTATAGGATTATGGGTGTGTTGTGGTTGGTAGGCTGACCCTCTTCACAACCTCTGTTGAAATGAGGTTATTTTGGCTTCCGCCTAATTTTAGTGGAGAACTCTTCACCCACATCTAGGAATAGAAGAGATGCTCCCCCTCCTCTGGATCTTCGGGATCCTCCTCTGGAGCTTGGTGGTGACAATGGTGGCACTGGGTGTTGCATCAATGATCTGCTTCCCTTTGTCATTCCCCTTGTCTGATTTTGACTCATAATCAGAATATGCATCTGATTCAGATGCCTTCAGTTTGGCCACCAACGACTGTTTGACTGGACACTCACTTGTGTTGTGAGTGAAGCTGTTATGAAATTCAGACCACGTAATCGAGTCCTTATTTGGCTTTGTAGTGTCATTCTGATTCGCCCCACTTTGGCGTTTCCCCTTGTTATGTGGTTCGGGGTCTCCTTACCCTTGCTTCTGATTCATGGATCCAAAGTCTCGCTTCTTCTGCTTAAATTTATGCTCGATCTTGGCGGCATATTGATATGTCGTTCCAAGCGAGGTAACATTAAGGAAATACGTTTCATCATGAATGTATCTATGCAAACAACTGCGATACTTGAGCACCAAATGTTTCTCCGAATCTTTAATATCCAACTTTGTGCGCGGGGTATGGAATAAGTTCGTCAGCTCGTGCACATCTTGATATCTTTGCTGCCACAACACGGTCCATTGGATGTACTTGTCGTCATAGCTCCCCACAGGGTAATATTATTTCTTGATGCCACCTCAGAACAAATTCCAAGTGGATGCAGCCGAGAACAGAGAGGGTTCCCTCTCATCTTTTTGCTCAGACTAGGTTTCCCACTAGTCTTTGACATGGGGGGCAACTTTCAGGAGTGCAAAAGTAATATTTTTGTAGTCTGTGAAATCATGGACCAAGAAATACCCTTCCAACAAATTCAACCATCTATCTACGGTGTTTGCATCTATCTGGCCTTCAAATACAAGAATGTTGAATTTGAATTGTACCTTGAGAGGAGTTGTGCCTCCAAAGTGGCTTCTGGATGCAAATGCGCCGCTGGTGGGCAGACATTGAAGGCTCAGGGAAAAGTTATCCATCATCGCGTTCCTTTGATTCTCGAGGGCCTCCTCAAGCAATATTTTGATAGGATATCCTGTTCCCTCATCTTTCTTTTCTTCCCCCATGGGTAGCCGTCGAGGTTTGCGAGGCTGATCTTGCAAAGGTTCAACCAAATCGAACCCTAACTCCTTTTACCTTGACCTCGTTGGGGACATGCAAAGAAGGTTCGAGAGAGAGCAGACCGCTCTGATACCACTAATATGGATTTATGCAGGAACACAATAAAATAAAAAAATAAACATAAACGTAGAGATGCAACATAAATAAAACTTCATTTCATTAATATCAAATAAATGAAATATTCTTACAGAAAAAATGGACATAAACTAGCTAGGGCAATGGTATCTTATCTCCGAGAAGATATGTGGCAGCTACATTCCTTTGAACTGTGTTACAATTAGCCTTGAAGGCCTATTTATTATTGAGAAACATTAGAAAACCATAAACATCCAAAAACGTAACCCTAGGAGATGAAACACCAAACTATAAGCCCCATTGGGGTAAATTGGTACATCAATTTCCTGGGGTCGTAACTTTTGCATACGATCTTCGTTTGACGCCCATGATACCTCGTTAGAAATATCCATCTCACTAGAACTTTCGATAGTGAATATCGAGTGAGAGACTCATATTGGCCAGGAATATTTTCCATATAAACGTTGTTTAGGGCCTCAAAACGGCTCTGGAAGTTCAAGACTCGAAAAATTGCAAAAAATAGTAAATTTTGCTACAATTAAGGAAATTGAAAAATTGAAAGAGACAATGGTGGGGGTCCAAGTGGAATAGGCAGGTGGCCACCAATATCCACATGGATCAAAATTTTATGCAACCAACTCAAATAACATAAGAAAATATAGATCAACGACTTAAAACTTTCATCTTTGAGGGGGAAACCTACTTTACATTATATAAATGAACAATTATTGGATGATACAAATGATAAGACCTCCTTGGTATATATATAGGAGTATAATGGATCACAACATAATCAGAGCCTAGATAACAATAATAATCTAAGGGCACAACAATAAAAATAGTGGGCTTCTATGGGGCACAAAATTAACAACATGGGGTATACATGGGCACAACAATAACAATAGGGGGCTACACTAACAATAACAATAAGGGGAATACACTAGTATTATAGGAACCTAACATGATTGGTATGGTATATAAAACATTAAATTATGGGGATACAATAATGAAAATGAAGGTATTTTTAGTTGTCAATAGAAATAATATAACGAACTTTTCTTGTTTGTATGGGTGAAATAATTATTTTCTAATTGATTTGAGAGTTTTTATGTAGTTTCTTTAGTGTTGACATGTTGGTGATGGAGTATAGGTTTGTATAAAAGGGATCTATTTATAATTGATGAGAAAATATATCTATTTCACCATTTGATATTGAAATATCAAGTGTCTAATTCCCATGGCACATGTTTGTAATCTCAAATTTCTAATTCCCATGGCTCTAAGTGTTTGACTCAGACACTCAATCTGAGGAGTTGAATGAAGCAACAACTATCATTAACGCTCTCCCAGTCAATGTCTCTTCTCACGGTGTTTCTCCATAGGAAAAATCCTCTCCCATCTCTCTGGTCATTATATCTGACTAATGAAATTTGATGTTTTATGAAATTGGTTGTTGGCGTGCCACTATGGAATGCAATTAGATTTCCACTTCAAAATCTTCATGATCAACATAATATTTCTATTCTTTGTTATAGTTTTGTTTTTCTTTCAGTTGGATGGCAAAGGTTGCACTTGTAGGTTGTTTTCAATATCATTGTTTCATTTTCATTCTCAGTTTTTTTGTAAAATTTTAGGGGCATGAATGGACAAGTTTGGGAAATCTAGTTGGGTCTCTCTGTTTCTGTGACAATCACAACTTTTGTATCTTAATGTTGAATTGGTAGAGATGGTGCTATTTTGGATACTTGGTTGAGGTAATAGACCCCACGGTAGTCTTTTTGGAGCATGGAACATGAAATGCTATCAATGTAATATCTATTCTTATTAATGAAAACCAGTTCCAGAATATTACAAAGAAAAAGTGTTTGATAATTTCATAAGTGACTCTAAACACAACCTATGGAAGTTCCTATTTTATTTGTTAAGGGTCTATGATTTTTTTCGAAATGCGTTCCTTTTGTATTTATTATTCCTTCAAATGATAGAGTCCTCCAAAATTCGTATTTAAAAGTAGATTCAAACTTTTTTTATTAATTATTGTTCCCCCTTTAGTGTAAGACCCGTCATGGGGTCTTCAAATGATAAATAAAATTCTAGCATAATTTCAAATAAAAAACAATATCATATTTACAACACATATTTCTTTATAAAAAAATGTAACATAATTGCTTTTACAACATTCTACATAATTTAAATAATAATAAGAAGAGTACCTAGTTATGGTGGTTTGATTGTGGTGCTTGTTCAGGAACCACCAACTGAAATATGCCACCTTACCAACTAGGAAAGTTTATTTGATTTCTTAGCCTAGGAAACCTCCAAAGGTTCCCTATCCCTTTGAGCGTAAGTCCAACCACAACTGTAGGGTGTCCAAAATCTATCCAACACCCTCCCAATTACAAAATCCGTTATCCAAGTCTGATTTCTCACTCTCCTCTCTAAGTTTTCTCCCTCCTCTCGATTCTCCCTCTCAGCCTTTTTCTTGCATGAACTAAAAGAACAACCAAAATTGTGATCTCCTTGACCTCCCCAACCCCCAAGAATTATGATTCCCCTCCCTAAGAATGCCAACGACTCCTTTCAAAGTAAATGTCACCCACTCCCTTTGAAATAAATGTCATTAACTCCCCCCACCCTGCCACCGCGTCGCCCCGCCCCACCATGTCTCTCCTCGAGCCCCTCCCACTCTCCCTTATTCAAGGGAACAACTTTGTGAGCTTGAGAAGAAGTAAAATAGTAAAATAACAATATTAAATTTAATAATATTATTTAATCATGACACTCAACCTTATAGAGTCCCAATAATTGAATCAATTAAATCTTAAATAAAAATGTTTAAATGTAATTTAATAATTGTAAGTCAAGATTAAAGGCTAAATAAGCACTAAGCAAAGTTAAGACTAACCATACACATAATCATTAATTAAGCTTAAGATTAATCATAACTTATTCGCTAATAAAGCTTAATTGTTAATTAATTATGTAGCATACTAGGCTACATGATACTAACATATTCATGCGAAGTGTGGGTATGTAGCTTGCATACTTGGTACTTATGCTAATAATACTTATTAGAATCAAACACATGGAACAATTATTCAACTGGTAGGTTATCAATACAATGTAAGATACTAGAATAAGGTAGGGGAATTACATTCATTTTGTGGAAAGTTGAAATTGATTGTTCCTCTTCAAAAAATATTATAATTAACAACTTTGATTAAAAATAGTTCAACATGATTTGCAAAATCTCACAAATTACATGAACGGTAATTTACATAATTGGACCAAATAATTAGATAATTTTGTTAAAAGAAATGCACATAATTTTTTGAAATAATATAAAACATGTTATGTATGATTTATTTAATTAAACCTTCTTTTATGGTTAAGTTAGAACTAAAAAAAATTCAGAAAACATAGAACTAAAAAAATTCAGAAAACATATAAATAATTGCAAAACGGATATGATTTTTAAACCCTATTAAATAACTCTTTTGTAAATATAAAAATTAAAAATATATTAAAAAAATAAATTTCCAATTTTAGAGCTTTTGGAACAATACACCAACTTTTAATATTTACTAAAGGTGAATATCGTACAACTCAAACTGAGTTTGATATCGATCAATTCAAACTCCATACCATAACATTTGTGATGTGCTTACACTTACTGAATTTAAGCCATTGCGATATTGATCAATTCAAGTAAACATTTGTGATGCGGCAGGAGAATTAGAAGTCCAGTCCAAACATATAGACCCACTCTGTGTAAGTTTAAGTCAAAACCCAAACTTAGCCCTATAATCTAATTTCAATTATATAATGGTTGTTAGCCATCAAATGGAGCCCCAGTAATGGAAACAGAGACGCCATAGTAAGCAAATTCCACAAACTTCTTCACAATTTGCAGCAAAAAAGACATGTGATTGGAATTCCAACTGAGCAAGACAGAGGTAAAGGTTGGGCAATAGATACTTCTCCTTATGCAAACTCCTACAACATAACTCTAGTTTTATGACAAGCCATAGAAAACTGCATTCTAATGACACCGTCAGGGCCCTGGATGTTCATGATTAATGAGGTCCAGAAGACCAGACGAGAATCCATGATTAATGAGGTCACAAATTTGTGAATAAGATGGAGCTTTTGTAAAACATCTTGGCCAAACTAGGAATAAAGAATATATTATATTGAGTTTTGAAAGAAATGATCTCAATTCAAAGAACCATGGTGAAAATAAACAGAGCACTGGATGTAAGTTGAATTACATAATCAATGAGTTCAATTATCGGAAGACCAACTTGTATCCGCCCAACTGGCTCGTTTCATTAGCACCCGGGAAGGTCGGTTGGATAAGAAAGATAAGAATCCAATAGAGCTGTAGGAGGCTCACTGGGAAGGGGAAAATGTTGTTTCAATTTTAATATTTCTTGTTGGAAGAAATTAGTTTCTGTTTTAGTCTGGTTTATGTCAGTTTAGCTATTTAGCTATTTTGTTATCATTAGTTGTAAAACCAAATTAATCTAACCATTTTGCTGGTTTCGGTTTTAGTCTGTTTTATGTCAGTTTATCATTACTTTGCTATCATTAGTTGTAAAAACATATTAATCTAACTGTTTTGCTATTACTAGTTATAAAATTTTATTTGTGAAGATTTAAATATATTTATTTTAAAGAATTTTTTAATAATTAGTTATAGAAAATTTCATAGTCTTTTTGTTTAGATTGTTTGAAAAAGTTAATTGAGCTAAGCTTTATAATTTGTTTTGAAAATTTTAGTTGAAGTATCTAAACTTTTAGCTATGCAAAACTTTTTCTAATTTTAAAATTTTCAAAAACCACAGTTTAGTAATAAATTTTATTAGTAATTAATATATTTGAAAGTAGCATAACTATATAGTGTAATAATTGACTTTCTTTCACCATTTTAGTTTCAAAGTATTGGTGTGAAGAATGAGTATATTTAATATCTGGAAAAGTACAGAAAACATTGTTTTTCTCAACTTATTATTGCTTTTTATTTGATCTCCTAACATAATAAATAGTAATGGAAACAAAAGTATGGACTTTTTCTTTAATACTTTAAAGAAAATATAAATATCTTAGTATATTTATATGGTATGAACAACACAAAATTTAACATGTATAAAGTTTTTCTACTATAAAATAGAGGATGTACTAATTGTAGAAATATTTTGAAGATCACTTTTATTGCATATGAGACTTTATTTTTTCAATTATATGAACTTGATAACAAACTTACATAGAAAGGAGATGGGGATAAAGCTCAAACAAAGAAGCCATTTAGAAAAGGAGAAGGGAATAAGACTCAAACTTGATGAAATTAATGACAATAGAGTCAAACTACATACAAACACTACTTCCCTTACAACAAGCTAGAATGACCCTTACAATAAGCGCTAGAATGACCCTTACAATAAGCTAGAATGAAGAAGAAATTTGGCCTTCACTAGTGTTGTTGATAACACCACTTGTACTACCTAGAAAATGTGTTATATTTGATTGAAAATTTGGAATACTTGAAACTCTTAAAAATGTGTCTCTGATGTTTTTCAATATACCTACAATGTTGATCATAGTAGGTCGTTCTTCAGGGGATTCTTTTGTGCAGAGCAAACCCATGCTTATAAGGTGACTAAGGCAATTGAGTTCCTGATCTTCAGGAGTGATGGAACTAGTCCTCCTCAATAGACTCTTATCCACCACTTCACTAGTTTGATTCAGAAAACTGCTACTAATCCATTTATGCAAATCCATTCCTTTCACAAACATGTTGTGGGTTGGTTTCCTTCTAGTGAGCATCTCCAATAGAACTACTGCATAACTATAAACATCACCTTTTGTTGTGACATGTCCACCCAATCCATATTCTACATTCAAACAACATCATTAAAAAGTTTCTAATTCAGAATTTTTAATAAAAACAGAAAACACGTGACATCTCTCACATGCTATATATCTCAAATAATACCCGAAGGAATCTATAACATGTTTTCTATCTCAAATACTACCTGGAGGAATGTAGCCTACAGATCCCTTAAGTGCATGTGCGGATGTAAGAGCTAAATTATCATAGTTTGCAAAACATATGGTAGCAATGCCAAAGTCTATTCAATACACTGTCATATCTTCGCCCAAAAGCACATTGCTTGGTTTCAGATCACAATGGATCACTTTTATGAAACAATGGTGATGGAGATAAGCCATTCCCTATGCAATGTCTATTGCTATATTCAATGTTTGAATCAAAGTCAAACTACTTTCTACTTCATCATTGGGATATAACCACTTATCTAGGCTTCCTTTTGGCATGAATGGAAATATCAAAGCTTTAATTTGGGAGTCTGAATAAGAAGATATGATTCTAATCAAATTTCAATGCCTAACTCTCCCCAATACTTTGCACTCCTTGTCAAAACTCCTTTGAGCCCCTTCATTTTCCAAATTCAGAAGCTTCACTGCAATCATTGTGCCATCATTCAAAACCCCGTTGTAGACTTTCCCAAAACTACCCACTCCTAACATGTTGGCATCATTGAATTCCTCTGTTGCAGTGACGAGCTCTCCATAGGAAATTCTTCGTTGCCCCACATTTAAGGATGCCCCAACCTCCATAGGAGTATGCCGCTTATGGTTTTGTTTCGATAGGAATCCAAAAAAAAACATGATACAACAACGATTGCAACTGCAACAATAGGTATGATAGCTCTTTTCAGGTGTGAAACACTTTTGTGATTGTGAGCATGACATGGAGCTAGACTTACCCAAGGGCCACAAAGATTAGGATTTCCCATAAATGTTGTGGCACCAAGCTTTTTGAAAACTCCACCTTTTGGGACTTCTCTTGATAGGCCGTTGAAAGAGAAATTCAATTTGATGAGCATTTTGAGATTTGCTAATGACATGGGTATTCCACCTGACAAATTGTTGGAGGATAAATCCATGTCTTGAAGACTTAGAAGTTCATAGAGTGACATTGGAATCAGACCTTCAAGCATGTTGAAAGAAAAATTAAGGTATTGTAGCACTTTGCAACTTTGAAGCCCACTTGGAATGTAACCAATTAACTTGTTTGCCGAAATATCTATAGCTTGAACCATAGTCATCTTGCTTAGTTTAGGAGGGATGGGTCCATGTAACAAATTATTGGAAAGATTGAAAGATAAAGCTAAATTTACAAGATTTCCTACCTCATGGGGTATAGGGCCACTAAGCATGTTGTATGATAAGTCTAAATCTAATAAGTTTATGCATTTTCCTAGATTTACAGGTATATTACCTAATAAGTTATTCTTCTTAAGATATATATATCTAAATTGTTGGAGGTTGACAATAGAATCAGGAATCCTTCCTAAAAAATTGTTTACTTCCATATCTAGTAACCCTAAGCTTTTGAGTTGCCCAATTTCTATTGAGATGTTTCCTTGTAAATTGTTTACTCCCATGTATAACCTCTCCAACTTTTGAAGCATTTTAAGTGAAGAGGGGACTTGTCCTATAAAAGAATTGTCATCTAAACCAAGATTTGTTATATTAGTAAGGTTTCCAATCTGTGATGGTATTTCTCCTGCCAACTCATTCACAACTAAGTTTAAATAAGACATTTGTGTAGAGAGTAGGCCTATAGAAATGGGCAAATGTCCCTTGAGATGATTACGGGACAAGTCTATGTGGCTTAGCTTAGAACAGTTAGTGACGAAATTAGAGAAAGACTGAAAATAAAAAAGGAAAGGACAAGAGAACGAATGCAAAAGATCTCGGCAACCAATATTTCCACTGCTATCCGTCCATTAATGCCGTGGCAGATACACTGCCCACCGTTAGATTTAAAATTGTTTAAATCTAACGGTGGGCAATGTATCTGCCACTGCATTAATGGGCGGATAGCAATGGAAATAAGCTTGGCCAAAGATCTCCATCTCCTCCTCCTCAGACACATTGGAAATAGTTGAAGTTTCTTCGTCTATTTATATAAATTTATTACGCGCCCAGAAGTTTCACGTAACAATGCGGGTGAAACGTAACGGAAGAAATCTTGTAAAATTTTCCAAAACGAAGTACGGCATTTTCCCACTAAATGAATATAAATGATACCGCCCTTCCATTAGCTTAATCGAAAGTACAGCGCATTTGGATTAAACAAATGAGAAAGATGCTTTATCGTGAGACTACGGCTTGTTTGTTTGCCCCGTAATATCGCACTTCGATAATTAAACAAATCAGAAAAAAACGGTACTGTGATATATTTAATCAAAAGCCCGCGACTTTTTCCAGACATATGTTGACATTAACACTGCGTGCTAAAATTACGCGGAATAAAACTTGCAAAAATCCTCAGGTCTGACTGCACTTTTATTTAATTGATCAAATGAATGCCCGTTCTTTCTAAAAATTAAAGGAAAAAAAAGGAACAGAAGATGATAGGTAGGCTTGCTGTTTAGTACTTGTTTTATAAAATGTTATTGATAACAAAAATTATGACATGTAAATTATATTATTTTGATGTTATTAGTACCTATTTATAATAAAAATTATTGCATGTAAATTATATTAATTATATTTTTATGATGTAATTATATTTTTATATATGAGTATTAAAATGTAGAACATATATGGACTTAATTGATAAGTATGTAGAACTTATATGGACTTAATTAAAAAAACTTTTTATTTAAATTATATTTTATTTTTTAATATATATATATATATATATATATATATATATATTAAAATGCTTAAAAAACAAAAGTATTGAATCTAGTCTCTTATGTAATCAAATACTTTATTATATTTTTTTTAATAAAAATATTATTTTTGGAAGTTTATGTTAATCAATGTGTTAAATACATGACAAATCAATAACTAAATTTTATTTAGAGATAAAGAACATGGAAAATTTTAAGGATGAAAAATTATCTTGAAATTTAAAAATATTGGCAAATCTAAGTAGTCTCTAATATGAAAACTATAAAATATTTATTGATATATTTGTAAACTTATTCAGATTTTTAATAAAATGTTTATTGATATATTTGTAAACTTATTTAGATTTTTAGTGATTAATCATGGCAAATTAGCCCAATTGCAAATAATAGCTCCTAAAGTTTTCCATAATAAAGAAATATTAGAAAATGTTAATAAATAGAAAATTTAATCACACATTAAAGTAAGATACCACCTAGTACCAATTTTAAGCTAAAAAAGCGCAAAAAATAAATTAATCATTTAAACAATTCAAATAAAGACCACTTACTAAGACAATTAAAACTTGAATTCATAATTCAAGAAATATAAACATTATTTGAAATCATAATATTCATTTTAATTAAAAATTGACAAATTTAATAAAAAAATAGTAAATAGAGTTAATAAAATTTGAATTATAAAAAACAAAATTTAGATTTTAATTTAATATTTTAAATTGTTATAAAAATCAAATAAATTTTAAATCATATTTTTGAATTTTCATATTGATTCATTTATAATTTTAATAAAAATTTTAAATTTTAAATAAATAAATAATCTTATCAACATTTTAGAATAATAAAAAAATATATTTAAATTTTAAAATTGTAAAAAAAAATTCTGAAAATCATTGTAATATTGTAACTTTATAAAACTTTAAAAAAAAATTGTATAAAACAAAGAATCAATATTTTTTTTATAAAAAACACAATTACAATATTGTAACCCTACTTTAGGCGGTTATAAAAATAATGATTTTTTTTTTTTTTAAACCATTAAAATATAAAGTAGCTATAAAAATACTGCACTTTAATAATTTACTAGAAAGCATTGTCTGGCAGGGACCTCTCACAGGTTTGCTCTACAAACTGCTCAACAGGTAGGCTGGCTCACTGAGTATTTTCTTGCTTGTTTAAGAGACCCTATGCGAACCCATACACGAACCTACTCACACGTTCACACTTCTTTCGGCTCTTCTGCGGCTTCCTTCGCCTATAACGGCCTACTCCATGTCCCTCAGTGCTTTGGCGAACCTCTGGCGAACTTTCGGCGATAAAAAACAAGACAATACTACCTTAGTGGATATTTCATAAAGCTCAGAGTTACAGTTCTTGACAATGCGGAACAAAAAAACTTTCTCTCTTTATTGATATTCAAAATGATTTTACAATCAGATTACAGACTGATAATGGACTTCAGATCTCTTTCCAGAGATTGACTGCAGTGGCATTTACCAGATTTGCTACTCAATGAATGAGCGAGCGATACTGGAGGCTATCTGGCCAGTAGCAGACTCTGTCTCAGAGTTCTTCAAACACACACAAACTTTACAGACAGACTCGATCTATGATCAGGCCACTTTAGGTTCTTGCCTATGCCGAGCACATAGACACGCAGGCTTCTCTGATCACCTTAGGACTTGAGTCTTAGCACCGTGATGCAAGCAGATCGCAAATATTTGCGCAGATGCAGAGCAGGGAGCTTCATCTCGACTCAAACAAAAAATGACTCTAGACTCTCTAACCTTCCAACTCCGAATGCCGAAGAATGAGCCTTAACCCTCCTTATATAGGAAATGAGGGGGGAAAAATATTCAATCGATCCGTCGGATGACTGACACGTGGAGGAGAATCATGGCTTTCGGGTAACACTGAAGTGACATCCGCACCGAGATTCGTCCATCCGACACTAACATGTGAAGTGTGTGTACTTATACACAGTGGATACCTTTGCTGTACAAGGCCCACGAGGAAACATCACTTATTACAAACACAGAGGATACTTTTTACGAACAGTTGAAAAGCCCTCGGGAAAAGACCTGTCACTGTAAACCCGTGACTGGGTATATTTTACACAGTGGAGACTTTTGTTTCAGCGGGGTCCACTAGAACCGCTTGGTGGTTCATCAATTATTTGTAAAGAAATCTATACTTATAATTTTCATCCCATTGTTTGGTATAGATTCTTCTTACTATCATTGGCTTATTTAAAATGATCTGATGCTTGATTTTGGTTAGGACTAGCCAATAATTGTGCTGCGTCATATGTTGTTTTAAGATTAGCCTACCATCAAGTCTTAAGAGTGATCTAACATCAGGGAAAGCTTGATGATCACATTCATCTTCCTCACAAAGATCACATCTGCTTTGGTACCAGTTTTCATAGAGAGTGGGGTCCATGGAGGTAGGACTGAGCCCGTAGTCATTCCACCAAACTTGAAACCAGTCTGTTTGATGGCAGTTTTGCATTATTCCGATGGCACCAAATTTGATCTTGGTGTAGTGGGTTTCTCTTTTTCCATCTCTATTCATTATGTCCCACCACAATTTCTTGTAACCTGCAAAATCATATATCGTGTCAGGAAAAATTAGGTTTGGATTATTACCTGGCCATTGATTGAAGCGGGTCCAGGTCCAAGCAGGTTCTCTTGTATGATGAATGGAAAACCATTCATAAAATATTCTTGATCTGTCACCTCCACCAGTGCATGTGACAGATAAATCTTCAGATAAAGATTCTTTTGCTTCCCAGGCCTTATTTATGCTGTGAATATAAACTTTATCATGGATCCATGGACTGCCTTTTGGATATACTCGCCGTTCTGGTACTAGATGCTGGATGTCTGTATGATTTTGAAGATTCGCATCTAATATTTTTGTATTGCGCAGTTGCCAAGTAGGCTGCCATTTTTCTTTATAGACAGTCCATGATTCATCTTCTGAAAGATGCCTGAGAGTTTCCTTTTGACCAATCTGGTCCCATTCTGTAATAATGACCATTACATGTTCTTCTTCTTTTATCTGATCATCAGATTGTTCTTGGTGTTGGATGAATTCTCTACTGAGAAAATCAGGCAAACAATTCTCAGAACCCTTTATGTGTTCTACTTTAAAAGTAAAATTTGCAAAAAGTGCCTGCCATCTTGCAAATTTGGCATCTTCAGGGTTCTTTATTTCCTTAGAAATAACTTTGTCAAGTGCCTTTGCATCAGTTCTCAGTAGGAAGAACTTATTTACCAGAAGAATAGAAAACTTACTAACATAGTTCCATGCAGCTTTGACCTCTTTTTCAATTGGAGCATAATTTTTCTCAGCTTTATTCCACACTCCTGATGCATACTGCACGACCTGTTCTTCATGTTCCTGGCTTTCCTTATCTGGCCTTTGTTTGAGTATACCTCCCCAACCAATATTGCTGGCATCTGATTCAACAATCTTGAAAGAATTCTCATCAGCAACATAAAGAATTGGAAGGTTTCTGACCTTGGATTTGATATTTTTAACAGCTAATGTATGTTTATCCATCCAAGGTTGCGGATTCTTTCTTAGTCTCTGGTTGAGTAGAGACCTGTCAGTAGCACAGTCAGAATAAAAATTGCTCACATAATTTAAGCATCCTAAAAATCTCTGCAACTGAGTTTTATCCAGGATGACATCTGGAAACTTATCTGCAAACTCAAGAGCATGATTCTGTAAAGCAATTTGTCCATTTTCTATGCTATGACCCAAAAATTTAATCTTGGTCCTACACAACTCCATCTTTTTCTTGCTTAGGACCAAACCATTTTTCTGGACCAATTTCATGAGAATTTTCAAGTGCTTGAAATGGTCCTGGAGATTCTTTGAAAATACTAGGAGATCATCAATATAAGCAAGTAACCATTCACTGTAAGGCTTAAAGATGGAATCCATTACCTTCTGGAACTTTGAAGGTGCATGCTTCAATCCAAATGGCATAACATTCCATTCGTAGTGTCCTGTTGGTACACTGAATGTTGTCTTCCACTTGTCTTCTTCTTTAATGGAAACTTGCCAAAACCCGGACTTTAGATCAAACTTTGAAAATACTTTGGCATTAGCTATCCTTTGCAACAGATCTCCTTTGTGCGGGATAGGATAAGTGTCATATGCAAGAACAATATTAAGAGGCTTATAATTTATAACAAGTCTAGGAATTCCTCTAATCTGTTCACTTCTTTTGTTGACATAGAAGCCGTAACAGTTCCACGAACTGTTAGACTCCCTCATCAGTTTTCTTTGCAAGAGCTGATTTATTTCTTTTTCGCAGAGCTGTCTGTATTCTTTTGACATTGAAATAGCTCTGGATTTACATGCTTTGCCCGTATATCCTACCTTGTAGGGCAATTCAACATAGTGCTGCTTTCGATGCCAAAATGCATTTGGTTCTTCTGAGCAGCAGGTTTGTTCAAACTGTTTCTGTATTTCAGAGATCTGTCTCTGAATCTGTGGAGAACTCAATTGATCTTCAATTCTGATCATATTTTTATGATCTTTGAGTTCTGTAAGACTAGTTTCTGCTTTGTGCAGCTCTTCCTGCATAGCCTGCACCATATTAGATCTTCTGAGATTAGAAATATAAGGCAATTCAAATCTTTTGCCTTTTAAAGTAATGAAGTAACCAAATTTATTATCATGGAGCCTTACAGAGCCATGAGGCTCAACTGCAGCAAGAAATATATTTCCAAGAATGCAATCGACTGGGATATCTCCCACAGCAAATTTCATCTTGATGCATCTATTTTCAAAACAGACTGCAGCTTTTGGAACTTCATAGTCTAAGGTCATTTTCCCTAAACCAGAGAGTTTTCGGGTAGCAGAAACCCAATATCTGGAGGGAATAGCCTTTTTGGAGAACACGTTCACATCTGATCCAGAATCAATCAATGTTCTTAAATTATACTCCTTACCTTTGACCCATACTGTAGTATTAACATGATGTTGTTGGTACTGGATAGTAAAGAGATGCATGTCTCAAATTCCCATGCTTGGATCAGGATGTCCTTCTGCAACTTCAATATCTTCAGTGATTTTAGGAGCAAAACCATGCAGAGTATAGTTTGTTTTCTTACCAGAAAACACAGGAGAAGAAACAGGAGAGGCTCCAACCTGTTTATTGTTTTTGAGCTCAACAATTTCTGCTTTTAGAACAGAAATTTCAGATTTCATGTTGTGTATCTCCCTACTCACCTCCCCCAAAGTGAGTGTACGAGCTTTGCTAGAATTATGTTGGAGATACGATTTGGTATTTCTGTCATAAGAAGCATCAACAAAGTTAGGCTTCTTACCAGAGGACGTGCTGGAGGAGCCAGTACCATGCTTCATAAATGCCTGTAATAAGGCAGATTTCAAATCGCCATCCTCCATAGCACGGATTTGAGCAAAGGCTTTCATATCACCTTCATCGGTTTGGGCCATGAGGACCTTTAATTTACCAGTGAATTCTTCTGGAAGAGAATCTTCTGAGGATGTATCTGAATCATCATCTGAATAGTCACAATGAAAAGACTGTGAATCAGAACACTGACAGTAAGCATGAACTTCATTTTCATCAGAAGAATAAGAACTAGAAGAGTCAGAGGAAGAAGCAGACTCTTCAGCAGCTTGCTGAATAGAAAGTCGATTATGACAGTCTTCAGATTTATGGAAAGCAGAGTGGCAATGACGGCAGCGGTCTTCAATCTTGATTGCAGAGCTAGAACTAGCCTGTTGGGGTCGTTTAGACTGAGATTTCTTGCCAAGGCCACGTTTAGACTCAAGAGCTGTAGGACATATATTAGAAGTGTGGCCAGGTTGACCACAAAGCCAACAGACAACACCTTTCATTTTTTCAACTTTAGCATCCCTAGGCTTGATGTCCATAGGATTATAATAATGAGTCTTAGGGTTATTCTTATAATAACCTTTTCTGCTTTTGACTGTCCTTCTTTTATGGGGACGGAGCTCGTGTTTTTTTTTCAGAGCTCAGTCTGTAGGTAGTGGCTCTGGATCTTCTTTGAGCCTTCTTTGCTTTTATTTTTGTCTTCCTGCGAGTTACCAAGGGATCATCAACAGTTATTCCATATTTACTGCAGAAAGATTTAGTACCAGGAAATTTATTTAATTTGTCAATGGACTTGGTCATCTTAGAGCTGGTACAAAGACTTATCAACACCTTAGTGATGATAGAATAGATTTCTCCCCATAGATAAACCTCAAGCGGTAATGGGAAGACTTCTTGCAGCTTTAGTATATCAACTAATTTCGAAGGAAGGGCTGCAAGGTAGACTTGTTTCCACAAAACATTTGCTCGTTCCTTAACCCAAAATATTCTTTGGATCCAGTCTCTGTGGAAGTCTTCAAACTGATTAATGTTTCTACACTTCAGATTCATTAATACCATTTCATGCTTATCTGAAAGTGTAATATCAGTTCCACAAAAATGTTCTTGGATGAGAGCGGTCAACGCACCTATCATGTTATTCTGTGCAGTGCCATCTGGATTGAATTTGATATCACCTTGCTCATCTTTCAATGTTTCCTTCTCTAATTTATCAAGCAATGCTGGAGAAGATTCAAGTTCCCACCATCTAGCAAGTGTACCAGTAAAACACTGAATTAATGTTTTACAAGCTTCAACTTCAGATTTACCAGAAACACACATGATTTTATATTCTGTGATCATTTGATCAAGCATCTGCCTGATCTGTGCAGTAGTCAGATTATCTATATTCCATTCTTTGTGACTATCTGCATGAAAGATTTCTCTGGGGGGAATCTTGCCAACACCATATAAGTCAGGAGCAGTATGTCTACTGAACTGTGGTTCCAATGGCTCATAGACAGGTAGGACATGGTTCTCAGTATCTGATTCAGAAAGATATTTAATAGAAATCTTTTCTGACTGCTTTGCTTTTCAGACTCAACAACTTCTTTAGGGAGCAGAAAGGCGAACTTAGAAACCGAACTTTCACTAAGTTCATGAGTGTGTATGGTTTTCCCTTTTGTCAAAAAAGAAGTTGGTATAGGCTTATCAACCTTTTTCAGACTCATCCTGTCGACTTTGTCAGACAGATTGGAAATCAAATTCCGTGTTGAAATATAATTCTCTATAACACAATTTTCAACTTCATCTATCTTCTTAAAAGATTCTATGGAATAATATTTAGCAGCAGCATCATTATACTGTACAGAATTTAATACATTATTTACATCATTGATAGACACATGGACTTTGTCTATCTGTTCTTTAACTATGACAGCTTTAGCCATATTTTTCTCTAGACCAGTAACAACAGTGTTTGTCCAATTGATTTGTTCACTGACTGTTTGTACTCTCCTTTCTATCCCTACAAGATTTCCTTTTTGTACAATGGGATAGGCATTAGCTGAGTTTTGTCCTTCACCTAGGACAATTCCTTTGAAAGGAGGATAACTGGTAGAAGTTTCAATTTTACTTCCATCAACAGCTATCCAAGAGTGGCCAGAAGAGGAGGTAGAATCAGTCATCAAAATCATCTCTGATTCTTTGGCCTTTTTCCAAGAATAGAAGGAAATCTAGATATTTTTTTTTTCTGTCATATACTGTTTCCATTCAGAGGCTAACCTTCTCTTCTCATCTATGCTGTAAGAAACAGCAAAGTCATCCGCCTGGGGATGAGTATGGAGATCCCAATTTAACATTAACTTCATCCATTTTTCTGGGATCACATGTTTATCACATCCATCCATTAAAGTATAAAACTTTGAATTTCAGAACATGTCTTTTAAATGTCAGTGTGATCCTTAAATCTCATATTCAGAATAATCCATCCTTTGAATGAGAACTAAACACTATGTTTTATTCAGGGGTGATTGCATGTCAGAACATTTAGTTAGTCTAGGGTCTTCATCTGCAGACTGGAATAAATGCCACCGCAGGATATGTCTGGTTTTCATGGTGATATCAGAATAACACTTTGGATTATAATGTGAGCATTAATGGCTAGGTAGCAGGGATTTCCTGCTCTAGGGATTGGCTCATAACTGAGATCTGGTGAGGAGCAGACTGAGATTACCTGAATTACACATCAGACAATCAACTCACGTATTTGAAATCTGCTGCCGAGCAACTCAAATAAAGACAATGACTACAATTTGAAACAATAGATGAATGTAAGAAGTTAATTGTACAATCGTATGGGCCACATAGTAGACTCATATTCAGAGATTACCACGCCTTATCAATAGGTAGATCTTCTTGGAAAGAAAGAGTGGCAAGAGATTGATTTCTTCAGATATTGTATGTAAGTAATTTTAAAATGGAGAGAGGTGCCGCAGGGATTTGAACTACTCCAAGAACAGTATGATATATCCTCCCACTTAATGGCCCCAGGTTCAACCTCTGTTTTTAGGATCTCATTTCACACAACCACATCCATTTTTCACTTTCATTTGGGGCAAAGGAGATTGGTGGTGAAATGTTGTAGTAGCATAGTTTAAAACAACCTCCAGAATTGAATGGCGTATATCTCTATTTCTCTTTATGTAAAATCCAAGGATCTGATCTGTAATTGCAGACCATCGGCCAAATGCTCTCATCAAACACAGGCTGTGAGGCTGGGATAACAATCAAACCATATTGGACTATTTGACAATGCCGCAACTATTCCTCCAATTAAAAAATCCGTGTACTTGTTATGTGTTAGGTCTCCGACAGTATTAACACATATGAATCAACTCCGGTGGACAAGGGCTTGATTCCTACTCGATGCATCCAAGATGCAAAATTTGTGTCCCCAATTTTCTGTTTGCTGAAGCTCCTTAGATTAAATAAAGGGAGAATCGAACACCATCAGAATTCTTCGCAGAACCGATGGATTCCTTTATTGTTATTCGGGTGGCAGCCATGCTACAACCAAGATCATTATAGACTTGTGAGGTAGAGATCTTGGGTAGAACCCATTTAGCCTGTGGCTCAGATTCTTCATACAAATGATCAGACTCATTTGTGACACGACTACTACTAGAGGCAAACATATCTCTGAGCGGGTCTTGGGTGGCCCTGTCATTTTCTTCTAATTCTCTAAATGACACTGAATTTCTTACAGAGTCCATTTTTTGTTTAGAAAATAAAGAGAGGATGTGTTCAAGAACTGACCTTTTCTCAAACCAGATCACACATTCAACCTTGACTTCTGGCTCTGA